>JARVLF010000008.1:0-538210 GCA_030849465.1 Moesziomyces globuligerus
GTGACATATTGGTGGCAGAGGGGAGTGGGTGATGTGATGGGCAATGATGGGTGCACATCTCTGCTAACCCTTGCCTTGATGGTCTCCCTGTTGTAGCTGACCGTCTCTCTGACTGTAGCTGACCGTCTCTCTGACTGTAGCGGACTGTCTCTCTGACTGTAGTGGACCGTCTCCATTTTTGAAGCAGACCGTCTTTACAGACCGTCTTTATTTCTGAAGTGGACCGTCTTGATTTTTGAAGCAGACCGTCTTGATTTTTGAAGCAGACTGTCTTCCTGTGAAATTCAACGCGTCAGATTTTTGAATTGGACCGTCTTCCATGAGGGCAGACCAGGGACCAGCTGGATGCCGAGCGCGTCCAAAAGTTGGAAACCCACCGTCAAAAGGATCTGGAACCCAAAAGGTACCCTGCAAACGTACACAAACCTCCACTGAAGTACCCTCAACTTCAGCTTGCTGAAGTTCAACTTCTTGTCCAAGAATGATGTGTGATGTGATGTGTGGTGACACTCATTTTGGCTGGAGATGAGTTTGGACTTTTCACCTACACGTACCAACTTGGAGCTGGCATACCTCCATGACCCCTTGACCTACCTTCCTGAAACTTTGCATACAGCCTTCTTTCAGCATTATAAGCATCTTTTCATTAAGACACTGGCAAGATCCAAGCACTTTTTTGAAGACCCCGTTTTGCCACCCGGCCAAATTTCTTTCGCTCATATCTCCGCAACCTACTGATAAACTTGAGTGGGGTTCAGCAAGGAATATGCTCAATGGGACCTAAAGAACCTATAAACATCATAAAAAGAGGTGGTCAAATCCCAACCCCAAGGGGCGCACCTTGTAACCTGACCAGAAGACGCGTCAATTTCCTGGAAATTCTCCTCCTCCACATCTGCCTCCGTGCCTGTTGCCTCCGGGGCCAGTGGTGAGCTGCAGGACGGTGATGCTGTGTGCACGGGTGCTGGGCTTGCACTTGGAGGCGGCAGCGGGGCCAGAGCCTGCGCCAGCGCTGATGCAGCTGCCACAATGGCTGCTGCTGCAGTCTGCTCTGCCGGCGCTGATTCTGACTGTAGCTGGAGCAAAATTTTCTGCTGCCTGCAGCTGCTGCTGCTGTGGGCTGGGACCGTACACCCTGGCACTTACGGATTCCCTGGTGCTTGCGCAAGTGCCGCAGCATTCACCACTACCTGGCCGCACTGGCATGCAACCAGCCCAACAGCAGCAGCAGCCTCCTGACTGACGTGTGCACCGCTGTGCGCCTTGCGCAAATGATTGGTGATGTTTGTTGCCGCATAGGAGAGACCGCAAACAGGGCAGGTTGTCCGTGACATATTGGCTGGCAGAGGGGAGTGGGGTGATGTGATGGGCATTGATGGGTGCACATCTCTGCTACTTGCCCTTGATGGTCTCCCTTTTGTAGCTGACCGTCTCTCTGACTGTAGCTGACCGTCTCTCTGACTGTAGCGGACTGTCTCTCTGACTGTAGTGGACCGTCTCCATTTTTGAAGCAGACCGTCTTTACAGACCGTCTTTATTTCTGAAGTGGACCGTCTTGATTTTTGAAGCAGACCGTCTTGATTTTTGAAGCAGACTGTCTTCCTGTGAAATTCAACGCGTCAGATTTTTGAATTGGACCGTCTTCCATGAGGGCAGACCAGGGACCGCTGGATGCCGAGCGCGTCCAAAAGTTGGAAACCCACCGTCAAAAGGATCTGGAACCCAAAAGGTACCCTGCAAACGTACACAAACCTCCACTGAAGTACCCCTCAACTTCAGCTTGCTGAAGTTCAACTTCTTGTCCAGAATGATGTGTGATGATGTGTGGTGACACTCATTTTGGCTGGAGATGAGTTTGACTTTTCACCTACACGTACCAACTTGGAGCTGGCATACCTCCATGACCCCTTGACCTACCTTCCTGAAACTTTGCATACAGCCTTCTTTCAGCATTATAAGCATCTTTCATTAAGACACTGGCAAGATCCAAGCACTTTTTGAAGACCCCGTTTTGCCACCCGGCCAAATTTCTTCGGCTCATATCTCCGCAACCTACTGATAAACTTGAGTGGGGTTCAGCAAGGGAATATGCTCAATGGGACCTAAAGAACCTATAAACATCAATAAAAAGAGGTGGTCAAATCCCAACCCCAGGGGCGCACCTTGTAACCCTAACCCTAACCCTAACCCTAACCCTAACCCTAACCCTAACCCTAACCCTAACCCTAACCCTAACCCTAACCCTAACCCTAACCCTAACCCTAACCCTAACCCTAACCTAAACCCTAACCCTAACCCTAACCCTAACCCTACCCTAACCCTAACCCTAACCCTAACCCTAACCCCCTCGGCGGATGTCACCGGAATTCGCCGTGTGCCTTCTTTGACGTTCCTCGGTAGGAGTGACCCATCGTCTTGGGAGGCGTTGTAGGCCTGCATTGGCCCTAGCAACTCGAACTCGAGCTGCCCTGTATCCCACTGGATAGTTGGCTTGAGCCGGCGTAGGGTCCGGTAACCCAGGATGAAGTCATAGTCGGCCACGTCCACTACCCACGCCGGCACTGGGCCGAGGTCGTGGTCCCCAATTGTTACGCGGGTCATCGCCATGGACCGCGTGGTCATTTGGTGTCCGGTGACACCATGTATTGTTGTTGTTTTTGCTGTTTTTGATGGTATTTTGTGTTTACGGGCGAACAAACTTGAGACTATGGACAGGCCAGCGCCGGTGTCGGCGAGGATGCGAGCCGGGTGGCCTTGGACCGTTCCGGTCAACTCGAGCACCGCCTTGCCGTTGCTGGCTGAGAAGCAAAGAGAGCAATCTTGATATTTACAGATGGATGGCGTCCAGGGATGTAGGGCCATGCATGCCATTAGTGCATCGCCCCATAGCAGTTTTCCCGGGCGTCATCGTTGTCGTCTCGAGGAGCTGCGTGGTTGGCGGCTGCAGCAGGGCTTTCGAACTGGGTGAGGTCCAGGGGCTCTTGATCGACCGAGTCGTACCCGTAGTCCTCACCCTCGTCAGCCTGCTCCGCCTCCACGGCTTCCTCTGGAGGCTGGTCGCCTTGTTGCGGGTCCTCGAGTGCCACTGCGACCCTTGGGCCAGCCGGCCTCGGGGTTGCCGGCGGTGCCTTCCTGCTTGGGCAGTCTCGTGCCCAGTGGCCTGTGCCTTGGCACAGGTGGCAAACCGTGCTGCCAAACGTTGTGGGTCCTGCGCTACCGGCCGGGGCGCGTGGCCTAAGGTTCTGCGCCAAGTGCGGCGGCAGCGGCCTGTTGCCGGGCCGGTACGGCGTGCCAGGCGCCGGAGGGGCAGGCTGGCGGGGTGGACTAACCGTAGTGGGCCCTGCGGGGCGCTGACTTGCTGCCATGCCGCTGCGCGGGGCCGGTAGGCTTGGGTGCCTGGCGGACGCCTGCTGCAGAGACATCCTCTGCCTGTCAATCTCCTCGACCTCGCGATACCAACCCCAGCGATCGCCGGGCGGGTTGCGCTCGAACTTCTCCTGCAGGCTGCGAGTCAGACTGCCTCGGAACAAGTCGATGAGCAACTCGGTGTCCTCGAGGTTGACCTGGCTTTCGAGATCGCGGAACCGCTCGACGTGGCGAGTGGCCGCGCCCGGGGTGTTGCTAGTGAGGCGGAGGGCCAACAGCTTGTTGTAGGCCTCCATCCTGACGTTGCGCGGGTTGTACTGCTCTGAGAGGCGCTTCGTGAAGAAGTGCCAGTTGTGGAACAACTTGCCCTGGCGTGGCCGGTCGACTCGGAGCTTGGAGGTCCACCACTCGCGAGCACTGCCGTCAAGCTGGGTGCCCGTGTAGTTGATCATCGTCTCGTGGTCGTAGACTCGGTTGAATTTGAACCAGGCCTCGGCCTCGATCACGAAGAGTTCGACGTCACGGGGGTTGAACTTGGGGAAGGGCGTCGAGAGGGACTTCTGCTGGCTATGCGGAAGATCCTCGAGCGAGATGGTATCGTACCCCTCCTCGCCTGAGGCGGCCTCCGTCCTTGGCTTCGTGTAGCGACTGCCAGTCGGAGTCGAGTACGTCTCGCGGTCGGTGTAGGTGCGTTCGCCATCGTCAGCGAAGGACACCGATCGGCGAGGACGAGCCGCAGGCGTAGGGGTGGGCGGGTCGGCGAACGAGGATTCGTCGGCCTGCTCCTCGGGAACCTGCGAGAGGCGCTCGGCAAGGTGCTGGCGGGCTCAGGCCGTCATGGCCTCTTGATTGGCCCGGTTGGTGAGCTCGAGCTGGGCTTTGACCAGGCTGATGAGCTCATCCAGCTTCTTGACGAGGGTCTCGTCCGCCATGGTGAGTCGTGGGGAGCTGCTTGAACGATCCACTCTAATGTCAGGGGTCGCGTGCCCGAAATCCTTATTCGGCGAGTGACGTGGACTCGGCGAATTATTTGACTTGTTCGGCGAGTGGCGTGGACTCGACGAATCGCCTGAGTTATTCGGCGAGTCGACGCGACTCAACGGATAGCGGCTGACCACTGTGAGCACCCCGTTCAGAGGTAGCGCGGCACGACTCGATTGGTGCAGACGCCTTTGGGCGTCGTGGGAATGACTTCCGCCTTTGCACGAGTGCTCGTAATGCTCAGACAGTTGTCGAGGCACTGGTGGAGGTTCCAGGGCCGCAGTGGAGGTACTGCCTACGGTGTAGGTGCCGTAGCGTCGATGGAGGTGTCGACAACGTCTGGAGCGGTGATACAACACACACGCAAGTAGTAGCAACGCTCTGCGATTGCTACTGTGAGACGAACTGGTTGAAGACAGTGATACTGACGACTGATAACGACTGGTGATGTAAAGTAAAGTAGAGTGGATGGGGCGCAGCCCCATCGCACTCGGTGAGCTGAATCTATAAGTACTTGCCCTCACCAGGAGGGCCCGCGTGTGGCAGGGCGCCGTCTCGAACGGCCCCTGCTAGCATCTCATTGATGCCAGGAGGTTTCGCCCACCCCCTCGAGCTCAGGCCTCCTCCCGTGCATGACTCCCCTTTGCACGGTACGCTCGTTGCCCCCTGGGCTAACAAGCACCCCTCTCCCCCTCCCCTTTGCCTCCGAGCCGGGCCCGTCCATCGTACGACCCGCTCGTCGTTTTCCGGGGTCGCCGCAGGCCGTCCGTCGAGTGGGCCTCACTCGGCGAATTATTGGCGGCATTCGTCGAGTGGCCTCCACTCGCCGGACCGCGACTTGGCGCGCTCGTAGCCCGTGCTACGGATTTTCGCCCGCGCCCTCCACACGTGCCTGCGTCGATCAGGGTCTGATCCAGGCCTGTAACACGTCTCTCCATCTTCTTCTCCATCCAACTCCTGGTCAGAGTCTGTGTTGGTGTCAGGTCCATGTGGAGATAGGCTGGGCACGAGACCAGGAGACGCGTCAATTTCCAGGGAAATGTCCATCTCCAGTCCGTCTCCGTCTCCATCTTGCCCAGACTCTGGCTCTGGATCCACGTCTGGCTCCTGCTCAGAATCAGAGATGTGTGTCTCCGCTGGAAAATTGAAGATTGGGCTCGGAGGCAGGCTGGGCACCAGACCAGAAGACGCGTCAATTTCCTGGAAATTCTCCTCCTCCACATCTGCCTCCGTGCCTGTTGCCTCCGGGGCCAGTGGTGAGCTGCAGGACGGTGATGCTGTGTGCACGGGTGCTGGGCTTGCACTTGGAGGCGGCAGCGGGGCCAGAGCCTGCGCCAGCGCTGATGCAGCTGCCACAATGGCTGCTGCTGCAGTCTGCTCTGCCGGTGCTGATTCTGACTGTGCTGGAGCAAAATCTTCTGCTGCTGCAGCTGCTGCTGCTGTGGGCTGGGACCGTACACCCTGGCACTTACAGATGCCCTGGTGCTTGCGCAGTGCCGCAGCATTCACCACTACCTGGCCGCACTGGCATGCAACCAGCCCAACAGCAGCAGCAGCCTCCTGACTGACGTGTGCACCGCTGTGCGCCTTGCGCAAATGATTGGTGATGTTTGTTGCCGCATAGGAGAGACCGCAAACAGGGCAGGTTGTCCGTGACATATTGGCTGGCGGAGGGGAGTGGGTGATGTGATGGGCATTGACGGGTGCACATCTCTGCTACTTGCCCTTGACGGTCTCCCTTTTGTAGCTGACCGTCTCTCTGACTGTAGCTGACCGTCTCTCTGACTGTAGCAGACTGTCTCTCTGACTGTAGTGGACCGTCTCCATTTTTGAAGCAGACCGTCTTTATTTCTGAAGTGGACCGTCTTGATTTTTGAAGCAGACTGTCTTGATGTTTGAAGCAGACCGTCTTGATTTTTGAAGCGGACTGTCTTCCTGTGAAATTCAACGCGTCAGATTTTTGAATTGGACTGTCTTCCATGAGGGCAGACCAGGGACCGCTGGATGCCGAGCGCGTCCAAAAGTTGGAAACCCACCGTCAAAAGGATCTGGAACCCTAAGAACGCAGGATGACAGAATCGAAGACCTTGTGCTCATTGGAAACTAGATTGCCAAGGGGCTACCAAGGGCAGCAAGTTGCCAGGATAAAAAGTTCCTTCATCTTGTCAAAAGGATCAAGGGCAAGTAGCTAATTTGCTATTGGCTTCCCAGTGGCAGATTGGTGTGTAGAGCTAAGTCTGAGGATATTTCAGCTTAGATACGATCCTTACCAGTGAGGACGCGGCAACATGCAGGGGTCAAGGGGAAGGAAATCCCGGTGACAGCACAATGCTTAGCAGTGTCGGCAAAGGTTTCTTGAACAGGCAGAGTGTACAAAGCGTATGTGAAAATGGGAACTGATTCGATTGAGTAAAAGTGATGGAGATTGCTGAAGGCGAGCTCCATATGTACCATATATATGTGGTGTGAGCTCCCTGGTAACGCATAAGGTGTTGCTGGGGTTGCTATAGCATGCTATGCTGTAGAAGTGAAGTAGGAGCTTGTTGCTCCAAGTTGTTTGTGAGTTTGCATCCGCCCAATGGATAGACCATCATCCTGACGTTGGGGACTGTTACAGGCCTGGATCAGACCCTGATCGACGCAGGCACGTGTGGAGGGCGCAGGCAAAAATCCGTAGCAGGGGCTACGAGCGCGCCAAGTCGCGGTCCGGCGAGTGGAGGCCACTCGACGAATGCCGTCAATAATTCGCCGAGTGAGGCCCACTCGACGAACGGCCCGCGGCGACCCCGGAAAACAACGAGCGGGTCATACGATGGACGTACCCGGCTCGGAGACGAAGGGGAGGAGGAGAGGGGTGCTTGTTGGCCCAGGGGGCAACGAGCGTAACGTGCAAAGGGGAGTCATGCACGAGAGGAGGCCTGAGCCCGAGGGGGTGGGCGAAACCTCCTAGCATCAATGAGATGCTAGCAGGGGCCGTTCGAGACGGCACCTTGCCACACGCTGGCCCTCCTGGTGAGGGCAAGTACTTATAGCTTCGACTCATCGAGTGCGATGGGGCTGCGCCCCATCCACTCTACTTTACTTTACAGCACTCAGTCGTTATCATTCGTCAGTATCACTGTCTTTCAGTCACTTCGTCTCACAGTAGCAATCGCAGGGCGTTGCTACTACTTGCGTGTGTGTTGTATCACCGCTTCAGACGCCGCCGACACCTCCATCGGCGCTACGGCACTTACACCGTAGGCAGTACCTCCACTGCGGCCCTGGAACCTCCACCAGTGCCCGACAACCGTCTGAGTATTACGAGCACTCGTGCGCAGACGGAAGTCCTTCCCACGACGCCCAAAGGCGTCTGCAACAATCGAGTCGTGCCGCGCTACCTCTGAACGGGGTGCTCACAGTGGTCAGCCGCTATCCGTTGAGTCGCGTCGACTCGCCGAATAACTCAGGCGATCCGTCGAGTCCACGCCACTCGCCGAATAAGTCAAGTCGTTCGTCGAGTTCACGTCACTCGCCGAATAAGGGATTTCGGGCACGCGACCCCTGACATTAGAGTGGATCGTTCAAGCAGCTCCCCACGACTCACCATGGCGGACGAGACCCTCGTCAAGAAGCTGGACGAGCTCATCAGCCTGGTCAAGGCCCAGCTCGAGCTTACCACCCGGGTAAATCAAGATGCCATGACGGCCTGAGCCCGCCAGCACCTTGCCGAGCGCCTCTCGCAGGTTCCCGAGGAGCAGGCCGACGAATCCTCGTTCGCCGACCCGCCCACCCCTACGCCTGCGGCTCGTCCTCGCCGATCGGTGTCCTTCGCTGACGATGGCGAACGCACCTACACCGACCGCGAGACGTGCTCGACTCCGACTGGCAGTCGCTACACGAAGCCAAGGACGGAGGCCGCCTCAGGCGAGGAGGGGTACGATACCATCTCGCTCGAGGATCTTCCGCATAGCCAGCAGAAGTCCCTCTCGACGCCCTTCCCCAAGTTCAACCCCCGCCACGTCGAACGGTTCCGCGATCTCGAGAGCCAGGTCAACCTCGAGGACACCGAGTTGCTCATCGACTTGTTCCGAGGCAGTCTGACTCGCAGCCTGCAGGAGAAGTTCGAGCGCAACCCGCCCGGCGATTGCTGGGGTTGGTATCGCGAGGTCGAGGAGATTGACAGGCAGAGGATGTCTCTGCAGCAGGCGTCCGCCAGGCACCCAAGCCTACCGGCCCCGCGCAGCGGCATGGCAGCAAGTCAGCGCCCCGCAGGGCCCGCTACGGTTAGTCCACCCCGCCAGCCTGCCCCTCCGGCGCCTGGCACGCCGTACCGGCCCGGCAACAGGCCGCTGCCGCCGCACTTGGCGCAGAACCTTAGGCCACGCGCCCCGGCCGGTAACGCAGGACCCACAACGTTCGGCAGCACGGTTTGCCACCTGTGCCAAGGCACAGGCCACTGGGCACGAGACTGCCCAAGCAGGAAGGCACCGCCGGCAACCCCGAGGCCGGCTGGCCCAAGGGTCGCAGTGGCACTCGAGGACCCGCAACAAGGCGACCAGCCTCCAAAGGAAGCCGTGGAGGCGGAGCAGGCCGACGACGGTGAGGACTACGGGTACGACTCGGTCGATCAAGAGCCCCTGGACCTCACCCAGTTCGAAAGCCCTGCTGCGGCCGCCAACCACGCAGCTCCTCGAGACGACAACGATGACGCCCAGGAAAACTGCTATGGGGCGATGCACTAATGGCATGCATGGCCCTACATCCCTGGACGCCATCCATCTGTAAATATCAAGATTGCGCTCTTTGTTTCTCAACCAGCGACGGCAAGGCGGTGCTCGAGTTGACCGGAACGGTCCAAGGCCACCCGGCTCGCATCCTCGCCGACACCGGCGCTGGCCTGTCCATAGTCTCAGGTTCGTTCGCCCGCAAACACAAAATACCATCAAAAACAGCAAAAACAACAACAATACATGGTGTCACCGGGCACCAGATGACCACGCGGTCCATGGCGATGACCCGTGTAGCGATTGGGGGGCACGACCTCGGCCCGGTGCCCGCGTGGGTAGTGGACGTGGCCGACTACGACTTCATCCTGGGGTATCGGGCCCTACGCCGGCTCAAACCAACTATCCATTGGGAGACCGGGCAGCTCGAGTTCGAGCTACTAGGGCCGATGCAGGCCTACCATGCCTCCCAAGATGACGGGTCGCTTCTACCAAAAGCCGTCAAAGAAGGCACGCGGCGAATTTCGGTGACATCCGCCGAGTCGCGGCCACTCGACGAACCTCCACATTCGTTCGCCGAGTCGCGCTCACTCGGCGAATTGCCGCTCCGGTCCGCCGAGCCCACCCCATTTGCCGAACGCCAAATTCCGGCGAGGCTCCACGGCCACGAGTTTGTATCCGCCGAACGCCTGCTGCAGGCAGCCGTCGAAGACGGCCCAATTGGGTTCATGCTCCTGGAGGAACCATGGGATTCCCTCCCAGCATTCGGTTTTGTGCCTACCGGAGCCGACAAGGGGGTGGAAATGGAGGTGGAGCCCGACAAGCCGGTGTTGGTCGAAGAGATCCCAGAGCCTTACAGGCATCTGCGAGTCGTCTTCGACGAGGTGGAAGCAGACCGGCTGCCGCCCCACACGGATCATGACCTCCGCATCGATTTGGTTGAGGGCAGCAAGCCCCCTCAAGGGCCGCTGTACCTCAAGGGGCCCAAGGAGATGGCAGAGCTACGCAAGTACTTGGACGAGAATCTCGCCAAGGGCTTCATTCGGCCATCAAAGAGCCCGGCGCGGTCACCGGTGCTCTTCGTGCCCAAGAAGGACGGTGGCCTCCGCCTCTGTGTCGACTACAGAGGGCTCAACGAGATTACGATCAAGAATCGCGCGCCACTGCCGCTCATTGAGGAGCAGCTATTCCTCCTCCGCAGGGCCAAGATCTATTCGAAGCTGGACCTCAAGGCAGCCTACAACCTGATTCGCATTTCAAGTGGCGATGAATGGAAGACGGCATTTGGGACCCAGCTTGGGCTATACGAGTACTTGGTGATGCCGTTCGGCCTGGCAAATGCGCCAGCACACTTCCAGTCGTTCATCAACCACATCTACCGCGACATCATTGGTGTGTATGTGGTGGTGTACTTGGACGACTTCCTCATCTTCAGCGACACACTCGACGAGCACATCAAGCACGTCACAGAGGTGCTCACAAGGCTCAAACAGCACAGACTCTTCGCCAAGCTGTCCAAGTGTGCGTTCCACACCGACACGGTCGAATTCCTGGGGTACATCATCAAGCCCTCGGGAATTGAGATGGACCCAGAGAAGGTCCGCACAGTCAAGGAATGGCCTATGCCGGAGTCGATCCACGACATCCAGCGCTTCCTTGGGTTTGCGAACTTCTACCGGCGGTTCATCTCCCACTTTGCCCGGATCGCCAAGCCCCTCACGTCCTTGGTGAAGCCAACGGAACGCTTCAAGAAGTTTGAGCTGCCGGAAGACGCCAAGCAGGCCTTCCACAAGCTCATACAAGCGTTCACGACGGCAGGAGTGCTAAGACACTTCGATTACCACCTGCCAACGCGGCTCGAGACGGACGCCAGCGACTTTGCCATTGCCGGGGTCCTGAAGCAGGAACACGAGGGCCGGTGGCACCCGGTCGCATACTACTCGCGGAAGATGGCGCCCGCCGAGAAGAACTACGAGATCCATGACAAGGAGCTTCTCGCAGTTGTGGCATGCCTCACCCAGTGGCGCCATATGCTGGCAGGGCTGCCTAGTCAGCTCGTCATTCTCACGGACCACGAGGCGCTCAAGTACTTCAAGTCGCAACGCCGCATCACGGGCAGGCAGGCACGCTGGGCGGTGTTGCTAGCAGACTTCAACTTCGTGTTGCAGTACCGGCCAGGGGATAAGGCCGGCGAGCCTGACGCCCTGACTCGGCGTCGCGACATGGAGCCGGCAGGCGAGGAGCGCGAGCACAACGTGCGGCAGCTATTGCCCTCCCGCGTATTTGCGGTAGGGAACGAGCCAATTCGGCGAGTCCTTGCAACTCGACGAACGTCCGCCGAGTCACCGGAACTCGACGGACGCGCTCCGACCATGGCCAATATCGCCTCGGAAGGACTGCTAGGCCTCGCCAAGACCTTCCAACCGCTCGATAAAGAGTTGGCCGAGCTGCACGCCAAAACACCGTTCGAGGAGAAGGACGGAGTGTGGTACAAGGAAGGCCGGTTGGTGGTGCCGAAGGTAACCATGCCAGGTAGCACCCCCGACCGCAAGACTCGCCACGCCCGCGAGGTGGACGAGCAGTCGCTGTCGGTGGAGCACCTTCGCTTCATGGTAATGTCGCAGTGCCATGACGGAGTGGCGGCCGGCCACGTTGGCCGCGACGCCACGCTGCACCTGGCACGTCGACACTACTGGTGGCCAGGCATGACAACCTGGATAGCGGACTACGTCGCGAGCTGCCCTGTCTGCGCCAGATACAAAGCGCCCAGACACAAGCCATACGGCTTGCTGAAGCCACTCGCAACGCCGCAACGGCCATGGGGCTCCATATCGATGGACTTCATCGAAGGCCTGCCGCTGTCGAGCGGGTACGACTCCATCCTGGTAATCGTCGACCGCTTGACCAAGTATGCAGTTGTCGCCCCGACGCACAAGACAGCGACAGCCGAGCAAACCGCCGAGCTCCTCAAGCGTCACTTGTTTGCCCACTTTGGCGTCCCGGACCATATCGTGTCAGACAGAGGACGCCAGTTCATCTCGAAGACCTGGAGCGAGTTCGTCAGCAGCTTGGGAGCAAGGCACTCACTCAGCACGGCCTATCACCCGCAGACGGATGGCCAGACGGAGCGTGTCAACCAAGTCCTGGAACAGTACCTTCGCATGTACTGCAACTACCAGCAGGACGACTGGGTTAGCCTGCTCAGCGGGGCCGCCTTCGTCTACAACAACACGGTGCACACGAGCATCGGCGTCTCGCCCTTCTTCGCGTGCTACGGCTGGAACCCAAAGTCTCACCCGGAGATCCCAGCCAAGCTCGGCGTAAACGACACCAGTCGGGCCGAGTTCCTGGCGAAGGGCAGCGAGCGGTTCCACTACCTGCAAGACCAGATCCGGCAAGCACAACGCCGAGCGGTCGAGCAATACAACCGCAAGCACAAGGACATCGAGTTCAAGGTCGGCGACCTGGTCTACGTCAACCGAAAGAACTGGATGACCAAAAGGCCGTCGCCCAAGCTCGATACGAGGTTCGCCGGCCCATTCCCGGTGAAAGAACGCATCGGCAGACGGGCATATCGCCTCACTTTGCCCGCAAGCCTCCGCGTGCATGACGTCTTCCACGTTTCGATGCTGGAGCCCGCCAAGCGCAGCGCACTGCCTCAACGTGCATTGCTACCGGTGGAACCGCCTCTGCCGGACGAAGAGCTCGAATACGAGGTGGAGGCCATCATCGGCAAGCGCATTCGAAACCGCCAAATCGAATACAAGGTCCTATGGCGCGGCTACTCAGAGGAAGCAGCGTCCTGGGAGCCCACCGACCTCCTCAGCTGTCCAGACCTCATCCGGGAGTATGAGGACTCGGCGGGGGGACGGGCCTAGACAAGCGGCGGGGCAGGAGCGCGGCGGAGGGGGCGCTCAGAGAGGATTCGGCGAGTATAGCGGACTCGACGAATTTGCAAAAACGATTCGGCGAGTCGAGGCGACTCGACGAATTGCAAAATGGATTCGGCGAGTACGCGTCACTCGACGGATAGGAAAACAGCCCGCCGCAGAGACCAGGAGGGCGACAACAAACACACAGCCAGGGGGACTCAACGACCAGAAGCTGCTCAGGCTGGTCGCAGGCAAGCTCAACCGAGACAGGTCACAGTCTCACACAAGCAAGAAGAGCCAAAGCGCTGGGATTAACCGCACGTCGCTACATGTCGATGTAAGAGCCGTCGCTGGGGCCCGGAGGGAAGACGTGCTCGTCAATAGGGTCAGGGGCCCCACCAGACACGGCGACGGACTCGTGCGGCTGACGCTCCGAGTATAGCGAGTGCCAACACTCCGAGAAGCGCAGCATCACCCGCAGCAGGGGAAGGCGCAAGCGGGCCGTCTGGATCCGGAACACTCGGCGGGTCGCGACGGTCCAACCGAAGGTCTCGGTCGGGATCGTCATCCGGTCGTACGACTGAGTGGCGCCTGGCCCCGGAGCACCTGCCACCGACAGGTTGGCACGTTCGGCACGTTGACGCGAGCGGCCCGTGGGGGTGCCGTCACCCGGGTACTCCATCCCGGGGAAGGCGCGGATGCTGCGATCGCAGTTGCCGACGTCAGCAAGGTGGCAATGCGTGCACACCCGCGGAAGACGACTGCGCTCCCCATACGGGTTGGGGAACGCCGAGGGGAAGCAGCTGCGAGAAAGAAGGAGAAGGTCAGCAACCGCCAAGGCAAAAACAAGAGCAGGGGCACGATACTTACGGTACTCCCAGGTCAGCGCATCGACGGCACTGCCAACTTGGCCAAGGCATGCAACCCTCGGTCAAGCGCATCATGACGATGCGCTGCAGTCGCTGCTCGGCGTTGGAGCCCGCAGCGACGTTCCAGTTCCGAGGGTAGCGACCCTCGGCCACGCGCACCAACAGGTCGGCAACCTCGAACTGCCCAGACCAGCCGATGATCTCGGCGTGCGACGGCTCGCGGTAGTCGGGGGGCGGCGGCGACGGGGTGCGAGGAACCTCCCACCGAGGGGGAGGCGTCAGTCGCTGCACATCCCGCTCGAAGGCGGGTGTGGCAGCGCGACCGATGGGCACCGTGGACCCGGCGCGGGCAGGGGACGAAGGGACGTCGGCCTCGCCGACGTCGGGAGCAGCAACCGGGGACGAGGGGACCACGTAGACGGCCCCCCAGCGCTCCAGCTGCTCCCCCAGCGACAAGCCAACCGCAGCAGCTCGACGCTCGCGGTTCAGACGCGCCTCCTCGGCCGCCGCAGCCATGCCCTCCGCGGTCGGGGACGGCGGGGAGTACGACGGCGACCGCGGCTCGGAGGCCAGCGCCGGACTGGCCGGCACGGGGAGCGGCGACCAAGGGGCGTACACCGGGCTCCGGGGCGGAGACAGCGGTGCGGGGGTGCCCGACGCCAGGCCGCTTGACGGCGGGGAGCCCAGGAAAAGGGCCTCCAGCGGCGCACTGGAGTCGGGAGCCGAGGCGGACACAGCTCGCGGCGGCGGTGGGGTGATGGCCGGCACGGGGGCTGGCTCCGCTGCCGAAGCAGACGCGCCGCGCGGGCGCGGGCGCGAAGCGACCTTGCGCCGCTTCGACAGCGTCGACTCGGCCCCGGGGGAGGCCAAGCGGCGAGAGGATGCCGGCCCAACGGGGGCCGAGGAAGCGGATGGCCCAGCCGAAGAGTCGGCAGGGCGAGGCGGAGGCAGCGAGGCAGAGGCCGCGCGAGCGGCAGCAGCACGGGCGCGAGTCACGCGCGGAGAGGAGCGCACGGTGGGGGGCGCCATGGTGAAGAGGGGGATGATGGAGGGGGAGACACGAACACGGCCTCGACGGAGCTCGGCTCTTACGCGGGGGGTAGTGTTACAGGCCTGGATCAGACCCTGATCGACGCAGGCACGTGTGGAGGGCGCAGGCGAAAATCCGTAGCAGGGGCTACGAGCGCGCCAAGTCGCGGTCCGGCGAGTGGAGGCCACTCGACGAATGCCGTCAATAATTCGCCGAGTGAGGCCCACTCGACAAACGGCCCGCGGCGACCCCGGAAAACAACGAGCGGGTCATACGATGGACGTACCCGGCTCGGAGACGAAGGGGAGGAGGAGAGGGGTGCTTGTTGGCCCAGGGGGCAACGAGCGTAACGTGCAAAGGGGAGTCATGCACGAGAGGAGGCCTGAGCCCGAGGGGGTGGGCGAAACCTCCTAGCATCAATGAGATGCTAGCAGGGGCCGTTCGAGACGGCACCTTGCCACACGCTGGCCCTCCTGGTGAGGGCAAGTACTTATAGCTTCGACTCATCGAGTGCGATGGGGCTGCGCCCCATCCACTCTACTTTACTTTACAGCACTCAGTCGTTATCATTTGTCAGTATCACTGTCTTTCAGTCACTTCGTCTCACAGTAGCAATCGCAGGGCGTTGCTACTACTTGCGTGTGTGTTGTATCACCGCTTCAGACGCCGCCGACACCTCCATCGGCGCTACGGCACTTACACCGTAGGCAGTACCTCCACTGCGGCCCTGGAACCTCCACCAGTGCCCGACAACCGTCTGAGTATTACGAGCACTCGTGCGCAGACGGAAGTCCTTCCCACGACGCCCAAAGGCGTCTGCAACAATCGAGTCGTGCCGCGCTACCTCTGAACGGGGTGCTCACAGTGGTCAGCCGCTATCCGTTGAGTCGCGTCGACTCGCCGAATAACTCAGGCGATCCGTCGAGTCCACGCCACTCGCCGAATAAGTCAAGTCGTTCGTCGAGTTCACGTCACTCGCCGAATAAGGGATTTCGGGCACGCGACCCCTGACAGGGACATGTGACCAACGTTGGGGATGACGAACCTAGACCAAGTCTTGTGCATGGCGTGGATTGAGCATTGCACTGCCGCAGACATTGCAGCTTGGTTCTTTTTGGGAAATGTGTTTCTGGTGCCGGCAAGGCATCCAAGATCCAAGCTGGGAATTTTGGAGTTGCAAGTGCTTGCCGACGCCGGCAATTTCTTGTTGCTGACAAAAGAAAAGACCGTTTACCAGCAACACTTCGCTGGTGCTGCGGTTCCCACTGCCATCATCCCATTGCGCCTGGTCACTCTCCCGTTTCTCTCAACACTTGTTGCGTCAGCAACGGCGACAGCATGCGCTCCTGCCAGCGAGACGAGGCCTAACGAATGCGGAGGCAGCGGGCACGACGGCCATGCACGCGCAGATGCAGGGAGCGACACCCACGTGCCCACGTTCAACGGTGAGCCCGCACCATCGCGCCATCGGACCCTGCGACCGCGTCCTCACCCGCGACAGTAAGCCTTGCAGCTGCGCTAACTACCATTCAGTTCATAGAAGCTCGCAAAGTTTGCATCCTTGCAACTCCTTGCAGGCGAAAAGATGCACACCCGACGGTAATGAGATCAGTGCGGAAGCTTTTGTGCACCATGCCAAACAGACAAGCGTACGAGGCAGAAATGCGAGATGCCATTCTTCACGGCACAGTGAACCATTAGTGAAAGCGCCATCGTGTAAAGTGGCGATCATGAAGAAGACATCTGGAGCTTGTTGCCCGAGAGGCCACCAGAGCCAGAAGAGCGACGGGAGCCCGGGCGAGTAGCACCAGGAGAGGCAGGCTGGGAAGTGCCTGCCGGGCCGAGCTTCCCGACCTTGAGACCCTCGTCCAGGCTCGAAAGCAAGTCCATGTCGTCGCTGTCGAGCTGGAAGTCGAAAAGTTGAGCATTGGATTCAATGCGATGTTTGGTAAGACTCTTGGGCAAAATGATGTTCCCAAGGTTCAGACCCCACTTGAGCAAAATCTGAGCTGGAGTTTTGCCGTGTTTGGTGGCGATGGTCTTGATTTCGGGGCGGTCGAGAGCCTGGCCCTGTGCCATGGGCGAGTAAGCCTGGATGTGGATGCCACGCTGGATGCAGGCCTCGCGGAGCTCCTCGTGAGCGAAGAAGGGGTGGGACTCGATCTGGTTTACGGCGGGCTTGATGCGGCAGTTTGCGAGGAGGTGGTCGAGCTCCTCGACGTCGAAGTTGGAGACGCCGATGGTCTTGATCTTGCCTGCGTCGACGGCGTCCTCGAGGGCCTTCCAGGCTTCGAGACGCTTCTCGGAGCCCATGGTACCGGGCGAGTGCATGAGGTACATGTCCATGTAGTCGACGTTGAGCTTCTTGAGCGAGTCCTCGATGGCGGCGGCGGCCTTGTCGTGGTCGGCATCCCAGAGCTTGGAGGTGATGAAGATCTCGGAGCGGGGCACGTTGTTAGCCTTGGTCCACTCGGCGAGGGCACGACCGACGGACTCCTCGTTCATGTAGCGGGCAGCTGTTGTGCGAGATGGAAAGAAAAGGGAGAGTCAGTTGACTGCTGGGAGGCGAGCGGGTCTGGGAAGCGGGGTGGACGGAGAAACATACCGGAGTCGATGTGGCGGTAGCCAGCGTCGAAGGCCCACTTGCAGGCGTTCTCGGTGGAGCCATCGTTGGGGGCTTTGTAGACGCCGAGGGCGACCTGGGGGATCTCGACACCGTTGTTGAGCTTGACGCGCTGGGTGGAGATGTTACCGGCAGTGATACCGCTGGCAGTGACCTTGGACATGGTAGGCAAGTAGAAGTGTTGGCGTAGGGGATGATTTGGAAGAAGGGGAGTTGGGATGACGGGGAGGGAAGAAAGCGGCGCTTGTGGCTTGACGAGGTTTAAGTAGCAGGCTGAATGGGGAATGAAGTTGGTGGACGGCAGAAGGGACGAGCGGGCAGGACACGAGTGGAAGCTCAGCGGGAGGGCCAAGTTGGAGCAAACAGGCCGGGCGGAAGACGAAGACGGGACGGGGGCGAGAGGTCGGGCACAGGCGCGAATGTGGTTCAAGCTTGGCGCTAGGTGAGGCAAGTGCGCATGGATTTCGAATCTCAGCGCGATGAGTGCGTGGGCGCTAGATGCTGTACAGTACTACTGTAGGGTGAGGTACTTTTCAAAGGCGTCCGAGCCAGCGGTGCAGGAAGATGCGGCGTTGATCGCAAGTGTACGCGTGTGGGTGGCTCGGGAGCGATTCGAGGGGGCACGAGGGCGCAAGCGTTGGACAGATGAGCCAACACACCGAGGCACGCCGAGCGTGTGACGACGGACGAGGCAGGCGCACGAGCGCATGCAGCAGCTCGCGGATCCAGCATGCAGGTGATGTTGGCGCCGGCGCGATGCGATGCGTGGAAGCGAGCCTCGAGCGAAGCGGATGCTTGTACTGTACCCTGGCGTGGGATCGGCGCACGGCGCATGTGGCTCTGCAGCACTGCAATTCCGCCGAGCTTCCGAGCTGGCCCTACCGAGCTCATGCACGATCTCGTCACCGACCAGCGCGGCATGCGATCAGCGTAAAGTATCGCGAGCCTCTCTCGGTCCAACCGATCGATTTCGTGTCAAAATCAAAATTCCAACCGGGGCGTAGCCCAAAGCGCTGTCCAAATGTGCATTGCACCGGTCTCCGCTCGAGACCAGACTGGCTCGAGCGTCATGCGAAGAGAAAAGGACCTGCATGCATGCACGATCGATGCTCGATGACCGTATGTATGCCACTCTGAACGAACCAGTGCCTGCGGCCTTGTGCCATCCCTCCCGTCGCGGCGGCTGGCTTCTGCCATCGGAACAAGCACACGACGCCCTGCAATCATCGTCGGCTGACCTGACGCCCTTGCTCTGCCGCCAGAACATCTGTTTGGCATGGCTCTTCCGATCGTGAGCCAGCCGAAGCCGTCTGCTGCGGATGCGAGGCGTCACCGACTGCGGCGGCGGCTGCAGAGGCTGCTCGATCCCATCACTGCGCGTACGCGTGGGTTTGACAGCCGCCCACCGACCGCACCCTCAGCTGCACCCTCATCCACACCCTGGCTCGCACACCGCTCGAGCAGCGCAAGTCAGGTCGGAGAATTTACCACTGACCCGTCGCAGACTTGCTGCAGTCCTCCACGATAGCCGCACCCGACTCGCTTGCATCGATCCGACGCAGCCCAGCCGCCGCAGTTTTCCATCCCATCTCCTGCTGCACGGAGAGCTACTGTAGCCATGCAGATGAAATCTGCGAAAAAGGGGGCAGGGAGGGGCTGCGTACTTTCCGTCACACGGGATGACCCCGAATCTCGACCGCTTTGCTCCCGAGCCATCGATTCATCGATAGCGTGACGTCACCCGAACTACGTCGAACGCTTTCCGCTCTTGGGTCCGAACCCTTTCCTGCAAAATGCGAATCGCATTGCGAATCGCAGACGTGCTTCTCTACTCGGCTCAGTGCCTGTCACCACTCGTACCCGTACCTGAGGCCGCTCCAGCAGCCCTTGAGCCACATGGCCGAATCGTGTGAAGCTTCTCTTCTTCCCAAGCCGTGTTTTGCTCCAGACTTGGATATCGTACAATTACATATCGGCTTGCCCGATGGGGTTGCAAGAATACAGTGGGATCGCCTTCTTTCATCAGGCCGCAGCAACCAGGCTCTTGGCGTGCTCAAGTGAATACCAGCGTCCATCGATCGCAGCGCAGCGCCGATGCATGCCGATTCACCCCGGATCAATTCCGAGCTTTCTCCTTGCTCCTGCCAGCCCTGCCGCTTGGCTACTCAGCTTGCGGCATCTCGGCATCCCCTTCCTCTTCCTCTTCCTCGTCCTCGTCTTCGTCCTCGTCTTCTTCATCACCGGCATTTGCAGCAAGGCTCGCCACCAGCGCTTCCAGCTGCGCTTGCAACGATGCTGCGTCTCCTCCCGCCGCGTCGTTGGCCTCTTCTCCTTGCTCGTCCGCCTCTGGAACAGCTCGAGCCGCTTCCGTGACGCCGCTCTCCGCGTGTTCTGCGGTATGCGCACTCGCGGCATCCTGGTCCACCTCGACGATGCCCACACGCCCCGGATCACGTTGGCTGTCCTCTGCGCCCGAGCCGCCACCTTCGACACCTTCCGCATCGCCACCTCCTTCAGCTTCCGCCTCGCTTTCTTGATGTGCCTGTAAGGACGCCGTGAGCTGCCGAAGTACCGCAGAGAGATCCATCTGCTCCGCATCTTCCTCTCCTTCGCCCTCCTCTTCGTCCTCCTCCTGTTCGATCTCTGCGTCCTCTCCCTCTGCCGCAGCTTCGAGCTGCTCATCAGGCGGAGCCACAGCGCTCGAGGAAGCTGCGCTCTCTTCAGCCGCTTGCCTCGGCTCGTCCATCCGCGCTTCCGCCTCTGCTTCGGGCACCGAGTCCGGCTCCGCTTCGGCGGCCGCAATGGCGCGTTCGTCCGCTTCATTGTCAGATTCCTCCGAGTCGCCCTCGTCTCCATCCCGGCCTGCGCCTCCAAATGCAGACGTGAGCGCGCGGATCGCATCCTCGTACTCGGCAAGATCGATGCCCACATCCGATTCGCGTGGCTCGTCGGCTGCTTTCGCCGCTGTCTCCGCCGACGCACCGCCCCCATCGGCGACTTTGGGTGCTGTGCTCTCGTCGAACGCGGGTTTCGTAGCCGCCTCTTGAGAGGCCGGGTTTGCAGCGCTCGATGCCGCTCCGATCTGTTGCAAAGCTGCCGCCAGCGTTTCTGATACTGCCGAGTCTAGGTCCTGCTGCGGTGAGGCGCCTGCGAGACTCGACAATGCGGACGCCAGCTGCGACGGGGCCGAGGGAGAAGGTGCAACGCCTCGCGCTGGTGCCGAGGGTAGCGCACTCGCTGCACTCAAGCTGGGCATGTTGGCAGCCCGTGCGGCGGCTGCAGCCGCAGCGTTGCTGCTCAGCTGGCCAAGCAAGGAGTTGGCCAGCACCGGATTGATAGGAGAGCTCAGATCGTTGAGCATGCTTGCCAATTGTTGCATCATCGTCGGCTCGCTCGTTGTCGGAAGCGGCAAAGACGTTGGTCCCTTTGGCACAGGCGGCCTGCGCTGCGCTGAAGCGGCCCCGGTCATGCCGCCCATTCCGCCTTGCGTGGCTGCACTCGATGACATAGAAGACGGCGAGGCGTGCGGTCGGATGTACGGTGGCATGGAAGCCGACATGGCCGCTGCCGCTGCTTGCGCTGCCGCAGCAGCAGTGGCGGTGGCAGCAGCATCGTGGTAGCCCGTCTGTGTGAGCAAATATGCGAGCATCTCCTCGACGGGGCCATCGCTTGGGCCAGAGCGGATGAGCTGGTAAAGATGCTTGATGGCGTCGGCGTCCAGCTTCTTGCCCGTTCGCTTCTGGTATTCGAGGATGATGGAAGCTGCCGAGCCGTTCTGGAAGATGCTGCTTGCAGGGTTCGCCAGCGGAGCCGCGCCTGGTTGTCCATAAGGACGTGGTCCGGCCCGCACCCCTTTGCCCGTGGGTCGCAAACCAGAGTCGCCAACGTTGCGGTAAGCCTGACTGTCCTTCAGCGGACTGACGGCCAGCACTTCGCCGTTGAGCCCTGGGGTGACCATGGGATGGTCTCGTCCCACCTGCGGCCGGCGTGTAGGCTTCCTCGATTCGCCCGGACTCGACCAAGACGGATTGATGCGGTACATGCTGCCCGTCTTGAGCAGTCTGCCTCGCTTGAATGCCTTCTGCAGCGCCTGATGTGCGGATGGACGGAACTTCTTCGTGAGCGGATAGGTCACCTGCATCCAATTGAACAACATTCGTGGCGGTGCTTCGCCCATAACCCGCAGACCCTCGACGATCATGTCCTCATACGAAGGAAGCGTGCTGGTGCCCAAGGGACCTTGGACGATGACCGGGTCGGGCTCGGGCGACCACGATGTCTCTCGGTTGCTAGCCAGGCTGGACGCAAGGGTCGAGCTCGCCTCGGCCGGATAAGAAGGCGTGAAGACGGGATTGGCGCTGGCGCCCGTAAGGATGGCAACTGGGTCGCTGAGGGTATTGGCGCCAGCAGCTTCGGCCGTCGCCATTGACGACAACAATGCAGGCGTGCCTGGCTGCGACGCGGCTGCTCGTGGCGATAGCCTCTTCTTCGCCTCTTCTAGTTGACGCAGCAAACTTGCCAAGGCGCCACCCTGCCCTTCGGCTCCCGATGTGGCACCTGTTGCTTCGACGATGCTTGAATTGAGTGTCGGGTTGGGATCGTTGTCCTGGCCAGCGAAGCTAGAAAGCATTGCGGCGATATTACCGATCGGCAGCGCTGCGGATTCAGCCGAAGAAGCGGAAGCGGGGGCAGCAGGGGCGAGAGGCAATCCCTGAGGGCCGAGCATGGTGGTTTGCGCCGAAGAAGATGAGCCGAGGATAGCCGCAATCTTGTCGGAGATGTCCTTGCCAGGCGTAGGCAATGGGGAGGCAGTTGCGACGGGTTGACCGCGCACGGAGGCGGCCGGTTGACCTCGTGCTGTCGCATTCTTGGGCTCGTTTGCAGTGGTGCGCTTCGCCGATGTGGACGAAGGCATGGACGAAGCTGGGAGTCGTGCTGGTGTCGACGAGCTGCCAGGTAGACTGCCGCCAAAGTGGGCGGCGATTGCGGCTGCCAGGGCAGCGTTGGAAGGCATTGGGCCGTCTCCTACGATGCTGCGAAGCGCGGCCGCTGGCAGGGTGGGGATGGTGGTGGTATGCTGATGTGCTTTTGAAGCGGCAGCGGCGCTGTTGCGCGCACCGGATGCAGCGGTTCCCGGAAGGGCGGGGGGCAGAGGGGCGCCATTGGGGCCTCGCGCTGGCTGCGCTTGCTGGCGGACCATCGCATTGATGGAGTTGATGAGGTTGGTGAGGGATGCACTCTGGGCGGTATCCTTAGCAGGCTGCCGGGAGTGTTGCTGTGCAGCAGAGGCTGCGGAGCGGGATGCGACGGACATGGTTGCGGGGGGTCTTCGGGGCAGGGACGACACGGAAGCGGTGTTGCGAGCGCCCGTGGAAGCCGCCGAGGAGCCGGTACGGGCGAGTGCGCCGGGGGTGCGAGCATAGGTGGAAGAGGGAGTGGATGAGGCGGAAGTGGTGGCGTTGAGTAGCGAGTAGACGTCCTTGAGGCTGAGGTCGGAAGGCGATGCGGTCCTGGATGATTCGATGCGCTGGCGTGCCTGGAGACGGTCGATCTGGGTGTGGATATTGTTTGGATAGATGCGCGGCTGGCGGTAGAGGGCGGAAGAGCCGATGGGGGCGGCGACGAGGTCGTTGAGCTGCCTCTCTAGCTGTTTGACGAGGTCGATGAGCTCGGACTTTTGTAGCAATGAGAGGAACTCGTCGCGCGTGGATGCGGGCAGCTGTGTGCCCGAGACGGCGGGGATGAGGTTGAGAGGACCTACACCGGCCTGGCGAGAGAGGGGGCTGCCAGGCTTGGGTATGTTGGTGATGGTGACACCGGAGGCCGAGTTTGTGACCCTTGCGGTGGTAGGGAGCGATGGAAGGGGACGCGAGCTGGGGCCGGCGGACGAGCTGGTGGCGAGCGCTGCGTTGGAGGGCGAGGTGGGTGTCAGGGTCGACGCCGCCGACCTGGGAGGCGCTTCCGCGCTCGGCCCGGAGGATGACGAGGGCGCAGAGGCAAGCGATGCGCGAGGTGCCGGGGCCGATGGCGCAGAGGTAGGGTTGGGGGTGGCGCGGAACCTCTTGTTGGCAAGATCTGCGGCCATGGAAGATTGCCAGGAACGCTTGTGGGTGAGGGTGGAGGAGGCGAGGCCCGCGAGGGAGGCGAGTGGCTTAGAGGGTGATGCATACTTCTGACGCGTCTCTTGCGTAGGGTAGGCAGTGGCAAATGACTCGGACGTTCCACTGTGTGCTATCCTTGGAGCCTTGTAGGGTGATGGAAGGTGAACCTGTTTGGAGGGGGTCGCGGTGGTTGCGGATGGAGGCGTGGCTGCTGCTACTGGTGCTGGTGCTCGGTCAGACGGGTTGCCAAGTGGGGTGGGAGGCAAGAGTCGAGTGGGCGTGGCGAGTGCGGCGGTGGAGGACGATGCTGCCGCGAGTGATGCCGGCGCGGAAGGGGTCGAGGCTGAAGATGCAGGCGTAGGCTGATCTGGCGGCGGACGCGTCGATGACGACTGCGACGCGTCTAGCTCGGATGCAAGGGATGTGGCGGCGGTGGCGGAGAACGTCGGCGAGCCTGGTGGCGAGGCAAGGTCGATGGGCTTGGCCAGCGTGCCGAGGTTGGTAGCGACATTGGGGGAAGCGGCGGATGCGGGGTGGATCAGGTTGGCGGGCGATGCCGAAGCGGCAGCGGATGGATCCTGTCGACGCGTCGTGGATGCGTCGGTTGGCGCGTGGACGGCATCGGTGGACGACTGGCGGGTGGGGGTAGGTGCGAGTGGTGGTGCGGAGGGTGCTGGGGAGGGAGATGGCGCCGTGGCGGCGGTCATGTCGGGCACGAGCAGCGTGCGGTGGGCAGCGCTTCGGTGCCGGACGTGATTGCGAGCTCGAGGTGTGATGGTGAATACAGTTTTACGACGCATGCAAAATTCAGCATCCTGGTGGTGGTGTGACCTCGTCGCTGAAACTGTAACGCGTCGGCACCGCCGTCGAGCGCAGCGCAGCACAGCGCAGCACAGCGCAGCACAGCACGGCACGACGTGGTCGCGCAGCTTTCGCGCATTTGCGCAAGCTTGTTACGCCGACAAGTCTGACTGCAAAATCGAGCTGGCTGACATCTTAACACCGCTATGGAAATTCAGTTTGCTCCGGAAATCGCCGGGCAAGCGGGATGGCGCGATCGGCGCTTCGTTGGTGTGAAAAGCGGAAAGGAGCGCGTGAATCCGCTCAGCGCCGGTGGTCCCCTGGGTCGCTCGACCGCCGTGCATGCTGCAGTAACTTAGCGCTGGCAAGCTGATGGAGGTGTGCGCAAGGCGGCGAGGGGCATGCGAGTGTCGAGGGTCGAGTGAGCGGATGTCTCCATCCCTCGGGCACCGCCTCTCTGGACCGGCCAAGTCGAACTGGCAGCCGCTGCACATTCACGCTCGCACGCGCCTCCGCAAGGGCGTGCGCAATGCCGAGTGGAGTCTTCACCGCTCAGACATCCGCCGCCTTCCCCCGACTGCACAAAGACTCCTCGCAACGCCCCTTGTTCTTCTTCCACCTCCATCTCCATCTCAACTCTCCTCCATCCAAACCCCTTATCAATCGTTCCTACTCCCCAAAATGGTCAAGGCTACTGTGATTGGCGCTGCCGGTGGTATCGGTCAGCCTCTCTCGCTGCTCCTCAAGCAGTCCACCCTCGTTACCGACCTCGCCCTCTACGATGTGTGAGTGACAACAGCCCCCAGCCTGGCCTGGCCTGGCCTGGCCTGGCCTGGCCTGACCTGACCTGGCTACACACGGGCCGCACGTCTACACCGAGATCTGTCAAAGCTGACCTTCACAACATCGTGCTACTCTGCCTGCGCGGCTGCGACGTGGCTACGATTGCTTCTCCGAACAGCGTCAACGCCCCTGGTGTCGCTGCCGACCTCTCTCACATCAACACCCCCTCGGTCGTCACTGGCTACCTTCCCGCTGACGGTGGCCTCGGAAAGGCGCTTAAGAATGCCGATATTGTTGTCATCCCCGCTGGTGTTCCCCGCAAGCCAGGCATGACCCGCGACGACCTCTTCAACGTAAGTACAGTCCATCCCACTGCGTGCTTCAGCCCGTCGCGCAGCCTTGGCTCCTGCGCACGGCGCACGGCGCACTCAACACATTGGCCGTATCGATATGCACTTGGCTTGGCCTCGTCCTCGTCCACGCCCCCGCCCCCGCCAGCGAGACCAAATTTGGGGATCGAGCAAAGTTGAATTTGTTGGTCCATGCGCGCGCGCATCCGCAGCGGGGCGAGCGAGCTTGACGCGCTCCTCAGCGCTCTTCTCGGAAATCTCGCCTTACCCACCTTGATTTCCGTTAGCCTGCTGCCCCTCGTCTGCCTCCGTGCGTGCAGTCCATCGCCGCACCCTCAAACGCTGTCCGCCACCACTCGGGTCGTCATCGGAGAGTGCAACGTTTGGCGTCTCGCTCGCGCTTGACCGGTCTGGGCGAGCTTTCGTGCTAAGCCTGGGCCCTCCACTAGGCAGCTGAACTGACATCGCTTGCTTCTGCTCTCCTTCCCGTTGCCCACGCGTCCTCCCACGCCACCCAACAAAATCCATTCCAAATTCGCATCTCTGGCCACTCGCCCTTGGTCCCGTCTTTGATCGGCTTCCCGATTTCGGCCTGGTCTCTCGCGCGCACAGATCAACGCCGGTATCGTTCGTGACATCGCCGTCGGCATCGCAGAGCACTCGCCCAAGGCTTTCGTGCTTGTCATCTCCAACCCTGTCAACTCCACCGTCCCCATCGTCGCCGAGGTCCTCAAGAAGAAGGGCGTCTACGACCCCAAGCGGTAAGTCCGAGGCCCCCTTCGCACCAGCGACCGGACTGTCCAGCTGACTTGATCCCGCTTCCCCTTGCCCTTTGCGCTTGATGCACAACTCAGTCTCTTCGGCGTCACCACCCTCGACGTCGTGCGAGCCTCGACCTTCATCGCAGAGGCTGCCGGCAAGCCCACCGAGTCGCTCAACTACCGCATCCCCGTCGTGGGCGGTCACTCCGGTGTCACCATCGTCCCTCTTATCAGCCAGAGCCAGCCCCCCATCTCGGTCGGCCAGGACAAGATCGAGCAGCTCACCAACCGCATCCAGTTCGGCGGTGACGAGGTCGTCAAGGCCAAGGACGGCGCCGGCTCCGCCACCCTCTCCATGGCCTACGCCGGTGCCCGCTTCGCCATCGCCGTCCTCGAGGCCGCCTCGGGCAAGGCGCTCGCCAACCCCGAGATGGGCTACGTCGACCTCACCGCCGACGCCGCCGGTGCCAAGGAGGTCACCGCCGTCATTGGCAACGACACGCCCTTCTTCTCCGTCCCCCTCCAGCTCGGCCCCAGCGGCGTCGAGAAGATCCTCCCCCTCGGCAAGCTCAACGACTACGAGTCCGAACTCATCAAGAAGGCCGTCGCCGACCTCAACGGCAACATCACCAAGGGCGTCCAGTTCACCGCCAACCTTTGATTTCATCTGGCAGCTCATGCCTCGCCTCGCGCGGTCCCGTGCCATCTTGTTTGCATCAGACAATCCAACAAGTCGCCGACCTTTCCGGGAGCAGGCCGTTGCGCCGACTGTGAACATGCCCGTCGCTCTCGCCTCGGATAGTGCCATCACATGTCTGAAACCAGAGCTGCAGGTCACGTGGTGGTGGTAAAGACGAGTTGCACGTTTATGTACTAGATCTACAAGGCGAACGATGGACGGAGAACAGGAGAAGTGAGGGCCCGAGAGACGGTCACGAAGCATCGGATGAAGAGAAGGAGCGGTGAAAGATCCGGAAATCCAAGATAGAGTTGCGAGAGACAGCGACAGACGAACGAGCAGGACTGTGCAGTGCAGAACGAGGACTTGAACACGACGACGAGTTGCAGAAGCAGCGAGGGCAAGGTCGACTGCCAGTGCCTCAAAAGCCGAGATCACCAGCAGCGGCGGCATCCCGCGAAGTCTTGCGGTCGAGCAAGCCAAGCATTTTGGTCACTGCGTTTTCGTCCACCTCGACTTCCTTGCTACCATGCGAGCCGGCCGACGACGGCGAGCGGCTGGTAAACGAAGCTGCGCCGTTTGGTCCGTAGATGCTGGGAGTCATGCCCGAGGCTGACGCGGGGTAAAGCGCGGGTGCCACCTTGGCAGAAGAAGCCTTTCGCTGGCTGAAGGATGGCTGGAAGAGCGACTGCGCTTGCTGGCGCTGTTGCTGCGTCGAGCTGATCGAGTCAACCAGCTCCTCGAGCTCGCTCGCGTTGGTAGAGAGGAAGGCCGGATGTTGGGCCAGGCGCGAGTAGATGTTGATGGGCGAGAGCGAAGAGTCTTCCTCCAGCTTGGATCCGCTGGCTCCGCGGCCTTGCTCGGCGGAGGATGACGCACTCGATGAAGACGAGCTAGCGTCGGAAAAACTGGGCCCGGCATGATGCGAGGCGGCGTACTGCTGCTGGTGCATGGGTGGTTGGAAGCCAAGCTGCGCATAGGGGCTCGTACTTCGCTTTGCCATCTTGGCCTCGAGAAGGCGCAGGAACATCTGGGCATGTTCCGCCTGGGTCAGTGGCTGCGTCTGTTCGGCTTTGCCGTTGTTTGGCTTGGAGCTGTCGTCAAGAGAGGAGCCGCTGGGCGCGGAGCTGTTCTTCTGAGGCTCGCTAAGATCGTCGTCGTTGTTGGATTGACTTCCAAAAGTGAAGCCGCCGCCGGGAGTCAGACCTCCGTTGAGGAAAGCAGACAGATCGAAGGGCGAGGGAGCGCCGTTGTTGGACGCGCCCG
Organism: Moesziomyces globuligerus; assembly: GCA_030849465.1. Classification (NCBI taxonomy): domain Eukaryota; kingdom Fungi; phylum Basidiomycota; class Ustilaginomycetes; order Ustilaginales; family Ustilaginaceae; genus Moesziomyces; species Moesziomyces globuligerus. Next base: position 28,189 of record JARVLF010000008.1, read on the forward strand.
TGGCTTGGGCGACGGCTTGTGCTTTTTCGTCGAGGACGTTGTCGTCGCCTTCGAGTACGCTGCCTGCTACCTGCGACCACCAGCTCTGATCACCGGGAGCCTTGTTCTCGCTGAGGTTGAAGGCGAATGGAATGGGGTTGGGGTTGAGCAAGGCGCCGTTCTGCTGGGTGGGCATTGGCATGGGGAAGATGTTGGAGCCGGGAGCCGAGGAGGCTGGAAGGCCGAGAGCACTGGCCAGTCCGAGGCCAAAGTCGCGGGCGTTGGCACCCAGCATGGCGGAGCCGGAGAGCGCCGAAGTTGCGTTGAGGTTGTCCGAGGTTTTGTTGTGGGACTTGGAGTCGGCCGAGGAGTTGAGGTTGAGGGAGAGGATGGGGTTGACCGAGGTGCGGTCGTTGGCGGGGGGAGCGTCGAGGGCGGTCTTGTCGTCTGCATCGGCGTCGTCCTTGTCGTGGCCCGACTGAGCGAGCTGTGCGAACCAGTCGTTGTCGAATGCGCTGTTGTCGTGGAGAGGCCTTGTGGTGGTGTTGGGCTTGGTGATGTTGGGAATGGCGATGGCGGCGGTGGTTGAGCCGGGGATGGACTGCTTGGAGGAGTTTGTGGTCGGGTCACTCAACAAGCTAGGATTGACGCTGCCGGCGGTGGTGGGAAGGAGCTCGTTAAAGGCAGGCATGTGGGAAAGCGAGGCGACGGCGGCAGGGGCGACCGAGGTAGCTGCGGAAGACTGTGGGCGGCTGCGCTTCGAGTGCTTATTGGCGGAAGCGACTGCGTCTGTTTGGTTAGGGTTGGGGATGTGGTGCAAGGGTGGAGCGGACATGTTGGCGGATGCGGTGTTTGGGGCTCTTGCCCAGGCCTCGATGCCGAGATCGAGGGGTGCAAAGGACTGCGGATGGTGAGGAGGGGGCGCGTGCTGCGACGAGTGAAGCTGCTGTGGATGATGCTGATCGTGTCCGGAGATGGACTCGAGCACGCCTGGGATCGTGTGAGCAAAGCCGAGGCGGGCGATGAGCGACTTGAGAGCTTCGTTCTCCTCCTTGAGGTTGCGGGCGAGACGCTGAAGCTCCGAGTTGGCCTCAAGGCCCATCTGATCGAAGCGGCGGCATCGCTCCTCTAGCTCTCTGACGCGAGCCTCGCGACGCTTGCGAAATTCTCGCTGCGCCTTGCGGTTCTGTAGAGTGCGTTTGGTGACGAGCGGAGCATCGGGCTGTCCGGGGACCGGAACGAGCTGCTGACTGGCGGAGAGCTTGCCAGCCGCGGTGGTGGCCGACTTTTTCGAGGGGCTGGCGGAGGGAGAGTCTGAATCCGAGTCGGAATCGTCCGAGACCGACTGCTTGCGCTTGTTGATCATGTCGCGCGAGGGCTGTGCCTTCTTGGAAGAGGCAGCGGTGGCGACCATGCTGAATAGGGGTGGCGGATCTGCAGTGCCGGGATGACTGGTGTCAAGGTCGGAAGGGAAAAGCGACGTCGCCGTTATGTCGAGAGTGAGCAACGGCGATGTGATTGCGCCCAGACGAGCGAGCTGGTCTGTATGTATCGAGCGAGGCTGTCCTTCACCAAGAGAATCACGATGTGATCACGGTACTGAAGCGAGCGAGAAGACGTCGAGGAGGGAGTCACCTGGTTGTGATGGTGATCGTTGAAAGAGTGCAGAGAGGATGGGGTACGGGGTGATTGTTCAAGCGAGTCGAGTGAAGTTGATGCCGTTGGGACGAGTGCATGAAGGACGATAGGAAGGGCAACGGAAGGGCAATCAGCGTTGAATACCATAGCCTGGGCCGAGTGGAGCGTGATGGCCAAAAAAAGGCACTGCGAGGCTTGGCTCGGATCCTGCCCGAACTGCACGATTGGAAGCAGCCTCGCTTCGGAAGCGCCGTCGCGAGGCTTTGCTTGGCTGCTCAGCGTTGGTCCGATCCGGTCCAGATCAATCCCATTGATGTGCTGGGGCGGCTCGAATGCCAGCATCCGCGGCTCCAGACCCGAACCACACGCATTGATTCAGAGCCCTCTCGCTGCAGACAGTGGGCAAAGGGATGCCAACGAGGCGGAGAGTGGAGAGGCAACGGCTTGAGCATACCAGAGCGCTTTCGATGCACATACACTCTAAATTTTGTATTCAGCCGCGCTCCGCACATTTGGGTGATTTGAATATGTATTGGTTCGGGCTAGATCGTGAATACAGACTGCAGATCGAGACGCGCAGAGGCGGCTCGTGGCCTCCAAGCGCCGGCGTCCCACATTTTTCGGTGAGTTTCGGCGGCGTGCTTTCCAGGCACCACACCCCACCTCCTGCATTTGGGCTCCAGCCGAGCGGTGCGATGATGCACTTGGCATTTCACATTTCCCACATGTGCCAGTGAGTCGGCACTCGCCCGCCGTTTGGCCCGCCGTTGATGTCGCGATCCTGCCGACCTGATTCAACAGAGATCGCCCCGCTCCGTTGGCAATCGAGATGGCGCAATCTCGCCACACGAGCCACCGCACGCTACTCTATTCATCACCGGCCCCGCTCCGAGAATTGGTGGCCGCCACCAATGCGATGGCTCAATGGCAAGGGCCCAGGCGTGCGCCTCATGCGGGACAGCCTTCTCCAACACCAAAGATCGCCGTCACTCCACATTCCAGCCGACTGTTTCAGCCTGCAGGGCTGTGACAGCATCGTCCCCTCGTTGCCTCTGCAGATGCTACACGCGAAGAAGCTCATATCATACACCTCAGTCTGCCTCGGTTCTCGCGACAGCCGAAATGACTCGGCCGCACATCGGCGAGCAAAAGCGTCTCCACCATCCCTCGCTCTTCGGAGCCCGAGCCCGTTCGTACGGAATGACCTCGCATAGCGCACATCCTCTTCGCATCATACAATTTGGAAATCAAACGCAGAGCGACCTGACAATCGAGCGTTTGTGGCCCAAAACATGTTCCCTGAAAACTCAGACTGCTAGTGATTTCGGCTGTGTCCTTCATCCCGTCTGCACCTAAGGCCTCTTGGCTGGCATACGAGGATCATTTGCCAACCAAAATACAGTCAAACTAGTCTCAGAGCTAGGTTCAATCATACGTCATGTTTCGGCGTACTGTAACGATCAACCCGCAGCCGAGGGTCAGGGCCGCCATCGCAAATTGATACCAATCTCCATCCGAGGAGCGCACAGGTTTGCCGGTAAATTTGCAAAAAAAGAGGTCATACCGGGATTCGAACCCGGGGCAAGAGAAAATATGACTGTACAGCAATTAGTTAGTGCCGCTGCTATCAAAATCTCCTAAGTTGACCACTACTCCATACGACCTTTGTAGGGCTTCTGTCAACTATTGCGTTTATACAGCGTGTCAACGTCTGCAACTTTTCCCCAGGTTTAAGGGACGCCTCTCGACGGGAGTGTAGTCTGCGAGCAGTAATTTTCCGTCACCGATGGAAGCTTAAAAATATGCTGAGGTTCCGGGCCCATGATTGCTGTGATAGCTACGAGACGGCGTCTGATGCCTCGGTGAGACTGCACTGGCTACGGCCGGATCAGGCCCCTGCATGCCATGGTAGACATCAGGCAGAGGACCGTTCCTGCATCCGTTCATCGCAGAGGATAGATATTCCCGACACCGCTCAGATATGTGCGAGGTGCAGCCGTGGGAGGAGGCAGCATGACAACTACGTAGCCGTTAAACTTGCAGTGTTGCACCGGCAAGCCCACGTCACGCGGGACGATACAATGGACGCCCACCGCGTCGCACCAGGTACATGAGTTTGCCGGTGCGATAGTTCAAGATCTGCGGAGCTGGAAGAGAGGTCGGGGCAAGAAATCACATCGGCGTGCCAAAAGGACGAGCACCGCTCCATCCACGCTTGATATAAATTAGCTGTTGGAAGTGGGACAGCCGGACGGGAGACAAGTGAGCGTAACAGGAGCGCAGATGCAGTATACGTGAGCGGAAATGATTGGAGATACGAGCAAGGCATGGGTCGCAGGGCGAGAACAAGGAGCGGGAGGCGAACTCTCCTAGGCTCAACTTCGAGTGATCAGATGAGGTTGTAGATGCGGTAGAGCGGGAACGGCGATCGACCGCCGTGCGCTCCCTCGCCAAAGTAAGCGCCACCGCCGTAGATCTGCTGCTGGCCGTCAAAGCTGGCTTCGGTGACAACGGTGAGCGAGTTGGACTTGAACTCGTCCCGAGTCGAGGATCGCACCGATGCAGTCCTCCACCTGTCAGACGACTCAAAACGATACGCAAGCGGCGCCTTGGCACCGAACAAGTTGGTCTTGCCGTTGATGCGGATGGCGTGCAGCTTCTCGGTGCCATCGAGACCGCCAAAGTCTTGGCCCGTCAGTCTCACGGGAATAGCGGTGGGTGTAGGCTGGCTCAGATCGAACGCGGTCAGCGGCCGCGGTCCGCCGTAGGCGACAAGCACGTTGTCCTCGGGAATGTACGAGACACCTGTATAGCCGGGCCGTTCACTGCCGTTGGGGGCCTCGGCGAACCAAGGTGTGATGGTGCGTCCGTCCGGGGACACCTTGGCAATCGCAGGAATGCCGAGCGCAAAGACGACATACGAGTTGTCCTGACCATCCTGCGCCGAAGCAACAGGCCCGAAAGGAATCGTTCCACGTTGCTGCTGGAATTCGTTCTGCACCCCGTTGAGGCTCACGCTCCACGCAGGCGTGCTCTGTGCATTGGCAGGGAGATTGAAGCGGTGGAACGAATCGGCGCCGCCCTTATTCTGGCCCGCTCCAAAACGGAAGGCGGCAGAGTTCTTGGCAACGGCAAAGAGCTTGTCGCCAGCGCCGTTGATGGAAAGCCCTGCCATCTGCTGCTCTCCATTGCCGTCAGAGGAAACGCCCGGGATGAGTAGATTAAAGTGAGAGTTGTCGGCCACGTTCCAGACTGAAACGCGTCCCTTCCACAGGTTCGACTGGTAGAATAGGTTGCGTGCGCGGTCAAAGAGCGTGTCTTCCGGATACAGATCCTTGACGTTGATGTTGTACACGTCCGGCGCGGGAGCTCGCGAATGCAGTGAGACAGGTAAAGCATCAACACAAAGCGAAGAGGCGGTAAGTGCCAGGGCCAGGGCGGTAATGTTCAACCTCATCTTGGTGCCTCGTCAGCGATTGAATAGCTGTAAGCAGCGAAGGTCGGAAGGGAGAGGAAGAGGAAGAGGAAGGGGACGAGGACGAGGAGGGGACAAACGATGTGGAGAGAAGGAAGGAAGGCAATGTGAGCAAAAAGAAGAGACCAAGGTCGAGACGAAGAGATCCATGGAAAGATCGGACACCCAAGATGCATTCTACATTTGGTGCTGGAGAGCACCTGGACCGGTACGTAGCGTCAGTAGCAGATGTGTGCCAGGGTGATTCGCAGGCCGGCATCTGGGCGCGGAAGCAACTTTAGAATCCTGAAGAGCCATCAAACGTCTACAGGCGCTCTTACAGGCGTGCCAGGCCGGTGGACCCCAGCCGAGTCCCAATGTTGATCTCGGAAGAGCAGAAGCAGTGTGCACGGCAAAGGCACGCGGTGGGGGGAATGCAAGAGGGCCGAGCGAGCAAGCGTGGAAGAAGAGACTGGTGCCGAGAGAGATGGAGGCTGCTAGCCGGGCTGCATGATTGGCAAGAGGAAACAGCTCGACATGGCATGGCGAAGTGGATCGCGACATGCACCATGCCGGAGCGGCGTGAAGGAGCATGCAAGTGACATGTCTCGCGGATGTCAGAAATGTGAATAACGTTCAAGCGTTTGACGTGTTGCGCTGGGAACGCGGAAAGGGACACGGAAATGAATGAATTTATTACAGCTCATCCTACACGGTGACTGCAGCTTCGAGTCCAGACGATCCGAGTTGGATTGAGCGCCCGTTTGACGATGCACGATGCGCTGACCAGATCTCCGCCTGTCAGTACTTGACTCGTGCGGAGTACATGACCACGTCTCTCCATACGTTTTTGGGCTTGCCATCGCTTCCGACCACCTTTTTGTCCTTGTTCCAGGCCTTCTTTTCGGAGTCGCTCAGCTCCCAGTCGAGGACCTTGGTTCTGCTTGCCCGGGTGAACTTAAGGAGGAGGCTGTCCTTCTTCTTGTCGTTGAGCGCCAGCTCGTTGATGAAAGGGAGCAGATCCGAGGCGACCCACGAGGGCCGCGTAAGAAAGAGATCCTGGAAGCGCGCTGCGGGCTCTGTAGGTAGCTCATGATGCGAGTAGAACTGAATCTGGACCGACGAAGCGTTCGGGTACAGCGAGACATTTGGAGAGGGCGCGGGGGAGAGCAGATAATAGCCTGAGAGCAGCTCGAGCTGCGCGTGCGCCTGGAAGTCGTGCGAGAGGCACGTCTGGGTCCAGCTACGTTGGAAATCGAGAAGGGCCACTTGGATGCGAGCGGTTGCCTTGAGCGTCTCGACGCCAAGAAAGTGGACGATGGACTTGGTGTCGAGCTTGACCGTGGCGGCCGGGTCTGTGCTCGGTATCACAACTGCCGTCGCGTCCGCCGAGGCAGAGTCGGGGCCGTTGATGCAGCCAAAGAATTGCGTGAGCAGCGCAGTGACCACCTGTGGATGCAGGCCGTGCACCGCGTCAAGGGTCTCGACGGTCTCCTTCAGCGGCACTCGGTCGGGGATGAGCGCGTGCAGGTCGAGGTGCGATATGAGCACCTGGAGCGCCGAGACCGTCCAGGCAGGCGAGATGTGTCGCATGTATCCATCCATCTCGATAATATGGTGATGGATGAGGCCCGCCTCGAGCTCGACAGGACTGGCCTGCACGATGCTCTTGAGCTGTTTGCGTGTATACTTGCGCACTGGCCTCGCGCCTTTGGCTGCGCGCCGATGTTCCTCTTCCTCTCCCAGATATTGCGAGGCCTTGAGGAGACCGACGAGGCGATCGAGGCGAGGCACCACGGGTGTGAGTTCGAGCGTGTCGGTGACGTTGCTGCGCAAACGCAACACGGGTGCGGTCGGAGGAGCGCTCAGCGCATCGATGCTGCACAGCAGAAGCGAGTTGGACTGAGATACGGCCCGCAGCGCCAGGGTCTGTGTGTTTGTGGTGAGGACTGCTTGATCGTCATACCTGCCCTTGATCGTGAGTCTGGGTGGATTCGGCCTGCGCTTCTTGGACGGAGGCTGGTCGCTGTGATTGGCGGCCGGGTCGAAGAGGTGGAGAAGCTCGCTGGGGATCTCGAGCAAATGGTACTGGGTGAGCGGTAGAGGAGCCGAGCGCAGCTCTATTGATGACGATCCGGATGCTACCATGTCTGTTGGTCGGAGGAAAGGCGGGATGATTGGGATGGAAGTGCGGAGCCAGGTTGCTTGCGAGGATGCCCAGACAGTTCAAAGACCAACACTCTTCCTATGGCGCGCACCAGTTTCACGCGTCGCGTCACCGCCACAGGAAATCTAAGTTGCGCTCGTCTTCAGCCTTTTGTGCATTCGTTCGTCGATTCGTTCGTCGACAGAGGTGGAGGCAGAGCGTCTCGGAACTCGGCCATTTCATCGCGGCGCTGTCTCGATTCGGAGAAGCCGTTTTCGAGGTTCGTTGTGCAGCAAAGCATCCAATCGACTCCTGCTCGTCGTTTGGACAATCAGAGCTGGAGGCCGACATGGCAGATCTAGATCCCGAGGCTGGGCCCAGCACGCTCCATGCTGGCCCTGCCATTCAGCCGCCGCCGGGCATGTCCAAGAACGCGGCCAAGAAACTCGCACGCAAGCAAAAGCTCGAGGCTACCAAACACGAGCGACGCGCAGCCGAACGGCTCAAGAAGAAGGAGAACAAACGAGCACGTCACCTGGCCGCTCGGCAGGATGTCGGCAGCGTGAACACCCAGGATCCGCTCAATGCATCTGATCCCGATCCCGCGGCCGATTCCCGCCAGCCAGGGAGAAAGCGCTTCCGAGTAGGCGATGCCGACGCTCGAGCCGAGCCAAAGCAGCTTTTCGACGCTCGACTGGTCATCGACTGCGGATTCGACGAGCTCATGGTGGAAAAGGAATCTTCCAGCATGACCCAACAGCTCATGTACCTCTATTCGGCAAACAGGAACGCCAAGACGCCCTTCAGCGAGATCATCCTCACGGGTCAAGATGCGCCCGGGGATTGTCTCAAAGATGTGCACCCAGACCAGCTCTCGCTTGTTCCCCATGCATCCGCCTCGTCGCCATCAACATCGCAGAGCGATACACAGTGCATCGCCTCAGGCAGCATCGCAAACAACAGCATCGGCCGCGCCATGGATGGTAAGCTCCGAGGTGTGTGGAGGCGCTGGAAGCGGGTTACCATCTACCGACACGGAGGAGTTGAATCTCTCCTATCCCAGCAGCCCAATGACGACGTGGAAACACCATGCCTCGATGCGGTGGGGGCCTCGAGCGATCCGCCGCCAGCTACCAACGGCAGGTACTTTGCTTCCGAAGAGCTCCGGCAGACTCGGCACCGCATTCGACGCTCAGACGCCATCTACCTCACCGCCGATACAGACGACACGCTGTCCGAGCTCGAGCCCGGCAAGACGTACATCATTGGAGGCATCGTCGACAAAAACAGGTACAAGGGGCTGTGCCGCGCCAAGGCGGATCGTCTCGGCATCCGCGCGGCCAAACTGCCACTTTCGCACGACACGATGCGCGCCGTCGAGCGCAACCTTGGCGCGCGAGGTGAAACGCTTGAGCAAGACCATGGTCACGCAGATGAGGCCGGGCCAAGTTTTGCCGGTCGAAAGGTGCTCACGGTGAACCAAGTGGTAGAGATCCTTGCCGCCTGGACCGAGACGCGCGACTGGGTCAAGGCACTCGAGATGGCGCTCCCACGAAGGAAACTGCGGCAGCGAGGTCCCGCAACACTCTCAACGACATGCGCAGCCGGCGAAAGCCCCAGTCGTGGGGTGGGCGTCGACGATGAAGACGACGCACGAAACGCTGCTTAGGCTTGGGTGCGTTTCTCAGCTGGCACTAGCTCCTCTCCCGGCTTGCCACCTGCACTCAAGCCACGTCGCCTGCGGGCGCCCCTCAGCTGGGCCGAAGTTGGGGATCTCCCGATATGGCCGAGTCACGCCCGAGGTGGCGCATGCAGCGGGGAAGCAGGCGATCGCCAAAAAATCTGCCATGCGAGCCGCCACCGCTTGTGGTGCGTGCTTGTATTTCCGTAGCGAGACCGGAACGCTCGAGTGCAAGGCGAGCGCGGCCGATGGAATATGCGCGTCGCTGCAAGGCCAAGCGAGAGTTGTGCAGTTGTCGAAGCGAGGCAGGATGACAGCGCGACCATGGTCCTTCATGCCGACATCCTGCATGGCCAGAGTCGAGCCTCACTTTGGCTGCCAAAGGACGTCTGACCTCCCTGGCACTGACGTCGATCAAGCTTTTGCGTCGGTGTCAAACTGGGTAGTTGGAGCGGCCAAATCGCCATTTTGCTTGACTGCAAAACGCACTGGGTGGCGCTCGATGCGCGAGGCATCGGTTGGCGCTCGGTGAGGCCATGCGACGCAGCATGAGGCGGCTCAAGAGCGCTGGGGCAGGGCAAGTGCTTGGCTCGACCAATACGAAAACCTTCCAAGCGATCAAAGTTCAACCGGAAACTCCTCTTGTGGGCCGTCTTTGGGCGGGCGGGTCCAACTGCCGAAGCGTGCAAGCGAATGAGGGGTGCAGTGTGTCAGATGTCGACGAAAAAAAACCTCCGAAGGAACCGAAGAAAGGCGCACCGACAGATGAGCCGCGGGATCGATGGCGTCTCTGGGTCGTGACGCCGCTGCACATGGTGAAGCCGCTTGATCCTTCACAGGGCGGGTGTCATGGCATCTGATTTGCTGTCTAGGCTTGGCAAATCGATACCGTCACGCAGTTGACCATTGACACACTGTAACTATGACGCCGGGGATCTCGTTGCTCAAGGTAAGCCTGGCCCTACACTCATCCACGTGTGCTTTGCTTGCCTTTGCGTGAGTGCGAGCGATCATCATGACGATGGAGCCATCGCAGCCGACATGTCCATCATTGATAAAATGATGACGTCTGCTGCCCGGACCTGAAGGTGCGAGCGTGGGCGCGACTGGAGAGGACGGACCGGCGAAATAAATAATTTTACGAGGATAGCTCCGACGCAACCGAATCGACCCTGGCTTCAGGGCAGCCGCAGGCATGAGAGGGAAAAAAGGGGGGGGGGAGCTTCGGCAATCCCTCGAGCTGCGCGCAAATCCCAAGAAATGGGTAGCGGAAGAATTGGAGGCAGGCGCGGGAGCGGGGGTGGGGGGGCACGAGCGAGTCGTCGGGCAGCGCAGGGCGGGGGAGCCGTAGCCGGGCGAAGTTTGAGCAAAGTTTATGCGTCAGGCCGAACTCGCGGTTGCTTCCCCACGATTGGCTCGTGGTAGCTGCGGACGGTCGTGGCTCGGACTTGTTGCGACGAGCAAACTTTGGAAGCGGGCCGATGGCCAAGGTGAGGTCAAAGGGCGTGACACGGCAGCTGAATCTGCAACGTGCGCGCTCGAACTCTGGCGTGACCCGACCCAATCCGCTTGCGTATCGCGTCCAGGCAGGGCCAAGGCGCCCCGCGGATGCAGCACGCAGAGAAGTTCCTGTGTGAAACCTTGCTGCCCACCTGCCCTATCGGCTTGATTCTGATTCATTTATTTAATCGGGGTTTATGCAAACGGAAAGAAGCGGCTGCTGCGCTGGGCCTGGATGGAAAATTTCGTGCGCTCGGCTGAGTTCATGTGTGGATGGACGGTTGGGGTGGGAGGCGCTGGCCGGCTCCCCCCACCTGCCCACCGGGCTTGGTTCGGCGAGTTGGGCGTGCGCTTGACTCAGGGTTTTTGCTTGGATGGATGCGGGCTGCGTACACTTTGGCTAGTGGTGCATCGAGCCGCCACGGGTGCGGCCACAGGCGTCGGCACAAAAGATACGGCCAAAGTTAAGAAACTCGAACTAGCGTGAGCAGCGATCGTCGACGTGGTCGCATCTCGGCGTATACCCCACAGTCGGATTCTAGCACGCCGGCGTGCTGCCTCGCCTGATCTCAAATCTCGGTCTACGACACATTCCGATGCGTTTGCACTCGCTCAGCCTGGCGGACCGAGCGTCGCCTGTCCGCCTCGACTAGCGAGGATGCAAGCAAGGAATTCTCCGCCTCCCACCCGCAAGCTGGTGGGCGTGCGCTGCCTAACGCCGCATCCATGGGCGGGAAGAGGCACATGTGGAGCCGTGTGAAGCGAGCGGCTGTAGGTGAGGCTATCAAGCCGACTGCATGACAGCAGACCAGAGTGGCTCGACGCGGTGGGCGAATGAATGGACGGTAGCGCGCTAGTTCAGCCAGCCGACGCAGACCAAAGCCACCCGACCCGCCAAGCTAAGCTGGCGCTATGGTGCGCATTCGCCCCCGCCTTGGCCCGCTCACCTCGGCCATTCACGCTCACCCTCTTCCTCGCTCGTTCGCTCCGCCTCCGCCTCCGCCTCCGTGCCGCTCCGCCTCCGCGTCCAAGTCGTGCGTCGAGCTTCGGATTTCGAGCTTCGAACGGTGCGGCTCCCTTGGCGCGTCAGCTTTCCCCATCCCCTCGCTCACTTTCTCCCCCTTCTCTCGCCTCGGCCCCCCCGGCCTCATTTTTTTCTCCCAAAGACTGGCTCCAACCCGGAGTGGCTCCAGACCGCACTCCCCACCGCTTATCGATGCTCCTCGCTTGGCTCCCTCCCTCTTCCCCATACCCGCCCGCTCCCATCAGCTCTCGGCTCGCTTCCATCCAAGCTACCCTCCCTCCGCTCATCCGTTCACCCCACACCCGCCCACCCTCTCCCCCTCCATCATCCCCGCTGCTCTCTACCCCCAAGACCCCTTCCATCTCGTTCGCCCTACACACCATCCGCACGCGTCCCAATCACCCTGCGCATACTCCCACCTTCCGACCGCACGCGAGACCCCTCCAGCCTCAACCAACCCATTTCGGCTTTTCTCACTGCACTCGACCCGTCGCTTTGTGAATCGCATCTCGATACCACCACCACCGCCTCCTTCTCCTTCGCCACTCCCTTCGCCGATTTTCACCCGCAGTGCTTTTGGTAACCACAGCCTAGCCCTTTCGCCGTCCCTGAGCGCTCCGGCTTGGTATCAAATTGCGCTTCAAAATGGCACAGCCATCCACGCCCAACATGGCCAACCCAACAGCAGACGCAGCGGCCCTCACCGCCAGCAACTACACGGTCGACAAGTCCCAGATCCCCCGTCCCTACAAGTGTCCGCTCTGCTCGCGGGCCTTCTACCGTCTCGAACACCAGACTCGCCACATCCGCACACACACCGGCGAGAAGCCCCACGTTTGCACCCATCCCGGCTGCGAGAAGCGCTTCAGTCGATCCGACGAGCTCACCCGCCACGTCCGCATTCATGCCAATCCAAAGAAGGCCGCTTCCCATGCCGATGACAAGAAGGCTGCAGCCCGGAAATCCCTCCCCTCTGCCGCCTCGACACACGGCGCTCCTGCAATCGCCTCCGCTTCTACAAAGCCTGGCTCCGCTCACGCCACCAGATCGCTCCGATGGCAGCTAGGCGCCGAGGAAGACGCCGAGGACAGCGACTCGGATCGCGAGCTCCGTCACGCTCCTCGCCCTCCCCGCACCGGCGAGATGTCGGCCCTCGCCATGCTCGCCAGCGACGAACTTCACGAGCTCCAGCGTGCCGAACGCGAGGGCCGCCGCTCCGGCCCTCCCCCTCATGCGTACCATCCCCACCACCACGCACCAGACGCCTATTCCGATCGATACCACTCGCACGGCACCAGCGCTGCTCCCGCTTTCCACACCAGCCACCCAGCTCCTCACCAGTCCGGCTCGTCCACCGAGAGCACGCCGCCCGGTTGCTCGCACGAGGATTGCCACCGCAAGTACAACGACCGCATCGCCTCGGCAATCCTCGCACGCCCCGTATCGGGTCGCTACGCCGCCGAGTGCGGCTACTCCCGGCCTTCCCACGGCGGCTACAACGGCAGCCATCCTCCTCCCAGTCTCTATCGATACTATCAGCATGGCTCCCATCACCCCTCGGGCGGCTGGGCTTCCACCTCCTCCAGCGTCCCCAGCAGCGTCGAACACTCGCCGCGCTTCTCGCCCGACGACCACCTCCACGGAGACGACTATGCCTCCGAATCCGAACACGCTGCTCCCCTTCACGAGGACACCAAGCCTCCGCGACTGCCTTACGCCGCGCCTGGCCCTGCGCCGCCCTCGACCCACGCCCACTCGCACTGGACTCCCAGCAGCAGCCCCGTCCTTGGCCCGCTCCGCAACATGAGCTTGCTCGGCGGCAACACGGTCCCCAACAGCCCCTACACCTCGCGACCCGGCTCGCCCGTCCTCCACGGTCGTCACGCACACGCACACTCGCCGCCTCACCATCACCACACCCACGAGGGCCCCGCTCATCAGTCTGGCCTTGGCCACCACGGCTCCCACCGACACCGATCGCATCCCTACATGGAGTCCTCCACTCGCTCCCGCTCGCATCACCACCTCTCGTCGCTCGGCGCTGCTCCTCTGCAGCCTGGTGCCTCGCATGCAATCCCATCCAGCACCTCGGGAGAGCGGAGCACCGCCGCCGAGCTCGATTCGCATGCCAGCGGCTCAGCCTCCACCTCGGCCTCCACGTCGCCTGCCCAACCTTCGCACATGCCCCCCAAGCTCTCTCGCAGCCACAGCTTTGGCTCGCGTAGCAAGGGCATCCCCTCGCTCAATTCGAGCGCAAGCCTCTCGGCCTACCATCTCACTCCCACACACCCGCCTGCGGTGGATTTGGAACGCAGCGCACGTCGCTCCAAGATCGAGGATATCTTGGACGGTGGCGTCGGTAGCCTCAAGCCCCACGCTGCCCGGACTTCATACCCACACTTGGTGGCGGATCCGTCTTCGAGGACTCTGCCCCCACCTTTCCCGGCAAGCGGCTCTCACCGGGATGGCAGCCACCATCCGCTCCCTGGTCACCACCACACGCACGCGTACAACTACCATCCCTACGGCGATCACAAGAAGAGCGTGCGCAGCAGCTCCCGCTCGGCGCCTGCAAGCCGTTCCGGCTCCCCGCATGGGTCGCCGACCTTGCACCCCCTCGCAAGCCTGCCTAATGCCATGTCGTCTCGATCACACTCTCGCCAGAGTTCCATCGGCAACGGCTTTGGCAGCGGCTTGGTCAGCTCCGAGTCGAGTCCCACGAGCGTCTACTCGCAGGTCCCCTTCAGCGCTTCCAGTTCCCCCGCAGCGGGTGCCCCGAGCGTCGCGCGCAGCAAGAAGGGCCTCGGCGGCTTCGGCATGACGCCAATCCATTCCGCTCAGCGCGACCGCGAGCACAACACAACGCTGCCCTCGCTTGGCCAGGCCCTCTCGCGCGAGACTTCGCCCATCAGCATGGTTCTGCCGCCCCCCATGAAGCGCATCCACTCGGACGGTGCGCCCGAGGTTGACATGTCGCCCGCTTGAGTCCTCTTCCTCGGCTACGCTCGCATGTCATGCACGCATCCCATGCTGCAGCGTCGCTTCATCCTGAGTTGATTTCTGTCGTACCCTCTTCGTTCACGCACCCCCTTCGTTCCATAGACGGTCCTTCGTTGTGTCTCTCCTTTCCCTGTCTCACCTCTCTTGTCTGTTTCTGGCATTGAAGCCCCCATGCATTTCGGTCGTTCTCTAATTCATGGCACTCAACCATCTCAATCACAGCGCCTGTGCGCGATCTCACTTCTATTTGGCCAAAAGGGTCGGCGAAGGTGTAGTATGAGCTTTAGAACGGCCGAGAGACTGGTCCGCACTGCATCTCTCAGAGACACAGAACACGGACCCGAGCGCAAGAGTCAGTCGGCAAGGGTGGGTGGCGGACGTGGGTGGCGGACAAATTCCCGATGATCGACGTTAGACGCAACGCGATCAGACTTCTTGACTTGTTCGGACTCCGCCTTGATGTTCTAGCTACGAGGTGGCTGGCTATGAGGTGCGAGGAGGAGCAGGAATCGATCAGACCGCCGACGCTTAAGCTGCAAAGTTGGAGCTGGCCTCCTTCCCGTTCACCTCGGATGGCTGAAAATACTACTCTTACTGTCATACACTCCCATGCAAGCTTCGCACCAAGGCAGAGACCCAGACAGCCAACAAGACGATTGTCCGCATTTATCGCCTCACTAAGTGCCCAGCCGAACAATTGTCTCGGTCACACGAGTTCAGGATCATGCATGCACAGGCTTGAGATCAGGCGTCAGCACGCTCAAAGAGTCCCAGATGACGGCGTTGCGAGACTTCCCTGCTGTCGACAAAGTCAAGGTTGCTGAGAGCTTGCAGAAGCGAGCTCCAAGAGCTTCCTGGACTTGTCTCTGTGAGCAAAGATGATGATGCCGATCAGATCCTGCACAATGAGATCCGAAGTCAACGATAGGCAAGACGGCTGTCCTGTCTTCACAAGTCCTAGGGCCGGTGCGGCTGGGAAACGGCTGACTTGGTCAGCTCCACTCCCGTGCACGAAGCATTTTGGGCCTGGAGCCGTACGGGACAAAGCATTGCTCATGGGGGGTCGCACAGCGCGTTGCTGCAAGCAAGCACATGTTTGTTGAGATCCGGACGCAGCGTCGCTGCACATGTGTATGCTGCCCAAAACCCCAGACTTGCTGGATCATGCCTGCTCCTGCCACAACATGGCGACCCAGTACAGCTTGCGTAGCATTGCAAAGACCTTCTCGACGTCGAGTCCTTGGATACCTACACATGCATACAGGTGAATCTGTCAGAGCGCTACACGAGCAATCTCATCAATGCGGGCCGGATCAATGAAATATACGGAGATGGTATTGCAGGACTTCGTGCGATTCACATAAAGTCGAGGTCGTCGTCGAGAGCCTCGTCGCCGTCTGTACGATAGGAATGCATGCAGGAAGGAGTCGATGTCAGTATCTGGTGTCTGGCCGCTCCGCAACGAAGCTAGCTTGTGGACACTTACAAGCTTGCGTGTCGATGCTGGATTCGCCATGGAAACCATTTGCGGAAGCAAGATGGCGTAAAAGATCAAAAAAGAAGAGTGTAAGTGTGCTTGTGGGTGGCCAAGCTGGCAAAGACGGAGGGAGGACGTACACGTTTTTGGCACTGGCAGTGCCAACCGTCTTGGGCTTGGCAGTGGCGACCTTCTTCTGGCCACCGGACTTCTTGGCCTCCTTTTCAGCCTTGACCTTCTCCTCGGCGTAGGTCTTGAGCATGGTGGACGACTTGCGGATGTCGACGTCGCGCATGCTAGAGGCGACGTTCTTGAAGAGCTGGGGCACAAAGTGCTTCTCGAAGCCAGGCTTAGAAGACTGCTTCTTGATGAGCTCGGAGTAGAGAAGGTCGGCAAAGGATTCCCAGTCCTCCTTGCTCGAGGGGTTCAGGGTCTTGAGCTTGGAGATGCCGTCTAGAATGATGTCGCACACGAGAAGAGAAAGATTAGCATCCCAACCCTGTCTAGCATTGGAGAGGGGAGACTGTGTGCTTACCGTCAGAGAGCTTGGCAGTTCCGAGCAGGTTAGCGGCGTTTTCAACGTCGGACTTGAGCTGAGCCTCGCGCTCCATGCGGCGCTTGGCTATCGGGTCCGCGTCCCAGTCTTCGTCGTCCTCATCCTCGTCCTGTATCATGGCAAAGGTGCGAGAAGAAGGTGGAATGGTAAGCAACTGAGCCCGTGGGCGCGATGTTGCACGTCGGGGGAGATCGTGTACTCACATCGAGTCCCTGTTCGCGACGGAGGCGCTCCTCCTCCTCCTTCTCGGCGATCTTCTGCTTGACGCTCTTCTTCTTGCGCGGCGGCAGGACTACGGCCTCCTTGGGCTTTTCTGGCTCCGAGTCTTCCTCCTCCCAGTCGTCCTACGATCAGAAGGGCGAGGCAAGGGTCAGCGTTAGCAAGGGTGATCTGCTGGGTGGCACGTCCGGGCCTGGTGCCATGCGAGAAGGTCGCGGGGCCACGCACCTTGACTTCCTCCTCGACGTCCTCGTCGTCAAACTTCTTGCGGCCAGCTGCGGAGAGCTTCGGCGGGGGAGCGACCTGCTGAGGCTCGTCGTCGTTTTCTGCAATGCACGAGGAGCAGAGGTGTACAAAGCCATATCGGATGTGATCGGAGGGTCGGTCAGGACATCTCGAGACACTTTTTTGGGAAGATTTCGTTGTGTGCTTTCACATACCCCAATCACTCATCTTGCTCGTTGGTGTGATGCGTCGTGGTATCGAAGTAGAATCAGTGCGAGGGCCGGATGATGGTTTCGGAGAGGCAAAGATGCGAATTCTTCTCCATTGCAAACGGCGCTCGCGTGCATGGAAGCGCCTTTTGCAAATCACGGAGAGATAACGCCCGATTTTGAGACGACTCCCCGATACCATCTGATAGCTGTTAACTAATTGTTAACTCTGCCGAGCTCTCTCGGTGAGCTCAGCCGTGCATTTGCGATTTTGTGATTCCTTCGCGGCGACTTCCAACGCGCCGACAGACTGTGTCGGCCGCTTTCTGCCGGCTGTCTGCCGCCGCTCGCCCGTGTGGAGGCGTCGAATGTAACGCAAGGGTCTGTTCACATCCTCGCACAACGTTCTCAAGTTTGCTTGCCTCCTCAGCTACCACATCCATTTCCTCGTCATCGTAGTCGGAGAGCATGACTCGCCCGGATTCTGCCGCTCCGCTCCTGCACAAGCCGCCACTAGGGCTGCAAAAGCAAACCGATGCAGACCTCGACCAAGACGGCCTCCAGGATGACTCGCCGTCCTTCACACCGCTCGCCGATCAGAGCGGCGCACAGACGCCCCTCGACTCGTCCACCGGTCATGCTAGCAGCTCCAGCTCCGATCCAAACACACAATCCCTCCCACTCGTCGACGACGAACTTGAGCGCTTCCGCTCAGAATGGAAAAAGGAGGTCCAGGCCAGAGGCCATCCCACCTATGCCCCTCCCCCGAACGCCGACCCGCTTCCAGCGTCGCAATCCGAGCATACCTCAGCTTCAACCACCACGCGTGCGTCATCCCTCCCAGCCCCCTCCTCTCCTTCGCTCGCCACATCTGCTCCAGCACACGATGCTAGCCCTCAACCTTCAAGCGCCCACCAAGCCCGCGATCCGGGCGACGAGGATCTCGACTCCGCTCCAGTAGACCAAGCCGTCCCTTTTCCGGAGGCCGAGATATATGCTCCTGCAGCGCTCAAATACTCCAAGGGCGCCCACAGGATACCCAGGTCTGTTGCAGCTCAGCCCGCTCCAAACTTGCCTCCTCCGCCAGAACACCACCCCGAGTCCTCGCCCAATCAGCCTATCGAATCCTCATCCGCGTCCGCATCTGCATCCCCCGACAAGGTCAGTGGCGTCTCACAGTCGCTCAGAGAACGAATTCACGCCTCGGCGGCGCCTTACAGCTCGTCCACTTCCGCCTCTCGTCCACTGGCTCCCAAACACCCCATCGCCGCTGATCCGCTCTCATATTCCTCAGCTGCCTCCTCGTCCGCAGCATCGCGGGCTCCACGAATCATGGTCACCCCTGACGCGCCTGCTCTTGCCAGTGAGGCTACACAAGCCGGCATGCGCAGCGCCGTCGAGGCATACGCCCGCGCCGTCGAAATGGAACGCAGCGGTCAGCTTGACCAGGCTCTCGAGTCCTATCGTCGCGCCTTCAAGCTCAACTCCAATGCAGATCGACTCTATCACAGGGCCCATCTCCTTCTCACCGATCCTGCCCTCGCCAACACCTCCACACAACAGAACGACGCCCTGCTCGCCAGCCCTGCTATCGCAGACAAGGTTCGGAAAGCGCTCGATTTTGACGACCATCGTTACGTCGCCATCAAAGAACGTCAGGCGAGAGAGGCGGAGGCAAAGGCAAGAGGTCACACGTACGACGCCATCGAGCCTCACACAGTCTCGGAAACAGCAGCCGCGTCCAACACCACGGACAAGACTGCAGCCAAGGTCCACGAGTCGCGGCCCGACGAACTGGCCAAGCTTTTCGACTCCTTGTCCATCGAGCACGGCGGCGAGAGGGATTTGAGCACAATCGTATTCATGCCAGAGGACGAAGAACTGAGCATGCCCATCGCGAGGCTGCCGGACGAACTCTTACTCCACATTCTCCGCATGATCATCGCCCCAAGGGGCAGGAGAGGTGCCAAAGTCGTCAAGCCAAAACCGACTCCCGAGGAGCAGGCTGCCACGGATGCTGCTACGGCTGCCTTGACTGGACGCAGCACCTCTAAGCTGACTCAGCCGAACGGTGCCGCGTCCAAGGCGTCCAAGCCTATCCACGCCAGCACTACGAGCTCAACCGTCGATAGTGTCCAGACTGCAGCTCGGACCTCCTCGACCGGCAAAGAGAAGGATTTGGTGCCTGCTCAGGCTGATGTCCTCAGCGGAACACAGTCAATTGAAAGGGACAAAGCATCGGAGCCAAATCCGAACGCCATCGTCGCTCGTAAGCAGCCGCTCGGCATTGGCGTCGTCCTTGGTGGCGCAGACTGGCAATCACTCGAGATCCTCGGTCGCACGTGTTGGAAGTTCCGTCTCCTGACCAAAGCGCCCTCGCTCTGGCGCGAGATCGTGCGGGAGACTTACTATCCACCCATCCTCGATGCGACGCTCAGCCTATCTTCCCTCTACGATCGCCATCACTCGGACTGGCGTACCGTCTTTATCAATCAGCCGCGCGTGCGTCTCAACGGCTGTTATATTGCCGCCTGCCACTACGCCCGTCCAGGTATGAGCGAAGATGCCTGGATCCGCGTAATCCACGTCGTCGAGTTCTACCGCTCCATCCGCTTCCTTCCAGACGGCACTGCCCTCTCGCTTCTCACCACCGACGCACCCTCCGAGACCGTGCGCAGGCTCGAGCCGGGTTTGAAAGCCAAGGGTTTCTCCAAAGGACGCTGGGAATTGTTCGAGCAGGGTCTGGAGGATGATGACGACGAAGGCCGACCGAGAGGCCCCAAGGTCGTCGTCGAAGATTTGCGCGACAAGAGCATGCAGAAGTACGCCTTTCGAATGGTCTTTGGCCTGCGCAGCACGACCAGGGGCAGATGGAATAAGCTCGACTTGCTCGAGTATCACAGCGTCAACCTGACAAATGGCGAGGTTTTACCGCTGCCACAGAAGCATTCCCGACCCTTCCACTTCTCCCGGGTGCGCGCCTATGGCGTCTAGCCTGGCATCGCGTCAGCCCCGTCCGGCCGCATCTCGGGGGACCGATCGTCGCCAACTTGTCAACCACTCATCTCAAACGCGATAGATTGCATCGCACTGGCATGCGACTGTCAAAATGTGCGGACGCTTGCGTTACTCCGCACGCATCGTCTCTTTCGTGTGATGGCGCCGTCGACAGTGGCTACAGATCCCAATTCAAACCATCCTCAGGTTGGTGATCGACGTCATACTCTTCGTCTGTGCCCATGCCGTCTTGGTCATCGTCACCGCTGCTGTTGTCGCTGTTGACGCTATAAGTGTCGATCCAGCCCTCGATCTGCTCCCTGATCTCCTTGAGCGTGTCCTTGGCATCGTCTGCATCGATGCCGTACGCCGCGAGGGGGCAATGGCCGCTGAGCGCTTCGCTCACCGTCTGCCGGGCATCTCGAAGCAAGTGTACCGAGGAGGGGGTCGCACTGAGTGACGAGATGATCGCCATATCTTTGGGTCGGGATACCTTAGCACCCTCACCGACTTCCGGCGCTGAACCTGAGAGCGTGTTGGGCGCACGAGGGATGGGCTTGCCTTGCTTGTCGAGATGGGTGAAGAAGTTCGGAAACGAGGAGAGTACGTTGTACGACTGTGGCACGTAGACTCCCTGTCCGAACGGCTCGCGGATCTGTGTGAGGAGCGAATCAAGCATGCCAAGGCCTAGTCTTGCCTCGTCCAGATTGGTGTTGCGCAGCACTGCGTGATGCGAGAATGGGCGCTCGATGTTGTACAAGAGCTTCTTACGCCTGGACGCGCCTCCGCCAAGCGATGATGGGAGGGAAAGGTCGATCCAGGACGAGAGCGCGAGTTTGGCTCCGCGCGCGGCAAGTTCGGACTCGGACTCGAGCGGAGCACCGCGCTGGCGCTGTCGAGAATCGCGGTCGCCATACCCGTACGATTGGAGCAGCGCATCGACTGGATCCACGGAAAATGACGAGGTTGCCAGTGAGGAGGAAGAAAGCGGCGCAGGATACGGGACGGGCAGCACGCCGCCAAGTTGGACGATCTTGGTGTCTCTGCGCCAATTGAGACGTGCCGCTAGCGAGCCGAGGGTCTCCGTTCGCGACCTCAGGCGCGGACCGAGCGTGGCTGTCTCGATGTGTGCCGATACGAGTGCGGAGGCATGGTGCATGTCGTGGAGGTTGATGCGTCCGAGGAAGCGATCCCAGTCGGCACCGACCTGTGTGGTCTTGTTGCGCTCTGGTATCGAGATTGGCGCGACGACCGATGCGAAATCGACAAACTGTACGAGCGAGAGCAGGTTGTTCATCTTGCGGATGCGGGCCAGCCTGTTCTCCCACGCTTCGTCCTCGCCCTTCTCGTCTCTGGCGACATTGGTGTTGCCCCAGCCGGATGCAAACACGAGATGCGTGCTCTTGGGAAAGTCATCCACGAGACTTTCGAGGTACTTGGCGCCGAGCCCACCGAATGCGTCGGAGGTGTCGATGGTGTACTGGAAGCCTTGGAGGAGGTCGGCGTCCTCAGCAAACCAGCGGACGTTGGTGTCGAGGACGTCGCTTCGCCTTTCTAGCTCGTCGAATTGTGCCACTCCCTGGGAGAATGTTTCGAATCGGACTCTTCCATCATTCCTCGCTGGGGATTCTGCGGAGTTGTACGAGCCGTGCATGGGTGCCGTGAGCTCGCCGCCGACCGAAACTAGCGATTTGGCGTGGTAGAAAGTACGAGAATAATCAGACCAGAAGCGATGTGTGCGCGTGTGCCTCGCCTGTCGAGGAATCGCAGCGCTGCACTCGGCCGTCTCCGTTGGCTTCTGGTCAATATCTGCCGTACTGACAGCAGTGTCAGCGTGGTCTTCGTCTCCTGAGGAACCGGGGTCGAGGCCTTGATCTTCGAGCTCAAGCCGGCGCTGATAGGCACTCTTCCTGATCCGCGTTGTCGCAATAATCTCAGCTTCGGCGCCCCAGCTTTGTAGACTGTCGAGTGCAAGATTGCGATCTTCCGAGTCTGAAGGGAATGAGTCGTACAGCGCATTGAGCTTTCTGAGCGCGCCGAACTCCTGGCCGGTCTCGAAGATGACGGCACGCGGATTGTATGTTTCGTGACCCGACAAAGTCTGACCAATCTGGAAAGAGACGTCATGGTCGATCAACTGCTCGTCCTCCGCAGTGTCTTTCGAGCTTGACCCCGATGGACCAGCTTGCAAGTCGCCATCGTCGTAGGTGAAGTACGACTGCTGTTGGTTCCAGAAGTGCGTCGATGTGTGGTTTGCAAAAGAGCCGAAGGAGAGGTAGATGATCTCCTTTTGCGGCATCGTTCCCCGTCTTTTGTGCGGAAGTTACACCTCCAGGCCCTTCTTGTGTTGCGTTGACGGCTCCTCAAGCAAGCGTCGCTGGTCAGAAGAGGTGAAGGCAGTCGGCAAGGTGTGCGTCTTCGCAAGACTCAAAATATGGCTCGGATCTCGGAACAGGGAGGCAGAGGCAACCACGCTGCTCAACTTAACAGAATCCGAAAGAAAAGCCACGAATGCGCAGCGGTGTGGAGGCGGACGGGCCAAGAACACAAGGTGTCGTGCGCCAGGTCGGGTGGCTCAGCCGGTCACAGAGCTTCCTTGCCATCCTACCTCACGATCAGCTCTGTCAACTCAACACCCCGCGTACACATACAAGATGGGTGATCGTGCCATGCGTAAGTGCGCGAACCAAGCTGAAGATTCGGCTCGAAGATTCGGTGGCAGAGTGTAGCTGACCATTCCTGATCACTGTGTCTTCCTGAAAATCTCGACACAGTCTTGGACATGGGCTTCGCTCCCGAGCGAGTGGACTGGGCTTTGTACGCCACCAAGAACGCCGGGCTTCAGCCTGCTCTGGACCATCTTGAAGCCAATCAGGATAATGGCGTGCCGACAGACTACAAGTCGGCGCCCGCAGCAGCTGCTTCATCCTCGGGTGGGGCGGGTCACGATGTAAGTACTCACGAGCCCGATGTGAGGCCCGGGACGCAGGCATTGACGCGAACACTATACCTCGTGACCTCCAACAGTACGATGAGGAAGATGAAGCTGCTCTTGCTGATCTTGTGTCCAAGAAGGGTCAACAAGCGGCGGACGATGCCATCAACAACGTTGGCGAGGCAAAGGTGAGTGCTTGCTAATCCCAGCGTGCTGCAACACAATCAAGGGAGAAAGCCTTCTCGTTGACGCTATCCACTCTTTGACACAGTCGATCAAATGCTCCGAGTGCGGCAAGACATTCAAGTCGCCCGCATTTGCTCAGTTTCACGCCGAAAAGTCGGGACACACTTCGTTCGAAGAGAGCACCGAGGAGATCAAACCGCTTACCGAGGAGGAGAAGAAGGCCAAGCTGGAAGAGCTGCGAGCTAAACTAGCGTCGAAGCGTGCGGCGCAGAGCAAGATCGACGCGGAAGAGTCGCGAGCCAACGAAAAGATCCGACGCAAGGCGGGCCAAGACCTCACCGAGGTCAAGGAGGAGATGAAGCGCAAGGAGCAGCTCAAGGAAGCCGAGCGCAAGCGGAAGGAGAAGGCGGATGATGCAGCCTTCAAGGCCAAGATCAAGGCGCAGATCGAGGCCGACAAGCGCGAACGTGCGGCCAAGGCAGCCGAAGAGAAAGCCGCTCGCGAGGGCCGACCAGCCCCCTCGGCTGCGGTCCCTGCAGGCCCGAGCGCTGCTGCGCTTGCGGCAAGCGCGGGTCCTCAAGCCTCCAAGAGCTCGGCCAACGAGGCACGGCTGAGGGTGCGTGCTCCCGGGGGGATGTGGATGGGCACGCTGCCTGCCGATGCAACCCTCAGCGACGTGGTCGACAAGATCAAGGCCGAAGGCAAGGACGGCGGGAGCGCACAGCTCAAGGTAAGCATATTTCGAGGCACGGCGGGGAAGTCGAGGACTTCGACAGATCGTGCAGTATTGCTGACATGCCTTGACGATTCATTGAATTTGCAGTTCTCGACCACCTTTCCTCGCAAGTTCTTCGACGCAAGCGATGCAGGCAAGACGCTGCGTGAGCTGGGTCTCGTGCCTAATGCTGCGCTTGAGGCATCCCCTCTGTAAACCTCGCATCTGTAGAAGCCCACACCGGCGCCGCTCGAGACACATGCTCGATTCGGCCTCGCTTCGCATGTGTGCGGGACCGCTTTGCCACCCGTCCGGGTTCAGGCAGCATCTGCACTTCCTTCGGCGTTCGGATGCGAGCCGTGTATAGCGAAGCAGAATACGACAGGTGCGGAGCTGAAACTGTGACCCTACTAAGTGGGAGCGTGCGAGCTGAAGATTGCACTTACTCGACTGGACGAGACCACCGGAACGCTGCGGAAGAGCGGAAGCTGCAAATTGTGTGAAATGGTGTCCTCTAAGCGTCGCATGCCGCTTGGACCACCACGGTATTTTGGTGTTGCCGAAATTCCTCAACCACCCTTCATCTGCTGCTCCCACCATCCACCGCACCACCACCTCCCATCGCTCCTCATCGTCATACTATGCTCGTCGTCGGTCTCACTGGAGGTATTGCCTCGGGCAAGTCCACCGCCAGCTATCTCATCTCTCACCACCCCGCTGGCATCCCAATCATCGACCTCGACCTGCTTGCACGCGAAGTGGTAGAGCCCGGTCAGCCTGCGCTCGCGGCGCTGTGCTCCGCCTTCGGTCCGACGGTCATCAATGAGTCTGACGGCACTCTCAACCGCCCTGAGCTCGGCCGGCTCGCATTTGCGTCGCCGGAAAAGACCAAGCTGCTGAACAAGATCACGCACGGTGCTATCCGCCGTCGCATGGTGTGGAAGCTCATCGGATACTGGGTGCGGGGCTACAAGGTCGTCGTCGTAGACACGCCGCTTCTCGTCGAAGCCGGTCTCTGGAAATTCTGCGGCGAGCTTGTGCTCGTCTACTGCCGCCGCCAGGATCAGCTCACGCGCATGCTCGCTCGCGATGGCCAGAGCAAGGGCCTCACCGAGGCAGACGCAAAACAGAGGCTCGAAGCACAGCTTCCTCTCGACGATAAGCTCGTCTATGCAGACACCATCCTGGACAACTCGGCAAGCTTGAGCGACAGGGTCGAGGGAGAGAACGAGCTGCAAGCGCCTCAGTGGACCAAGGCTCTGGAGAAGCAGACTTCGCTGGCACTGCGTGTTCAGGTAGACAGGATGGTCGCCAGATGGGTCGATAAGTCCAGCGGAGCCGGCAGCCTGAGGTGGTTGCTGCAGTGGCTCGTGCCACCATTCGGCCTACTATCCGGTGCTTGGACAGCATGGAGCCGGACAAGCGCAGTCCGGACAAGGCTGAATTCCGGCCAAAAGCCTTCGATGCCAAGCAGCAAATTATAGAGGCTCGTCCTCGCGTTCACGAAATACCAAGCGCACACAAAGAGACACGATGGTATGTGTGCAGGACGATTCAATCAATGTTTGCGAGGAGGGGTCCGATCTCCATATACAGGTCGAAATGAGATGAATGCAGGTAAACAAAAGAGATGGATGCAGGTCTATATGAAATGAGATGGATGCAGGTCTATATGAAATGAGATCGATTCAGATCTCCGAGGGAGCAAGAAAGAAATGCAGCTGAGGCCATTCCAGACAAGAGTCCGCCTCTCTGTCTAATAGACATGAGCATACTTGGAGTGCTTGCGGAGCACATGACCGTACTTCTGCAAGCCCCAGAGCGGCACGATCAGTACGCAGAAGATGGCTCCAAGCACGCTGCAGCCAACGCCGACGCCGAGATTCTTGAACATGCCGTGACCGAACAGCGGGAAGGCGGCCGCGATCGCCGATCTGATCAGGTCGTTGGCCGCAAGCACCGAGGCGGCGTGCTTGGGATACGACATGGGAAGGTAGACGAGAATGCTCTGGAAGAGCAAGAAGACGCCGGGAAGCAGGAAGGCACTGAAGATGATGGGGACGATCCAGTGGATGTCCTCTCGGCTCGTCCAACCGAAGCTGAACAACGACACAGGGACGAAGAAGGATGCAAACAGAGCGATCGACAGCCTGTCTTCGGGCACGATGATGCCCTTGGCAGCCTTTGCGAGGAAGCGCGGGTTGAAGTGCTTGTCGAGATACCACATGTAGACGAAGAGCGTCAGCACTCCGGACACCGCTAGGCCCAGGAACGGCAGCCCGGACTCGCCCAGATTGAAGTGGTGCATCTCTGTGAACACGATGGGATAGCTTTCAAAATATAAGTAGAAGCATGCATAGGCAATGCCGAGATAGACGGACGTGAAGAAGACGACCGGCTCGAAGGAGATGATGAGGGGACGAAGTAGCGCCTCCTTGGTGAGCGATGCGATGGTGGTGGCCTGCTGGTCGAGCTCGCTTTGCGCGCGAAATTTGTTATTTCCGCTTGATTCGCGGAGCCTTTTGGCACGTTGCAAGAGAATGTAGCCCTCGAAAGTCTCGGGCAGGAAAAAGGCGAGGACGATCGTGCTGGCACCTGAAGAGATGGTGAGCAACCACATAGGCCATCTCCAGCCCAAGTTCATGGCGCTGAAACCGCCAATCACAGGGCCCAGGACAGGGCCGCAGACAGCGCCCACAGCCCAGATCGCCATGGGGAAGGCGACACCGACGCCTTCGTACATGTCGGCGATGCTGGCGCCACCGGTGGCAAGCGCTGGAGAGCCGAAGAAGCCGGTCCAGAAGCGCATGGCCATGAGCGTCGAATAGTTGGGAGCCACCGAAGCGACAACGTTGAGGATGACAAAGACGATCATGCTCGGAATGTAGGTCCAGTTCCTTCCGACGGCTGGAAGCTCGCTGAGAGGCGACAAGAACATCGGCCCAACGGCATAGCCGAAGACGAAGAGCGAGAGCCCAAGGGTGGCCTTGGTGAGACCGACGTTGAACTCGGCCATGACTCCAGGGATCGAGGGAGTGTAGATGGCCGAGCCCGAGTAAACGCCAAAGGTGAGCAGCCCGATGAGGAAGGTGACAAAAGCCTTCTTGCTCTTGGACCAGTTGCGCGGATTCTCTGGATCTTGATCGTCATACCATCCCACGATGAGGTGCTCGCCGTCTTCCTTTGCGTTGAGTAATGTCTTCGGCTTCTCCTTGGAAGGAGCTTCTTGTGCTTGGCTGACGACGTGCGCCTCGGTGTGTGTGCCTTGGGCTTGCGAGAGGGCTTGCTCAATGTCGCCGCCGTTGACTGCACCCTTCGATGCGTCCTTGGCGACGTCCGTGCTGGTGGTCCGATCGCATATCGAAGAGGTTTCGGATGCCTGCTTCGACGGGGATGTTGAAGGTGAAGGAGTAGATGCGAGCGATGACGGAAGGACGAAACCTGGGCGCTGCTCGGGACGGGGGAACACCTTGCCATTGGAGGCCTGATTGAGAAGGGTCCCGACCCACGATGATGCCGCAACGGATGACATTGCGGAGGACGTGTCAACTGCTGTACTGGTGGCGTAGTGGGTGTAGCGTGATTGAATGAGTAGAGCAATCGGGGCCACGACTGTCGGGAGGTCGCTGAAGGTAGACGAAGTGGATGGCGAAGGGGGAAGTGATGAGTCTCAGCGCCGCAGCCTTCTACCTTTATACTCCGGTCGGTCGTTGTACGGGGCAGTCTGTTTCAATTGGGAGAGAGTGAAGAGAAGAAGAGACGGGTGTTGATCACTCTAAGGTGCGGTGGAGGTCGTGACGAACCGCCGGGATGATTGGAGATTGGCTGAGTGCCGTCTCTGGCGTGCGCTGGTTAAACGCCGACGCAGAATGTGCGGGCTCAGTCAGAATCTTGGAGACAGGGTCGGGCGTTTTCCACGGAGCACCAATTGCGCCACCTTATCGGCAACTCAAAAATTTTGCGTTTGGACGTGTGCAGGGTCTGCATGCTGTCAACACGAACGGCAATCTTTGCACGCAGGGTCGCACGGATGAAATGCAAATGCGAATGCGATCGCGTTTTCTCTCAATTGCGGAATGTCGAGCTAAGAGTGAAGGCGAGAGGGGCGGAAGCGTCCGCGGCAATGCATGTCGTGCTTTGCTGCGGAGACGGAACAGGCACGAAGAAGGACGCAGAACAGGCCGAAGGACCGGCCTCGGCTAAGTTACAGTAGCTCGCAGATCCGTGGATTTTCTCAGGACCGGAGCGGTCCGAGGGTCGGATGTGGAGCAAAGAGCACGCGTGGTGCACGACCTTCATCGAACCTTTTCAAGGCAGGAGCGTCTCAAGGAGTTAAGGACGCGCGAAGCCTGGTTTCCGTCGCACGCGTCCGCGGAAGTGAAGTGCAAGAATTTACGCTTCGGCCTAACAAATGGATTCTCAGTAGGCGGCAAAAGGGCCAAGGTAGCTCATGATGAACAGTCTGGATAACCTGAAACCATGATAACTAATTGGGGACGTCCTCAACCGTACCATTCAACAGAACGAAGAGCTGACGAGTGTGAGTCATTGCGGACTCCAACGGAGTACGGCTCGGCAACGTCTGCCTTTACCACGCAATTTTGTTTCAGTTTTACAGTGCCAAACTTCGATTTCTTCGATATCACAAGCAATGGACGCTGAGACGCTGGAGAAGCAACCCTGCTCTTCATTTGTGAGACGACTGAACAGCATCGACTTTTTGGAGCGTCAAGTATGAGTAGCACGCCATCCGCAGCCCGGCTCAGCTTGCTAACGGCCAGCGTATGATCTGCCTCAGCTGATTCGTATGAAGCCTCCTTGTACAGTCAGGCTGGCCCTCTCCTTTGCGAAGCATACTTGAGCAGCACGGTGTCCTATCGCACGAATGAAGCTCGAGCTACAAGTTGTTCAGCCGGAACGGTCTCAACCAAAGGCTGCGACCTGCATCACAAGCTACGGGATCCAACGATTGCCTGCGGAAGGCCCGAGACGATACCTTGCCTCCTGCTGACGTGCGAGTCAAGGTCAACAGCGTGCGCTTCGGAGGGCATCGTCAAACAGCGAGGAGGTGTACCGGGCGTGGCCAAAGCCGATCTCTGACGTGGGATTCCGATGTGACAACGGCCAACCCCGTCTGCAAGGGATTTTCCAGCGGACCTGTCCAGCTTGGCAGCGCACAGAGCATGACCTTTTTATTAATAGCTCGCCTTACCCTGCCCTGTGGCGTAAAGTTGCCTGAAAAGCAGGTCCTCAGTTGACAGCACCATGTCATTCTTCTCCGCGGCTGCATCACTGTGAATTCAATTTATTTCATCTCCTTGTCTTTTTTGTTATACTGTACAGTACTGTCTGTACTGTACTGTACAGTACAGTAAATTACAGTATTTTTCTGGATCTGAGATCTTAATTTAATTTATGCGTTCCGCTACAGCCCCGGCGCAGCCGACCTTCCCGCCCCGACCCCGCAGCATTGGAGCTCCTCATCGTGGCATCCCGCTGCTCTCCAGCCTTTTGAGCGCGCCAATCCCGTTGCAGCTGCTCTTCTTGGAAAGAAAGCTGGAGGACAGTAAGGTCGCTGGTACGGAAGAAAGCAACGTGCAAATCTCTCAATTGAGCCACCCTTGCAGCGAAGATCAACTCAAAGAACCCCGAGCGAGTAAAATCCCTGTACAGGAAAATACATCAGTGCTTTCATGCTATCGCTTGCTACCCTTTCATGTGTCGCACATTTCACGTGGTCCACTAAGGCTTTCTGGAAGCTGGCTGCCAGGAGGGATGGCAACAGAGGGAGTCAATATCATTAAGGTCACAGTAAGCTTCTTCGGTGGAGCAAATGTGCAACAAAGGTACTACGGAAAGCGACAGCTCGGCTTCCTCCGCCGAACCTCCTCTGCCACCAAATTTCTTAGGAAGCAATTGTCACAACCACTACACTACCGCCCGGAGAGGGGCGCACATTCGGGTGCTGAAGCGCATTACTTCAGCGGCTGGGAAGAGCTGCCTGCCACGGTAGAACTCAGGCGGGCAAAGGTGCACGAAAGCAGCGCTCTCCCGGAATTGCGCCTTTGCCGCGCCATCAGCCTCGTAGACACCCAAAGATACAGCCAGGAACGTGACTACCCGGTGCGGTTGTGATCTGTGGCTGCCCTACAACGATGATCCCGCTTTGAGTCTCAGCCTTTACCAGGAAATTCTGGGAATGTAGTCCGCAGGGAGGAGCACCCAGCCTTTCCCAGTTAGCCCCGTCATGCAAGCACGGTGGCGTGCAGCACCGCCCATCACAGCTACAGTACTACTAAGCCTCAAGTGAAACGGGGCATGAACGTCATCCTCTTGCGAGGAACACCCCTTTGCTTTCGGCCTGTCTGACATTATCCGCCAGGTCTTTGATTGCTCACGGGCACACATCGGGACTCTTTGCAGATTCGGGCCTCTGCACTGGCCGGATGAAAGCGACAGCACCTGAGTCCGCGTATTTTTGTGCTCAGAACGTTGCCTGAAAGGTACTCAGCACCGCCCCTTGCCCCCTTGCACTGAAGTGAATGGGGACTGGGACTGAGGGGGGTCGAAGGAGAAAGATTTTGGCTACCAAGGATCACACTCAGTCACGGAGAATCATGGCACCTTGAAGCCGCCCTCTCGTAACGCTTTCTTCGGTCTCGGCAGCTTACAGCGATTTGGCGATCATTTCCACCATTTGCACCTTCTTTTCGCTTTGTCAAATCAGGGCCGACTCCTGGCAGCTTCATTGCCTTTTGAAGATCGGCATGCTTTCTTGCCCAGTCCGAAACCTGAATCACTCTCTCTAGCTGCATGGAGGCTTTCTGTGCCCCTGAGAACGTCTTCCGTCTGGCTGAAAGCCGTGAGAGTGCTACTCAAGTGGCTTAGGCATTGTTCCAGGCTGCTGAGCCCTAGTGAGCGCAAGCAGCTTGCGAGGCCACTCATTTGTCAAGCAAGTGCTCTCATCCTCAACAAGGCGTCCCGGTCACAGCTGCCCATTGCAAGGCGACCGTCTGATCCCACGCGGGACACCGCTAGGCGCATCATCCTCAAAGGATGCAGTATGTGGTATGCAGTGCGGGTGACAAGTCGCGCGCACATCACGCAGAAGGTAGCGGAAAATCACGGCAATACTGAGACCAGCTCACAACTTGCACAGAGTCCAGCGTGCGGTCGAGACTCGACTTTTTTCTCCGCAGGAGCCTCTGCAAAATCGAGAAATTAATAATCAAATTAATTCAGTATAAGGCGATGCCTCTGACGAGACTGTGGACGGGCAGGCGGGCCAGCGGGTAGCTGTGCAGGTAAGCAGTCACTTGCATGCTGCAGGCGGGGAACCATGCACATGCTTTCCGTCTGCCCCGGCTGGCTGCCGTCCCCGACGCAGGCAATGATTTGTGCCTTACACGAACGTCCTCCTCAAACTCCAGCCTGGTCCATCGAGCCCATGCATTTCCACCTGCACGGGGACCGTCGAATCGTCACTTTGCCATCTCCCCACAGATCGCCCCTTCCTAGCTGGAATGCTGTGGCCTGCTCGTCATTGATCGTCCCGAGCTCGTCGCCGTCGCCACGGGGAGCCAATTGAAGGTCGCAATTCGTTCCAGCCACGGGTGCGACGGGGAGAGGCCCCTTCCCGGCTGCATCTTGAACGGAAGCGCACCCCACAAGCGAATGCGCCATCGGCCACACCTGGCCACACCGTCAGCTTTGCTGTTGGGAACGTCTTCATGCTGGAATGGGTTGCAGAGCCTCTACAGGTCTCTCACGCTCTGGCACATGCTACATGCTACATGCTATCTGGTGATTACGCTGTAGTCCCTCGCCGCTGTCGACAGAGTGGATCGGAAGGGTTATAAGGACGCCCGAATGCTGTCCAACCCCAATCTCTCTCCATCATCTTTCCACTCATCCTCTCTTCTCTCACTCATCTCTTCCACTCTTCTCTCTGATCTCCTCTTCGGAATCACAAACAAGACCTCTCACATTTCAAGATGAAGTTCTCTGCCATCCTCATTGCTGCCTCGCTCGCCGTCGCTGCTTCGGCTGCTCCCCTCCCTTCGACGCCCTCGTACGGCCTCGCTAACGGCAACGCCAACGGCAACGCCAACGCTGCCGATTTCTCCGGTAACGACAACGGTAGCAGCAACAAGGGCATCGGTAACGGCAACGGTAACGGTAACGGCAACTACTTCGGATACTACAATGGTAACGACAACGGTAACGGCAACAAGGGAGCTGGCAACGGCAACCTTAACGGCAACCTGAACGGTGGTGTAGGTGCCGGTAACGAGAACGGCAACAAGAACAAGGGCCTGCTCAACGGCAACGGCAACGGTAACGGCAACATTGGCACCGGCTACGACTACACTGGAAGCAAGAACGGCAACGGAAACAAGGGTGCTTTCAACGGCAACGGCAACGGCAACGTCAACGTCGGCTCCGGCACCGGTAACGAGAACGGTAACAAGAACAAGGGTATCGGCAACGGTAACCTTAACGGTAACCTCAACACTGGCGATGACAGTGGCAGCAAGAACGGCAACTTCAACAAGGGCATTGGCAACGGTAACGCCAACGGCAACCTCAACAGCGGTGATGACAGCGGCAACAAGAACGGCAACTTCAACAAGGGTGCCCTTAACGGTAACGCCAACGGCAACGGCAACAGCGGTGATGACAGCGGCAACAAGAACGGCAACTTCAACACCGGCATTGCCAACGGTAACCTTAACGGAAACGCCAACACCGGCTCGTACAGCGGTAACAAGAACGGCAACGGAAACACTGGTGCCTTCAACGGAAACCTTAACGGCAACGGCAACTCCGGCTACGGCAGCGGCAACGGCAACGGCAACAACAACAGCTAAGCCAGACGCCCTCACAGCCTGCTACTGGTGCTTGCATCGTGCTCTTGAAACAGGTCAAGAGTTGACTCGACTCTTGCCGACGACACGCCAGCTACGGGCCTACTTGCAACAAGCATCCTGGTCCCTCTCCCCGGTCATTGAAACGTCACGCCTCCGTCCAAGTCACGCGACTCTTCCCCCTTTCTGCTTCTTAGTTCACTTTAGAGTTGTCTGATCGATGCGCTCATCCGGTGCTACACGCTGGCTTGGGTCTCTCAGACACTTCCTTTCGGGTTTCCTTTGTTTTCGCATAGCTTCTTCGCACGGTCCGAGATCTGACTCTGGACTCGAATACGAGTAGCTTCTCCTCCTAAGTTTCTCTGTTTGAACTGCCTGTGACGATCGATAACACAGGAGGAAGACAACCAAATTGATCCCAGCTCCTTCGCAACTTTACTTGCTCCGATCACACAGCACAGCGGTTGAGAGAGCCCGCTCGAAGGGCTCAGAGCCCCAATGGGCAAGTCGCATCACCAATCGTTCGATGCTACTTCAGGGTTGAAATTGCACGCGGCAGTGAGGGACATGGCATCTGTCAATCATGGCCAATACCAGGCTCGATTTTTGTATTTTAAATTCGTTCGTGGTCTCTCCGTTGTTCCAGGGCCTTCCGCCCCCGCTCCGGTTGCTTCGGCCTGGCAGCAAACAGATATCTTTCGATTGCAGAATCGAATGTGGATTTGTGTTGGAAGTGGACCATAAGGCGTGGTCTAGCCTTCTCTGTAAGTGTGTTGCCGTTGCGGACCGTACATGATCCTGATCTGTCAGTGTGGCGGTGTCTGTCAAGAAAGGTATTTTATACTCATCGGGTCTCTGAGAGCTCTCGTTCCCTGGTACCGCACATCTTTCCTCCATGTCCCCGATAGAGTGGAAAAGCGAGGGAAAAAAAGGCTGCAAAATGTTGAGAAATCTCTAGCGTGCGCCAGCATCTGAATCAGGGCCACACAGTGCCTCTACGACTCAACGTATTTCCGAGACTACCAACACGTGGCTGCGCTGTCTTCCGCGCCGTGGAGGCGCAACAAACTGTCGGAGGGGTTTGCAAATGGATCGGAGAGGAATGAAACGCTCTCTTGGACAGCGAAGCTGGCCTGATCTTGTCTCTCTTTCGCATTCAGCGCCTCGAAGCTATTGCGCCTTTCAGGGCGGGACCTCAACGCCGGCACGGTACCATTAGAGCAAGCTGCTACAAAATACGACTAAATTTCAATACTAGGATTCTCTGTACCTGCGTAGCCGTTTGGACCTTTTTGTAACAATGGCATGCAGATCATATGAAAATTAGTTTATGCTTGTTTAAAAATATTTCAAGGCCAGGGCATGAGCACAGCGGATTTTCTGATTTGGATCCGTGGGGATCCGCACGGGACTCTGAGTTATGCACGGGCAATTTGAAGTCCCGCTTTTCTTAAATAAATAAGGACCTTCAGCTTCGGCTCAAAGCTTTGGCTGATCTTCAAGAGAAACCCCGCTGATCCGCAAGTCAATCTCCACGTTTCCGTTGCATGTCGCTTTACCTCTTCTCGACCAGCAGCGCGCGAGTATTGTACTTCTAAGTAGCTTGCTAATCACCTCGCCGATCTTTGAAATCGTTTTGAACACGACCTTGTTGAAAGTTTTCGTTATTCCGCGATGACTTGTAATGATATTGCAGCTTCCCACGTCAAATTCGTCGTCCGACCAGATGAGACCCTTCATGAGCTGGTCTCTCTAGCCTGCGTGCCAACCGTGGTGGGATCTCTTAGAGTTGCCCTCTGTGCTCTTCTCTCTCTCTTGCCACTGATTTCTTTGCTCGCATGTCGAACCAAGGCCCAACGACGCTCAAGTGCACGATTTGCGATTCTAGGAACGACTGACTCAGAGTCTCGAAGCAATGCACGGTCAGACTTTGTGCCTACGCATTCACGGTGTACTGCCGTATTTTGCAGGCCACACTTTTACTGCCACATCATCCGCCTTTCCAGCGAAGCCGAGAAGCCCGCACCGCGCTCTGTCGTAACAGCGCTGCAACCCTGTGGGAGTGAAAGAAAGAGGGCGCGGGCGCACGGTCAGGGTCTGTATGGCGACATCTGGGCGGCATGGTGGACGGGGACGAAAGGTAAGGATCGGGCGCGAGACTGAGACATCCTGCCGAACCAAAGAAGTGCTTGCTGTCTCTCGGTTCCGCCTCCTCGCTGGCCTGCTGTAGCGCATGGCCTTCTTAACTAAAGACCCAAGTGGCAATCTTCTGAAATCCTGTGAACTTCTTCCCTGGCCTTTTATTGACGACCGAGGCCAGACGGCCGAACGAGCCAGTGCGGGACCATGCACGCGTGCGGATGGGCCTTCACCCATCCCCCACCAATCTGCCGTTCCATCCAGCCGGACTAACGGGTCACACTGTCCATACTCACGGCAAGCTTATGAAAGACGTCCTATCCTCGAAACGTCCTTTTTTGCAGCAGCTTGCGCGCAGAGTTGGTCTCATCAGATAGCACGCCCAATCATGAGCTCCAGCGTCCTGTCTGGCGAGGCGGCGTGGAATTGCTGCACGGTAAATGGTCATGAACGTAGAGCTGGTTTTTCAAGCTGGCGCTGCAAGGAGTTCCGAACGGTACGGGCCGTGCTCACATTCAACATTCGCCCGCTCCAAGACCACGTCGAGCATGCAAAAAGACGCTTGGTTCACGGATCTCGGGTCCGGACCGGGTGCGAGGACCGGCCAGCTCGCTCGCGTGGCGGAATCTTTGTTGAAATTCGCTTCGAAGCATTACAGTATGGTCGCGAATTGCGGAGCTGTAACGCATGCCGGGCTTGAAGTCCAAACAAACGTATTAAAATACTATATGTGTATTTTGCGAAAGGTGGCGGAGGTCTGGGACGGGATGGAGAGTCAGCCGATCACGGGTCAGAAAGTTGATCGCCGCTGCTTCAATAGCCCGCCTTCCACTGTACTCCAGACTTTTCGAGAGACCTGTCCGGCTAGAATGAAAAGATGGCCTGCTATTTTAGAGCACAAGTGAGACATCATGCCCGATGGGCCAGAGAAAACATCGCTCAACTTGACAAGGGCATGCGATTCAGCTTAGCTGTCTCGAGACGCTCAAGAGCTTAATGTTCATTGATTTATTTTTATTTAAGCTAAACGAATCCGTTCCGCAGGAAAATCGCGCATGTCAATGCGCCCGCTCCGCTGCAAGATCCCGCGTGGGTGCTTGACGAGCCTCCACACTCAGCCCGGTCAGCTTTGTGGGCGAGACACCTCCCCGACGCTTCTTCGCTCCGTGCCGCCTGCACGCCCACTGAGGCGCTGGAACCCAAACACGTTCGGTCTCCGCCGCAATCTTGCCCGGGCGCCTGCAGAGCTGGCGCAAGCGGGCGTTCAGCGCCGAGCGCAGCAGCATAAAGCTTTGCAAAGTAGTGGGCTTGCATGCCGCGCGCCTTACTCAGCCGTCTTCTCGCGAGAACCTGTTCCTTCCACTGCCCAACGCCGGCCTGAGACGGAATATCTCGTCGGATGTTGCCGGCCTCCGACGTGACGACTCTCGTCATGGTCCATAAGACGTTTCCGCGGCGAAGGACGGGGCCTCGGAGGCGATCCATGTTTGCTCACCTGTGCGACCTGTCGGTCCTCAAGTCGATACACTGCGTCACGCTTTGCTCCAATTCTACCGCCCTTCCACTCTTGCCGGATGGCCGCACGGGATTCTAGTTGCTTGCTTACAAGCACTTGCCTCCTCTCCCTTCGACTGGTTCCATGGGAATGTGGACGACTCCCGATACACCCAGCTCTGATATTTTTTGTAGGTCAGACACAAGGGACCTCCCGTGTCTTCCTCGAGCATCAGACACGATTTCAAGCGTCCGCCTCCTCGTTCAGAGATACTACGATGCTGATCGATGGTACGAGTCAATCTTCGCTGTTGACTCGCCGCGGACTTGTTTCCGCGTCCGCCAGTGCGAACTTTTGAGCAATTCAGTCGAGTCAGGGAGCGGCACAGGCAGGCACCTCCAAGACCATTAGACCAGGAGACGAGCGATTCGCATTAGTCCATGCTCACGGAGAAATTCGGAGCAGACAACTATTTTCTGCTAGCCATAATGTGCCTCATGGCACCCCGTGGCTTTGCAAAAGAGTTCTTGCATCATGTGACAGTCATGAGTAGTTCGAGTACAATTCAGATCGGGGCTTTTTGAAGAAGAAGGTATGCTGCATTCTGTATCATCTCGTTCACTGCTGTGATGAATCTCTTGACAGTCTTATTCTTCAATTGCAGCAATCATTGGCTTCAATACGCCTAGATTGCAAAGAAAGCGCAGAAAAGTGAGGGTAGACGAAAGAGACGCCGGAGAGTGGTTCGGATCCGCCAAGTCGGGCGTCCGGTAAGGCGCACGGCTTCTGCGGAACCAGGGTATAGCGGCGGTGGGAGAATCATGTTTCAAAGTCGTCCAGACCTGCTTGCCTCTTGTGGGAGGGAGAAGAAGACCAGAGTACACCCAGTCCTGCCTAGCAGGTCAGAACCCACTGCAGCTGCATTCTTGCGACCTTCCTTTCCCCTTGCCGGGACTAGTTCGAGCCGAGAAGCAGAGCCAGATGCACCCATGATCTGCGAAACATCCTCCTTACAGTGTTGCACGATGCGCTTTCCGGTACCTGCGTCTGTCATGTGCCTGCTTGGTGCCCCATAATTCCGCCTTGGCGGAATCTGCTTTTCGTCCATCGTGATCTTGGAGAATTTCCGCCTCGTCTCACCGGGCTTCTGAGACGAGACAAGTCGTTGCATGTGTTATTGCGAGGCGATCACAGGAGCAAATTAGTGATCCATCGCGAACACGAGAGTGTGAGCCCCGAGATGCGCTGCTATCGTTCACGCTGCAGCATTGTGAATGCCATCATTTGCTGGAGAGCTTCGTAGGGCTCGAAATGGAGAGCGTCAGCAAAGCATTCGAAGGAACCTTCGCTTGTCACCCTCTCTCTCACTCTCTCTCTCTCTCTCCTTGTTTCAAGGCGAGCGCAGCAAACCTGCGATCGCCCGACGTCGCTTTCAATCTTCAAGGGTGCGGAGAAGGGTGCAGGCCAGGGTCGTCGTGTACTGTGCTGTCAGGATGTGCTTTGTGCAGCAGGTGACCACTCCAGGCAACAGGAAGAGGTTCATGCGCCGCAAGGTAAGGCCGCATTTTCGACTTGGCCATTTGAAGTGGCGTGCCCACCTACCTTCGCGAGGCGGGGATCTGCAGATGCTCTAAGCGAATGACAAACCCTGAAAGCAATCCGTGGGTTGGTCGATTCACCGGATCGCCTAGCCTCGGATCAATGACATTTCTTGGGATTTTTCTTAAATAAAGAACGAGATAAAACATTTTAATTCAGTCAAGCTTCCTCTTAAATTAGAGTACAGTACTGCACCACCGTTGTACTGCAGACGACAAAAATAAAATAGGAAAAATAAAAATTGTGCGGGAATTCACTTAAATGACAAAAGCTAACCAGTAAAAATAAATAAAACAGCCAAAGCTCAAATCCTGGGCTCAGTAACGCCTTCTCCGCCCCGCACGTTGGCGGTGCCCCAATTCTAGCCCAGGCTCGGCGCGGCGGCGGCAGCATGCGTGCGCCCGTTGGGGCGGCGGCCCTGCATGTCAAGGGCGAGAGCGCCGTCCACGGCTGTAGACTCCTACCTGCAGCCTTTTCTCCGTCGAGGGTGCGTTGGAACGACCCCAGCGGCTCCTCCCGTGTCTACTCGCGTCCCGGCTCCATCTTTTATCCTGGTCCTTGCTTCGGGCATCGACTTGCAGTCCTATGCAAGCGTGGCCGTTGGGGCCAGCCCTTCCTTGCATGTGGGTGGCTCGCGGAAGCATTTCGCTCCTGCCTCGTGGCCTCCTCGCACCACCTCGTGGCCTCCTCGTGCTCCTGCTTTCCGGGTCTCCTGCAAGCTGCTCGGGCGGTGGTCTGAGACTCCGTCCCGGTCTCGAGTATTTTCCGTAACTTTTATCCTTCACGTCCTCCCCTTCTTGACACATGCAATATCGGACAATCATTGCCAATACATGCAGTCCCTGGCCACCCTGAGGAGCAGATGGGTCCCTGGGCCACGTTTTTTCCGGCCTCCCCCAGCTCTGCCAAGTCTCTCGCAGGCAATTCCGGTCCCAGTGCACCGGGTAAGGCCTGGAACATGGCGCGTTGAGCCTGACCAGAGAGGCGGATATTGACAAGCTACCAAACAAGATCTGGCTGCGCAGGCGTGCAGCCTTTGGTTCCTGAATACCTCTTCGCCCCTGTCAATGCACGCAACGTGTGGTATGTCATGCTCTCCCACATGTAGCCTATAAGACCGCCTGGCATGCAATCATTCTCCTCGCTCCAGCCACCCCATCATCCCTCCAGCCGGACATCCTTTCTCCACAACCTTGAGAGCACCTACATCGTTGCGGCAAGCACCCTCGAACCAATGTCCTCCTTCGACGCCATCCAGTCTCATCCCAACATGCAGTCTCTCCAGGACTACCTGGGCTTCTCAACTCCCATGTCCATGTCGCGACGAAGTCGCATTCAGCGCGCGTGTATCGCCTGCCGCAGGAGGTAAGTTCAAGTGATTTGAAAAGCCAGCTCGGCGCAGCCTTAGAAGCAATGCTGACCACTGTGAATGTCGTGGCAACAGGAAAATCAAGTGTAACGGCAACTTGGACGGTTGCGCACACTGCGCCGAGAAGGACCAGAAGTGCCGTTACGAGCCTGTCCCCGATGATGAAAAGCTCAAGGCACGCTCATACAAGCGCCAACTGATCCACCGTCGACAGCAGACCCGCGTCTACTTTGGCAGGAGGCAGTTCCCTGATCCGATGATGTTCGCCGCCGCCTACGGCATGCCATCCACTCATGTGCACGGCATGACGCCTTTTCCTACGGGCTTCTACACTTGCGAGCCTACTTTCTCCTCCCCGCCTCAAATGTCGGGAGCTCTGCTCGCCTCTCCATTTACCCCTCCTTCGACTTCTAGTCCCATGGACCAGGACTTGAACCCATTCTTTGCTGCCGTCACAACCTCCGAAAGCTCGAACCACCTGCAAAGCATCACCGGGACCTCGGCGTTCCCGCACCCCATCCCAGCACCTCTGATGATCGAACCGCTCACCACACCGGCGCTCTCGTCATCGCTCTCCTCGCCAACTCTTTCGGTCTCCTCGTCTGCAAGCTCTCTCCTTACTCCCATGAGCGAGACCTTCTCCGGGCTCAACACTCCGCTCACGGCCACTTTCCCGCCTGTCGGCATGTCCAACCCGTGCGCCTCGGGCCAGACTCACTTCCACGACTTCGTCGGCGGTCTTGAGCTCTACAACGTCCCTTGCATGTCCAACGGACTCGGCGGAAGCGTCCCTTCCTTTCCCACCACGGACGAGCTCGTCATGATGGACACGCCAGCCCCTTCCGCTGGATCTTCCGCCTTCTCTACCCCGGAACAGTTTCTGCCTCCGCTGCCTTCCACGTTCGGATACGTCTCTTCGCTCGAGTCCGCCGCAGCTAGGTCTGCGCTTGCCGGGGCTCTTGCCTAGCTTTCAAACCGCTCAACTACTGGCTCATATTCCCTGGCTTATACCAAACAGCTCCCCAAACATCGGACCCATGCTGCATCACGCCACCATTTGCATTCACTGTATTACTAGCATTCGCTTTCAACATGACATCAGCCTGCATTGCCTCTATTCATCAAAGTCTGCGCCTTGTGTAAAGTTGTTCCGTGCGCGGGCCACCTCCTATGTTTCGATCAATGAGGTGAAAGTCGCGAGACACATAAAGGGAAGCGCAAGGGACGGGTCGGCAGCGCAGCAGGCTACCGAGACAGCTCGCTAAGGACAATGGGACACGGCTGGAATGGACTGAGTCGCTTTCCGAGACTGGAATCGGGAAGGCTCGTGGCGGCAAGTCGGGAGGCACCCATGTGCGGGCTGATGAGAATCGTCACGGTGGCTTTACTGTATGAACAGCCTCGTTTGCTCGAACATCGCAAAGGTCGCTTGTAGGTTGCCAACTTAATTCCTGCATGTGTGAAAACAGAAAGAGATGTCTCTTCTGTCAGGCACCCTGGACATGCGGTTTTGGGGCAAATGAGGCCGTGTTTCGGTGGCAAGCCGGTTTCATAGCCTTGGTAATGTGAAAGCAGCTCCATCTGCGGCTGTGATGCAAGGCCGGAAAAACGCAGGGACCGTGATCGCTTAGGCCTCGGAACCTTTCTTGGACGTCAGGGCAAGTGAGCAGGGGCTACCAAGACTTGAACCCCTTCCTCAAGCGGCAAGCGGCAAGGGGCAAGGGATGAGCAAGCGTCATCGTAGGAGCTGGCGCACTGGAAATACGTGTCTCAGAGTGGATGCAGATCACAGGGGCAGACGCCCTTCTTGCGCAATCGGAAAGGCGGGACGCGCGATGCGAGGAAGCCGGACGTCGGCTAGGCGGACGGTGAGACAGCCATGCTGACGGCAACTGCGCAACGCTTTGTCTTGAGCAGCCGAGAAAATCGTATAACTTGAGCAATTAGTGGCGTGAGCACATCCGTGGTCAACAGCAACGATGGCGAGCGGCGCCAAGCCGGAAGACACGGTCCATACGGGATGTTCTGCGGTGGGCCGTGTCAAAAAAAAAAAGGACGACCCGCGCGACTGTTTGCACCCCACAAATCCAGCTCGATCCCGCTTCGCCTTCTTTCGCTCCTGTCCCACGTCTGTCCCGCTTGCCAAGAGCTTCTCTGTCAAATGACCATTGCTTCTTCTGGACTACGCAGCTTCCCGGGTGATTGAGCCATCGGCCACCTCCGTTACCTGACAAGCGCTGCACAAAGCGGAGTCCGACCTGCGCCTGACGATTGAGCCTTGTTAGGCCTGTGGTGGGAAAATGAAGATGCTGCCCTTGACCATCCGCACGACATGACATCTCCTCTCATCATGGGCGCTGCACTTGTTTGCACATGTCGGTCACAGCGGGCAAAAGGCCGAGTTGATGCTCGCTAGGCAACGATATGCAGTAAAGCGGATGCGGCTACAAATACAGGATGGATAAACGACCTCATGCTTACTCGAAAGCGAGCTTCCTTGCGAGGCGCTTGCGCTCTTCGATCTCTTTCGCGTCGAGGGCCCGCTTCTTGCCGCTGGCGCCGTTGCGTGAATTGGCTTGCTGCTTTTCGCGGACCTCGTTCTTCTCCTTGCTGTCCGAGAGCAGCGGGTGCGATGCCGGATCCTCGGGATCCAGCGCTTTTGTAGGATGCCGTGGGAGCTGCTTGAAAGGCGTGGGAGGCGGACTCTGCTTGAAGTATGCGTGGTGAAGTGCTTGGTTGGCGCTGAGCCGCTTGAGTGGATCGTACAGCAGAGACCTCTGCAAGAAGTCAAGCGCCTCTGGACTCGCTGCCAAGAAGAGGTCGGCAAGATTCGACTTGGGATGCTGCTCGAAGGACTTGTAGTCGGGGAGCGACTTGTGGCTTGGCCATTCTTTCTCTGTCGGCGTGCCTAGCGCCTTGAAGATGGTGGTGAGCTGATCCGGATCCGACTCGCCGGGCATGTACGGAACACGGAGCATGAGCTCAGCAAAGATACAGCCGACGCTCCACATGTCGACTGCCGAAGAGTAGGCGCGGGAGCCGAGCAGCAGTTCCGGTGGACGATACCATCGAGTTACCACTTGGTGCGTCATGCGAGCGCCCGGATCGCCGTGCTCGCGCGCAAGACCGAAATCGGCAATCTTGAGCTCGCCTTGAGGGGAGATGAGCAGGTTGTTGGGTTTCAAATCGCGATGAAGGACCCAATTGCGATGGCAGTACTCCATTCCACGACACAGCATCGCCATCCAGCTCTTGATGTCCGCTTGCGTGAAGATCAACGCCTTGTCCTTGATGAGCGCTTCCAGATTCGTATCGAGGAACTCGAGCACCAGATTGAGTGAAGGCGAAGCTGAACCAGAAGAGAAGACATCCACCATCTGTAAGATTGTGTAAGATTTGAGTGTGAGTGGGTCGTCTCATCTCCAAGCGCTCTGTGGCTAAGCTTCTTCGCTGTTGAGATACGCACCTTGATCACATTGGGATGATTGAGCTCCTTGAGGAATTTGACCTCTCTGATCGCGGTGACGTCCATGCCATTCTCGTTCGAGACGATCTTGATCTTCTTGATGGCCACCTTTTGGCCCGTCTTGACGTTGCGCGCGAGGAAGACCGAGGCGTAGGTACCTTCACCGACCTTCTCCACTTTGGCGTATAGGTTGCGGATCGCAAGATTCTGCGCCGCCGCGGTCTCCATGATGTGCAGCGCTTCTGTCAGCCTTCGCACGGCTATGTGAGTGAAGTCGACAAGGCGCAGAACAGCAGCGGCCTAGACTGCCGTCGTATCGCTTGTGAGGGGGAAGGCGAAGCCATCTGTCCAGATCTGATGCTCAGCACACGCGAACTCAGCCGGGGTCTTGAAATGTGGAGCTTCAACCGGGCACGCACGCTCTGAAATCACTTCCGATTTCCGATGTCCAATCATCAATCCAGCCAATTTGAACCCTAACATGTTCAATGCTTCCCAACACGAGGACTGTGCGATGCTGATCTGAGCGCTGTTGAAGCCGTGGACGATCCGCCGCATCGGCATCAAATGGCGTCAATGCCCATCTGCTTGAGCTGCTTGAATTCCTGTCGGAAGAGCTCGACGCGTCCGAGCGCGTA
The DNA here is from genome assembly GCA_030849465.1 of Moesziomyces globuligerus. NCBI lineage: Eukaryota > Fungi > Basidiomycota > Ustilaginomycetes > Ustilaginales > Ustilaginaceae > Moesziomyces > Moesziomyces globuligerus. The sequence goes on from JARVLF010000008.1 coordinate 71,703, forward strand.
TCGCAGGTTGTCGAACGTTTCGGAGCAGGCAGCGGACGGCACGTTGGGAGTGCTGATCTCGGATAACACCGTCTCCTTGACGGGCTCGCCTCGAGCCTCCGCAGCAGCTTTGCTGAGCACGGCTTCAAGCTCTTCCTTGGCAAATACGATGCCCCACAGTCCCCAGACGGCGTGGGTGGCGGGACTCCAGAGATGTACCTCGCGCTCCAGTCGGTCGATCTCTCTCTCGATGCTGGCATCCAGCGAGGCAAGCGCCGTCACTTGTGGCGAAGCCGATCCATCCAGAAGAGGCGACATCGGTCCCAGCGAGCCTGCCGGAGTGCTGGGAGCAGAGGCATTGATGGCTCGCAACGGCCCAGAGGGCGGTGCTTGCCATGAGGATGAAGAGATCGACTCGTTGCTCCCTCGCCTGCCAATCACCCTGGTGGATTGGCCATCTGCCTCCCGTTGCATAGCGCTCGGAAGCGTGCTGCTGCCAGACTTCAACGAAGCGCCAGACTCGTTCGAAGCCCTCTGAGGCGGGGCGGGGCGGCTGCGCTCGCCCGAAGACTTCTCCAGAGCCGCCACTTGAGCAGCCCCGGTCCCGGGCGTCACTGGCGCACTGGGCCTCTCTGCCGTGATGGGGCCGTGAATGGCCGACGAGGACGACGCGTATTGAAGGGGAGCGACGGCTGGAGGCAGAACGATATCACCCGGCACATCCAGAGCTGCGGAAGTGCCCTTGGTCGCACGACCACCCATACGCAAGAGTCGCCCTTGCTCGACATAGGCACGAAGCCATTTGCGGCGCTGCTCTTCATCGGGATAGCTGCCGTGATGAGTGAGAGACCATGAGAGGGTGGGGTGGTGATAGTCGGCCCGCCATTCCTGGAAGTGATTTGCGATGTCGTAGCCACGCGGGTTCGGGCTGGCATACTCAAAGTCGATGACGACGATGCGGTGATGGAGCGGTGGTGGCTTCCTGAAGTTGACTCGGCTACGGCTCTTGGACCTGACCGAGTCCGGGCTCTGGGAGCCAGTGGCGGAGGTGGTGCTGTCGCGTCTGACCCCGTTCGACAGAAGACGTGGCATGCCTGCAGGAATGGATGGCGTCTCCAGGCCGGCTACCTTGGCATCGCGCAATCCGTGACCCGTCTGAGTCGCAGGGGCGGTGGATGCGGCGTTGTAGTGCTTGATGGCTAGCAGGTTGCCGTACTGCGCATCGTTGTGCGCAAACACGCGTCGCGATGGGCCCTCCTTGCGCTCCCACTTTCTGACGAAGCGTTTGAACTCTTCGACCTCGTGGTAGAGCGAGACGAGGTCGATGGCTCGGATGGCGCGAAGCGTGTTGCGCAGGTTGCCCGGCGTCGGGCCGATGGTGGCGGTGGAGAGAGCGCTGGAGTCCGCTTGGAGCTCTTGACGGATGGAAGGATGGCCGGAAAAGCACATTGCGATAGCCTTGGCGCCGCTGTCGGTCTTTGCGAAACGATCGACGAGTTCGATGACTTTGGCAGCCTCGACGGACCATCGCTTGAGCCTGCGCCAGACGCCGGGATACGGGCCACGCGACGACTTTGACTTTTGCGATGTGCGGTCCTGCGAGGCGAGCGCTAGCGGACTCATGGGTCCGTTGGTGACGGGGGGGAAGTACGAGTTGGGCGTGCCGGATGCCGACGATGCGGAGAGCGTGGGACTGGAGATTCCAGTCAAAGACGGGCTGTCGTCAGAGAAGCTTGACTGAGAGTTGTAGCTCGTAGCCAGAGAATCGAGCGAGACGGTGGAGCTGTTGCGATGCGCGAAAGCGGAGGCGCCGCGAATCTCGATGGAGCCTGCTGGCAAGGGATCGCCGGGGCCGAGGGGAGCAGGGCTTGCTCGCATGAGGCCTCTGTCGAGACCATAGATGTGGGGAGATGCGGCGTCCTTTTCGAGTGGAGCAGGCGTGTGACGGGAGCGAGCTTTGCGTCGAGGGCGATGGGAGCTGGCCATGATGTGATTCTCGATGCCTCGACCGAAGCCCTTTTGGCTGGGACCGCGTAGATTGCCCTGTTCGAGGACGGTGCGCATGACTTCGAGTGGGACGGAATGCAGTTCGTTCATGCGACGTGCGACCCAATGTGCGCGACCCTCCCTGCCCTTGACGACGAGACTTCCACCGGGAAGCATGTAGGCCTCCCTGTCGCCAAAGTCCCTCATGCCGTCCTTGTGGATGGGGTCGCAGTCGTAGAACTCCTCGACACGGCCATTGGCGAAAGTGCCGAGGATGTGGGGGCCGATCTCGTAGAGGCTGGATAAGGTGTGAAGGATGAGAAGCTCCGCGCGGCGGGAGAGGAGAGCCTCTGAGCTGGCTCCGTAGACACGGAGGAGTACGGTTGGCGGGCCGACGAGCGTGGGACGGGTGGATTCTGGGAGTTGGTAGCTGGCGAAGAAGACGGCGTTTGTGAATGCACCGCTGATGCGCTTGAGCTTGAGCCGATCGGGTTGCAAAGGCAGCAAGCTCGGATCGATCGAGTCTTGAGACCAACCTTGAAGCTGGAGCTGGAGCGAGAAGAGCTGAATCACCTTGGACCGAAACTGGGTAGTGTCAGCTTGGCGCGCATCGAGACGCCAGCCACGAGCGGCGGGGACTCCTTCTGCATGCATGTCGTCCTCGTCGACGTCGAGAGCGTCGAAGCCGTCTGCGTCTGTTTCGCGATCCGCAGCTTCGTCGTCCGAGTCCGTAGGCAGGTGCGCTTGCTTGTCTTGTGCGGTCGCAGCTGCTGTCTGAGTGTCGAGGTCGAGATGAGCCGGTGGGGCGGCATCGTCACTGTGCTGCCTGGGCGACTGGCCAAGGTAGAGGGAGGAGAAGGCGGAAAGAGCGGCGCCTACGGGCGAGGAGGAGGCGTTGTGAGGCGTGTCGATGAAGCGAAGCGAGCTTGAGGATTGGGATGCGATGGGTGTGGCAGCGCCACTGGCGAGGCTGGACTGGCGAGGATCGAGATCCGAGTAGTTGTGAGCATGACGGAAGCCGGATCGATCTTGGAGGCCAAGGTCAGCGTCGGTGAGGCGGTACCGAGGTTCCTCGATGGCCTCGAGCGAGAGAGCGTTCAAGTCGGGGTCCTGGTCCGAGTAGTCGCCGGCGCTGGAGGAGGAGGAGCAGGAATAGGCGGAGAGCGCGGGCGAAGGGGAAGGGGAAGCGGATGGGACGGCATCCGAGAAAGGAGAGTCCATGGCCGAGTCGTCGCGTCGAGCTTGCTCCGAGCTGGATCGGAGCTGGTGCTGGTGGTGTATGCGCGTCGAGGGTCAAGAAAGGTCTCTTTAAAAGCCTAGATCCATGTTGAGCTTTGCAGTGCTTGGAGTGGAAGGGATGAGGAGAGGCAGCTGACCGAGCACGGAACGGTGCGAAGTCAAGTTGGCTTGAGCTGCGCCGTCTCTTTGAGCTGTGAGAATGGGGTGGGGCGGAGAGGAGACTGAGGCGAGACAAAGCCGGCGTCGAGTGGAGATTGCTTTTGCGGATTCACGCATGCTCGGTCCATCCGAAAGCCACACTTCCGAATCGGTGGAATCCCATCGCGCGTCGACCGATGCACTGCCGATGCACTGCCGATGCAGTTCTGGCTCCTCGCAGCCCAGCAAGCCGCCTACGCTTGTCACTCATTCTCACAGCCACTTCCAGGCACATCCCAAGCTTGTGAATGTCCGAGTCTAACAGTTTCCGCCTGCCTGACATTCACATTGGCGTTGACATGACTTCCGTACAGCCCAGACAGCCTCTGAGCTCGTTCTTCAGCAGTGGAGCAGCGACGCGGTTGCGCTCGCCTGCGGAACGCCTGCGGAACGCCTTGTGGCTCGGCGCATGCAACAAGCGCTGAACCCTGCGCGGCCAACGTCCAAGAGCCAGCCGAGAACAAGTGGGCCGCATACAGTACGGTACTGTACCCAACGCAAAGTCGGATCTCGCATTTTCCCAAAGCTCGATTCACGTCGGAAGTGAGCTCCACGAGTGAGCTCCACGAGTGAGCTCCACGCGTTGGCGGCAAGGCGACAAAGGTCAAGCTGTCGGCAGAGTGTTGATCATCATGCCTAACCCGCTCACACTCCATCGCTCTCACCGTAGCCAATTCCATCCAACCTATGGTCACCCTCACCTCGCTTCCCTCAACTCACTTTTGTGGCGCTCTGCTCTAAAGTGTTTGTCGTCGGCAAAGCCAGCCGCGACGCTGCGTCTCTTCACCGACCCTTCCTTCCCACCGCGGCTGCCTGGATCGGCTCGTCTCCGCACTCCGAGCTCAGCCATCCGCTTGCAGCAGTCTCCCGTCGCGCCCCAGGAGCCCACACTCACATCCTTTCCAGAGACGCCCGCCTGCTCTGAATCGACCATCTCCTGACGTGCAGCAGCCACACCGAACTGAGCCACGCCGCCCGGCCGCGCGCTCTCCGGCCTTCCCGACGCGCCCACCTCAACCATGTCCCTCATCCTTCCTGATTGGGTCGCGCACTACAATGATGAGAAGAAGGCCAAGCGCTCCACCATCTTCAGCGTCGCCGTCCATCCAGACTCGAGTCGACTGGCCACTGCCGGTCTAGACACCAAGATTCGCATCTGGTCCACCGCAGCCATCCTCTCGACCGCAGACGAGCCACACCCCAACTCCCATCGTCTCCTCTCCACCCTCTCAAGACATACAGGCAGTGTCCTCGCCGTCCGCTGGGCCAACTCGGGCCGCTTCCTCGCTTCCGGCTCCGATGACACCGTAGCTCTCATCTGGGACCTCGACCCCAGCGGCATGGGCGGTGGCAGCTTCGGCTCCACCGACGTCAACATCGAGAGCTGGAGACCCTTTCGTCGTCTCGCAGGCCACGAGTCCGACGTCGTCGATCTCGCCTGGGCCGACGACGACGAATTCATCGCCACCGTCGGCCTCGACTCCAAGGTCTTCATCTGGTCCGGCACCACCTTTGAGCGCCTCCGCACCATCGACGGTCACCAGGGCTTCGTCAAGGGCGTCACCTTCGATCCCTTGGGCCAGTTCCTCGCCACCGCCTCCGATGACAAGACCGTCAAAGTATGGCGCACCTCCGACTGGGGCCTCGAAAAGTCCGTCACCGATCCTTTCACCACCAGCCCCTCCACCGCCTTCTTCCGCCGTCCCAGCTGGTCCCCGGACGGCAGCTTACTTCTCTGTGCCAACGCAATGAGCGGCCCCGTCTTTGTCGCCAGCGTCGTCAAGCGATCCAACTGGGCCAGCGACATCTACTTTGTCGGCCACGAGAACGCCGTCGTCGTCACTGCATTCAGCCCCAAGATCTTCGTCGGCTTCGATGGCGGCACCCATTCGTGCGTCGTCGCCTTGGGCTCCCTCGACCAATCCGTCTCCATTTGGGTCACTGGCCTCGAGCAGCCCGTCCTTGTGGCCAGGGATGTGTTTGAGCGCCAAGTCATGGACCTTTCGTGGTCCGCAGATGGCTACACGCTCTACGCCTGCTCCTCGGACGGCACCGTCGCCGTCTTCAACCTCACACCCGAACTCATCTCGGACGCTCTGAGCTCCGAGAGGCTCGAGCAATCGCGAGCCAAACACGGCGTCAAGAAGATTCGAAACGCTGCTGCCTCTTCCAGCGCTGCCATGTCTATCGGCACCGCCGATCGACCCAATGTCCTCCAACCTCGCAAGGCTGGTCAAGCGCAGCCGGCAAGGGCGTCTGTTGCCCCGGTCCCCATCGCTGGCAGCGCGGCGCCCGTACGACCGGCATCAGCAAGGACTGAACGTCTGCAACAGACCATCACCATCACCAAGGATGGCAAGCGTCGCATCCGGCCCACCTTGATCGGTGACGATCTCGCACCAACCCCGGCCCAAATCACACATCATGCGCCTGAACCGATCAACTCCCACGCTTCCATATCAGCCACACAGCAACATCACTTCCCCGCGATGCGCGAGGCGGTCGGCGGAACCACGACCGATGGATTCGGACCAGGACCGAGCGTCAACGGTGCGCACGCGGGCATGGTCAATGGCACTTTGCCAGCTAACGCAGCTGCAATGCTAGGTCACACGTCTGCAATGATGGTGCCATCGAGTGTTGCTTCCTCAATGATGCCCTACGTGCCCGTGGGACTGCCGTTCGGCATCATGCCGGAAGGTGCTACTCCCGAGGCCATGATGGAATTCTGGGCCGAGTTCCAGCAGCGCTTCATGCGCGGAAAGAAGCGACGGGCAGAGGGAGACGAGTCGGATTCGGACGATATCGAGCCCATCGGCAAGTTGCAGAAGGGCAAGACACGGTCCGACATCGGTCGTACGCTCGGTGGAGACACGCCTCGCGATGCGCCAGGCCCCAAGAAGGTGCTGCGCGAGGCGCTGACAGGAGTTAGCGGTATCGTCGAGCATGGCGTGCGAAAAGGAGTGCATCTCATGGTGCCCGAGGTGTCGAGCATCTACCGCCGCGACGAGAGCGGGATCAGGATCGAGATGCGCAACTTCGACGAGTCACGGCCCACCGAGATTGCACGGATCGACTTGGCAGACAAGGATCGGGTACTCTGGCTCGATTTCAGTCCGACCGCGGGTACGCTGGCGACGACGACGGCCTTCTTCTCTGCGGTAGCCCTCGAGGACTCGACGGTGCTGATCTACTCTGCGCGAGGGCGGAGGATCGGCAATCTGCTGCTGGACTCGGCATGCTACCGACTGGAAAGCAACGGAGTGGTGCTGATGGCGGTGACGGTGTCGGGACTGATGTACCGATGGAACATCCGCTCGGATTGCGAGATCCACCGGCCAGTCTCGGTGCTCAATGTGTTGGGGGATCCCGAGAATCTGGTGTCGATGTCGGTTCATGCGAACGGAGCGCCGATCGTGATCCTACACAGCGAGAAGGCGTACACGTTCGACGACAAGAAGCTCGGCTGGGTGTGCATCAGCGATGGGTGGTGGGCGGAGCACTCGGAAGCGTGGGACGGCCGCACACGCAGCCGCGGAAGCGAGGCATCCATCCGGGATCCGGTACGCGCAGTCGAGGCCGAGATCAACACGATGTACGTGCGTCGCGTGCATGGCGACAACCCGGTAGGCGCGCAGGAGGAATCCGAGGACGACGAGACGCCGCCAGTGGAGATGAGCGTTCCGGAAGACAAGAAGTCGGACTTTGTGATCGCCGTGACGCTGCGGCATCTGGAGGCGAGGATGATGGCGGCGGTGATCCTGGATAGCGCCAACGAGTACAAGAACCATCTGGTCGCGTATGCCAAGCGGCTGGCGGAAGAAGGGATCAAGAACCAGGCGGAGGACCTGATCAAATCGCTCATCGGACCGATCTACTACAAGCCCGAGAAGGAGCAGGACCGAGACTGGGAGCCAAGTGTCCTGGGCTTTGACAAGCGCCAGCTGTGCGGGCAGGTGCTGCAGATCCTCGCCCGACCGCGCAACTTGGTTTCGCTGGTGCAGCCATACCAGGAGATTCTATCCAACATGAAGGCGTAGCGACCTGCGACCGCCGACGTCACTCGTCGTGCGAGCCTGTCCTCAACTTTGCCAGGACATCTGTACTTGTAGAGCGTTGGTTTCGTCAGATCACGGGCCTGGAAACGACAGATGCAAAGATCCAACGTGTTTGATGCGAGAGTCTCACAGATACGGGCATTTTCAAAGTGACTCGATGCGAGAGCCGAGTTGGAAGAAAGTTTGGTGGAGGCGGCTGGACAGTGCGGGATTTCGAGCTCGGATTTGGACCTTGATTGCGGGATTAGTGCAGGCTCTTTGCAGGCAGCGGGTGGCCTGTGTGACTCGGTGGCGGGGGCGAGCCAGGAAGAAAGCACGCCTGCAGCGCACGGCGAGACGTTGTGTCTTGCTTCCATCAACTTGTCAAGGTCTCTCTGATTCGTCAAACATGTCGTCAGCCTCTTCATCATCGGCGAAGCTCAAGGTGGGCGTGCTTGGCGCCACGGGCACGGTGGGCCAGCGATTCATCCTGCAATTGGCAGCGCATCCGCAGTTTGAACTGGCGGCGCTCGGAGCGTCGTCGTCGTCGGCAGGCAAGACGTACAGCAAGGCGGTCGAGGGCCGATGGAAGCAGATCCGACCCGTTCCGTCCAACGTTGCGCAGATGCCCGTGTACGAGTGCCAACCGGAACACTTTGCCGAGTGCGCCGTGGTCTTCTCGGGACTCGATTCGGGACCGGCAGGACCAGTGGAGGATGCGTTCCGCAAGGCGGAGCTGCGCGTCTTCTCGAACGCCAAGAACTATCGCACAGACCCGCTCTGCCCATTGGTGGTGCCGCTGGTCAACCCCGATCACATGGAGATCCTGCCATTCCAGAAGCAGCAGGTGGGCACCAAGACGGGCTTCATCGTGACCAACGCCAACTGCTCCACCACGGGTATCGTGGTACCGCTCAAAGCGCTCGAGCAGAAGTTTGGCGCGCTGGACCGCGTGCTGGTCAACACGATGCAGGCCATCTCGGGAGCCGGCTATCCGGGTGTTTCGTCGCTGGACATCCTCGACAACGTGGTGCCGTTCATCAGCGGTGAGGAGGAGAAGATCGAGTGGGAGACGGCCAAGATCCTGGGCGGCATCAAGGCGGACAAGACGGCGTTCGACTACCACGAGCAGGACGAGCTCAAGGTGTCGGCGCACTGCAACCGTGTGCCGGTGATCGACGGTCACATGGAGTGCGTCTCGGTCTCGTTCAAGCAACGACCGGCACCGTCGGTGGAGGAGGTGAAGAAGTGCTTGGCCGAGTTCACCACCGAGGCGCAGAGGATCGGCGTGCACTCGGCGCCGGCGCAGGCCATCACGCTGCACGAGGAGAAGGACCGCCCGCAACCGCGCCTCGACCGCGACTGGCAGAACGGCGCCGGCGTCAACGTCGGCCGCGTGCGTGAGTGCCCCGTCTTTGACATCAAGTTTGTCGTCCTCTCCAACAACGTCATGATCGGCGCTGCCACCAGCTCCGTCATGAACGCCGAGATCGCCCTCGCCAAGGGTTACCTTTCGTGATAGCACTCATAACAATCTCTGTGCTGCAGTAGAGCCTTTCTCCCTGTATCGTTTGCAAACTACGCTTCAGATGCCGCTCCTTCCTCATTCTTTGCCGTGCGAGGTTTTGCCAATGTTGTGTGGGGCCGCGTGCCTGCGGGCCAAGTTCTGTCTAGTTCAGTGCCATTGCACACCTTCTCAGCTACGAGAGGGTCTGTCGAGAGGAAAGGTCTACCGGATGTGAGGAGTCCAGTCTCCAAAAAAGACTTCAAATAAATGGCAGGGAAAAGAAAGCCAAAAAAGTAGCTTCTGTCGGTTTCGATCCGACGACCTTTGGGTGTCACCACTCGGAAAGTGGAAAGGCAGATCATACATTGTATGAGCCCAACGCGCTACCTACTGCGCTAAGAAGCTGACGATGATAGAGGGATTCAACATTGTATACTCAATTCGTTGTGCAGTTTGAGAGCACGCTATTGCGACGCGCTTGAATGTTTGTGTTGTGGCTCGGCGCGTCTTTCTTGGCCGCGTGGCTGCGCAGCAGAGCATCGGCGATAGTTTGAGCGCGAATCAGCTCGCCGCGGTGGTCGTACAGGTCTGCACGACACAGCACAGCCCAGCAGAGCGCAGCACAGCAGAGCGCAGCACACAACAGACACACGACCAGCGCAAAGGGCGTGTGCGTCACGCTTGTTCGCTCGTCGACGCACCTCCGCATCGCCCTCCGCCGTCTCGCTCGTCCATTGTCTTCCTGCCTCGCACTTCATCAACCGCGCACAACACGACGCATTCGACGTGCGCATCCGCATAGCCTCACTGCTTTTGCATCCTCGCCACAGCCGGTACATCACATCCGGTCAGCTCCATTCCTCTCCACTTCACCTCGCACATTCAGCCGCTTCCAATCTCGACGTTCTTCGGTGCCACTACCACTGCTGCTCCTCGTGCATACACCTGCAGCACATCCGCCAAACTTTTTCTTCCACCCTGCAGTGCTCAGAGTCGGCAGAGCCTATCCGGTCCCTCTCTTGAAGCCTCTCTCACGTGACGCTGGTCTTTCCCTCCTCCTCATCATGTCCTCCCGTCCTTCCGCCAAGGTGCTCTCCGAATCGCCTCGCTCCTCCCCACCTCCCATCGGCCCTTCTTCTCCTACCTCCGCCTACAACGGCTCCGCACCTCCTCCCACCAAACACAAGTCCATCACACGCCAGCGATCGTCCTCGCTCCAGAAGGGCGCCGCCGTGCTCAGAGCACTCTCCCGAGCCGAGTCCGACTTTGACCGTGAGATGCTCGAGAGGAGCGCCATCCTCCAGCCCGACACTCCTCCCAGCCTCGCCGCTCCCGTTCAGGGCGCTGCAACCACGCAGGACGCCGCTGCTTCCTCCTCCTCTTCGGCCGCCGATATGACCGCCAACGGCGCCAATCTGCGCCGCCGACACAAGTCGAGTCAACGCGACACCACCGTCCCTTCCTCCAAACCTCGATCCAATGGCTCCGTCGTCCCCGCAAGCAAAAAGAGCTGGGAGATCCCACGCAAGATCTTCCACAGCTCCATCGGCTTCATGGTGCTTCACCTCTACCTCTCGGGCACCGATCTCAACGTCATCGTCCGCAACCTCTCCTACTTCCTCGGCGTCGTCGTCACCGCCGATGTCATCCGTCTCAACAACGACGACTTTGAGCGCATCTACGAAAACGTCCTCGGCTTCCTCATGCGCGAGTCCGAAAAGGACAAGGTCAACGGCGTCGTCTGGTACCTCGTCGGCGTCATCACCTCGCTCCACTTCTTCCCCGAGGACATCGCCTGCGTCTCGATCATGATCCTCTCGTGGTGCGACACGTGCGCCTCCACCTTCGGACGCGCCTTTGGCCGATACACGCCGCCGCTTCCCTCGCCGCCCTTTGCCCGCCGCAAGTCGACGGCCGGCTTTGTGGCCGCCATCATCAGCGGCGCGCTCACCTCGTACCTCTTCTGGTGCACCTCGATCGCCTCGGCCGGCATCCGCACCAACGGCATCTCCTGGTCCGGCTCGGGCTACGCCCACCCGGCCATCTTTGGCACGGACCGCGCAGCGGGCGCGACAGGCACCGGTTGGCAGGGCCTCTCGATCGGCTTCCGCGGACAGAGCGGCGCAGGCCTCCTGCCCGGCGCATCGGGCCTCTCGGCCCAGTACCTCGGCGCCGACAGCATCGCCAAGGGCAAGCTCGGCACCGACGCTCTGCCCATCTACAACGATGTGCCCGGCATGCCCTGGTGGCTCCTCACGCTCGGCTCGGGCATCGTCGCCGGTGTCGCCGAGGGCCTCGAGCTCGGCGGCGTCGACGACAACCTCTCGCTCCCCATCCTCTCCGCCGCTGGCATCTGGTCCTTCCTCTACTCCTGGGGCAGACTCGCTTCCGTTTGGCAGCGTTGGTCCTCCTAGGACTCTGCAGCAGGGGCCCATCGGCAACCTGCACGTATCGCTAGGATCTCAACATCCTCCGCACCCATTAACAACAAAAAATTACACAGACCGGACGCAACACGCGAGCTTTGACCTGCATCAAACCCACTTCCCCGGATCCGCACGACGTGACCCACGTGGAAGTTGATGGGCATCGGCAGGTGATACCCACTCAAGCTTTGCACCGACTTGTCGCGCCTCTGATCGCCAAGACAATAGAAAGATGAAATATGTTTCTGCTGCATTGCATTTCGGGTGGTGTGCTCTAAGGTCAGGTGGCTTGAAAGCCTCCGTCTACGAGTCGATCTTGTCCTTGATCTTGCCGAGCAGCTTGGACATCTTTCCCGAGCCTGTTTGCGAATGGCCATGTTCGTGGGGTTGGGGAGGAGGTGGTTGGTGGTTGCCAAAGTGGTGGAGGTCGTCTTCGTGTTCGGCGCCGAGGCGGAGTCGTTTTCCGCAGTTGGGACGGGACGAGAGGAGGGGCGTGCCGTCGTGGCGGAACTCGAGGCGCTGAACGCACATTCTTCGATTCCCCTCCTCCTTTTCGAGCGCATGGAAGATGATAAAGTGCTCCTGCTCGACGCCCAACACGACGCATGCACCGCCTGGACCCATGATGCTGCGATGACGATCGGTCGAGAGCAACGGCTCGGGAGGGCAGTGGTAGGGTCCAAAGAGGCCGTTGTGCGAGATCGAATACGACGTCGCATACGTGCCGTTGGTAAAGGTGCCCGAGGAGAAGAAGAGGATGTACGCGTTGCTCGGTGCGTGGTGGAAGAGGTAAGGCGCTTCGAGCAGTCCGCATTGATAGTCGTGCTTCGGTCCTTGCAGAGGCTGCATGTCGCCAACCAGCGAGAGGCCGTCCGGCGACAGCTCCGACAGCCACAGCTGCGGATGCTTCGTGTACATGCGGTCCCAATCCGTCTGCAGTCATAGAGGGCGGTGTCTCCAAAGGTGAGCAGATGAAACCAGAGATGGAAGCTCAACGACAAGGAGGAAGCACTCACCTTGTACACAAGGTATCGCTTGCCGCTGGCCGGGTCTTCGAAAGGCTGCGGGTCTAGTGTACCTCCGGTCTCTCCCTGCAGAGGTGCACATCATCCATGCACAAAGGCCGTAATCTGTCAGTCGCGGTTTCCTGGCCTTGGTCAAGCTAGTTCCAACGGGGTACTTACCCTAGAGATGAGGGGACGGTCGGTGATCCATCGGTATGGACCTTTAGGATCGCGGTCCGAGTAGGCGACGCCGATGCACTGCTTCTTGTAGACCGCGTCCTGGCAGGAGACGTACATCAGATAGCCGCCTCGACCCTGCGGAGCCTCGATGACCTCTGGCGCCCAAAGGAAGCCCTGTGGTTCCAGGAAAAGGATCGTTTCAGTCACGCTCTGGTGGACTATGCCAATTTGGGCGCATGGGCTGGGGTACTTACTGGCGCACCGGACTGGTACGACGGCAGGGGCCCTGGAAGGCAGTCGTGCTCATGGTGAGTCCAGGAGCAAAAGTCCTTTGTGTACGAGCACTGGATGTTCTTGCCGTTGCCGTTCGTACCGAATGCGTACCAGGTCTGCGATGCGCGGTCGTAGAACACACCGGGATCGGCAAAGTCGTGGCCGATCACTGTCAGCCCCACGAACGCGATAGGCAAGCGGAGCAGAGGTACGTTGATCAATCTCGGTCTACCAAGTGCTGCCAAGCAATAGAACAGGAAGGGTCTGCATACCTGGATTAACGTAGCCTAGATGAGGATGAGCCGGCATGATGGTGAAGTCGTCTGGCTAATATCTGTGAGAGTTAGCTCGAGATGGTGGCGAGCGTGCAAGGTCTTCGTAGCTCACGATCCACAGATGCCTCCAGATGCCTCCTGTGGTCCGTGTGCTCGGCGAGCATAGCCGGCGGTCGGAGGCTGTCCACTCTGCACGATCGGAAAGCGTTCGACTGAGGCTGTGTTGCTCGGCCAGGGCAGCATGAATGTTGCGAGCAACAATGACCTCAACATGCTTTGGATGCATGGCAAGGAGGCCCAGATTGCCGAGACCATGTGGAGGTTGCCGAGGCAACGAACAGAAATGATGCTTACGACAGTCTAACACATCTTGGAATCAGCTGGCAGATCGCGGTCTAACAAAATTAATTGATGACAGCTTGTTATGTAATATTCACTTTAAATCTTAGCCCCCAATCGAGCGTGAAAGTGGCGGGGGTCGTACAAGGCCGCCTCGGCGCAGATCTGCGATGATCCCCCTCGTACAGTACAGCCGGCAAACGCGGCCATGGATGTCGCCCGTAAGAAGTGCCGTTGCCGGTGGCTTTCACACATTTGCTCATTTGCCCATGCTACTGTACCGGCGCGCTCTTTCCCCTTTGTCGCTCGTGAACGCTGTCGGTGCGCGCTTCAGCCTCATCGCGTAAGCTTCGTTGGCCCGCCATGACCGCCACAGCATGCACATCTCCTGGCTTGCACTTGGGAATTTCCACTAGTGAACAGACCGAGCTGCAGCCAATGTCCCAAGCGCAGTGTGCAGAAAGGGGCTGAGGCAAAGTCTCAAGCCTCACGAGAGGTGCAGCGTCGAGTTCGGCCGCAAAAGGCGACGCAGGGCGGTGGCTCTTTCGAAGACTCACTGGTGACAAACTACAGTAGCTCAGTTCTGCAAAGATTGCCCAGTCCAAGTGCGTCGAATTCAATTACAGAGGCAATACAAACAGGCCTGGATGTTTGTGTGGAGTGAATGCATCTGGCCTGAGTAGAAATGCCCGATGACCGGATTAGGCAAAGCTGCAGCGCAGCGACGCCGCCGCTATCACGCAGCTGCAGCCTTTGCATTGGTGCGCTTTCAACACTCTGAAACCCATCCTCGGCGCCCATCGAGCAGGCCAAGCTCCGACCCTCGATCCATCCTCGCTCGCCGCCCGCATGCCTCGCACTCTCTGCCCTACCCCGCACCGCGACCTCCGTCCTGCTCCACTTTCCAAGTACCCTGGACATTTACGCCCGCTTTCAGCCCTGCCCCCCCGCTCAGTACGCCCTCGGATCCCCTTTTTGCTCAAGTTGCATATCATCGTCGTCCAACTCCCTTCCCTTCCTACCATCAACTGGCTAACCCCAACTTTCAGCAGCAGGAAGCAATACCCTCCGCTTCTAGCCCAGTGCTTGCACATCACCGTTTCACCAACAACATTCACAGTCGGTCCTCTCGAACCTAACGAGACAAGTTCGCCATCATGTCGACTTGGACCGACAACCTCACCATGGAGACCATGGCGAAGGAGAGGGCCAACCCTCCCTTTGACGTGCGCAAGGTAAGCCGCTCACATTTCTTGATGCGTCTGCCTCCGTTCGACAAGCTCTGACTGACTCGCATTCTTTTCTCCCGTGTCACAGATGTCCATTGAGCACCACGGCAGCGAGAGCGACCTGGTGAAGAAGGAAAAGTTCATGCTCGAGGCGAGCCGTGACCCGGTGTTCTACTCGGCTGACATCTACGACCTGACCAAGGAGCAGATCCGCGAACGCACCATGCAGCGCATCCAGCGTCTGGCGCACTACGTCACGAGCGAGTCGGTCGATGACTTCCAGAAGCGCATGGAGCTCATGTCGCTGCTCGACCCGGGTCTCTGGACGCGACTGGGTGTGCACTACGGTCTCTTCCTCGGTGCCATCCGCTCGGGCGCCACGCCCAACCAGTTCTCGTACTGGATGGAGAAGGGCGTCATCGCCTGCCAGGGCATGTTTGGCTGCTTCGGCATGACCGAGCTCGCCCACGGCTCCAACGTCGCCGGTCTCGAGACGACGGCGCACTTTGATGCGCAGACCGACGAGTTTGTCGTCCACACGCCCAACCTCGGCGCCACCAAGTGGTGGATCGGCGGTGCGGCGCAGACGGCTACGCACTGCTCGGTCTTCGCCCAGCTCATCGTCAAGGGCAAGCGCTACGGCACAAAGACATTTATCGTGCCGCTGCGTGATCCCAAGACGTTCCAGCTGCTGCCCGGCATCAACATCGGCGACATTGGCAAGAAGATGGGCCGCGACGGCATCGACAACGGCTACATCCAGTTCACCAACGTCCGCATCCCGCGTGCCTACATGCTCATGAAGCACACCCAGGTCACCCGCGACGGCGAGGTGCGCGAACCCCCGCTCCAGCAGCTCACCTACGGCGCCCTGCTTCAGGGCCGAACCGCCATGGTGGCTGATGCTGCTAACACGGCCAAGAAGGCACTCACCATCTCGGTTCGCTACGCCGCTGCCCGCCGTCAGTTCAAATCCGACGGAAAGGCGCAGTTCGAGACTCAGATTCTCGACTACCCCATCCACCAGCGACGCCTCATGCCCCTCGTCGCCCAGGCTGTCGCTTTCGGCTACACGGCTTTGGAGCTGCAGCGCCTGTTCGAGGAGACCTCGCAGGCGCTGGAGGCGCTGGAGCCCGGTGACCCCAACCTCGATGCCACCATTGAGAAGTTGAAGGAGACGCACTCTACAAGTGCCGGTCTCAAGGCATTCTGCACCTGGGCCACGCTCGAGACGATTGACCGCTCCCGACAGGCATGTGGAGGTCACGGATATTCGTCCTACAACGGCTTCGCCAACATGCACGCCGACTTTGCGGTGCATTGTAAGTCCCTTGACCCTTCTACGATCTTTTCTCGACCCCAGACGCTGACTCTTCTATCTCATTCTATCTGGCAGGCACATGGGAAGGCGACAACACAATCTTGGCATTGCAGGCCGGACGCTTTTTGATCTCGGCATATCAGGATGCGCTTGACGGGAAGGAGCAGGTGAGCGCGGGGACGAAGTATCTCAACAACATCGAACAGGTCTTGTCGGCCAAGTGCGAGTCTGATGAGGCTCTCGACACTCTGGACGGCATCGACCGGGGCTGGGCTACCGTTGCGGCGCACGCTGTCAAGAAGGCATCCGAGGACTACCAGGCTTGCCTCAAGGCGGGGCGAAGCCGCGAACAGGCATTCGAGGACTGCTCGCAGGTGCGCTTTGTCGCCGCGAGCGTGCACACTTCTGGCTACATCTTCCGCCAGTTCCGTTCCGCCGTGGAGCGTGTGGAGAGGAGCGACGACGGCGTGCGCGACCATCTCGAGCTGCTGGCCAAGTTCTACGGCCTGTGGCAGATGGAGGAGAAGGCGGCCTTTTTCCTGCGCAGTGGCTGGCTTACGCCGGCGCAGCTCGACTTTGCCTCGGCCAAGGTGACCGAGTACTGTGCCAAGACGCGCACGTTTGCCATTCCTCTTATCGACTCGTTTGCGCTCTCGGACCACCTGCTCAACTCGCCCATCGGCCGCTACGACGGCGACATCTATCGCGAGTACTTCCGCATGGTGCGCCGCAACAACCCGCAGCTCAAGGAGCACCCGTACTTCGAGCGCCTCATCCGCCCGTTCATTGAGCGCCAGACGGCCGAGCTCGAGGACTTTGACGAGGCCATCGGCATCGATGACGAGATCGAGGAGATCAAGCAGGACCGCGAGGAGGCCGAGGCCGAGGCCAAGGCGGCCGCCGCCGAGGAGAAGAAGTAGATTCCCGTGGTTGTCTCATCCTTCCCTGCTGTTCCTGCCTTATTCCCCTTGCCCTTTGCGTAACCAGACAAGTGTTGCTACGAGAAGGTCGTGCGCGTATCGTCCCCATCATGTGTGAGGGTAGACCAGACGATGGCGGTCTTTGACAGCGGGATTGGGGTTGGAAGTGTTAGACCCGAAGGTCGCGAACTCAATTTATTTATAAATCATCTCGTGCGTGAAGAGCACGGCCAGTGCCGAGTCGGAAATGAGCCGACCCCGCACGCGCCTCAGCTCGGCGGTGTCGCGCTGGCTGGCCGAGTGCGTTTCCACGCTGGAAGAAAAGGCAAAGTCCAACGCAGCCGAAGCTGGGGAGCTGTGCAGGAGCCAACCCTGAGCGACTCAATTTGAACCCCACCGACACACCGACGGGACACGCTAGCTTCCCACCTTCGTCCATCGCTCTCTTGACGCACACGCACACGCACACGCACACGCACATCGGACACCATGGGGAGGAACGGCGTGTTGGGCCAGCTGCGAGGCATCGATGCCTTTTCCAAGACGATGGACGATGTGCGCATCCGCACCAACGCCGGCGCGCTCATCACCATGGTCTCGGCGCTGCTGATCGTCGTGCTGACGATTGGCGAATTCATCGACTACCGCACGGTGCACCTCAAGCCGTCGCTCGAGGTGGATCGGTCGCGCGGCGAGAAGCTGACGGTCAACATGAACGTCACCTTCCCGCGCGTGCCGTGCTACCTGCTCTCGCTCGACGTGATGGACATCTCGGGCGAGCACGTCAACGACATCCAGCACGACATTGAACGCACGCGCATCACGCACGACGGCAAGCCCATCACCCAGGGCAAGAAGAACCTCAAGGGCGATGCGGCTCGCATCGCGCATACGCGCGGCAAGGACTACTGCGGCGATTGCTACGGCGGTCAACCTCCGGCGAGCGGATGCTGCAATACGTGCGACGAGGTGCGCGAAGCCTACGTCCGCAAGGGTTGGAGCTTCACCGATCCCGACCACGTCGATCAGTGCGTTGCGGAAGGCTGGTCGCAAAAGATCAAGGAACAGAACAAGGAGGGTTGTCGGATCTCGGGCAAGCTGCACGTCAACAAGGTCGTCGGTAGCTTCCATCTTTCGCCCGGTAAGGCGTTCCAGAGGAACAGTCAGCACATCCACGACCTTGTGCCCTACCTCTCCGGAACGGGTGCGGAGCATCATGACTTTGGTCACATCATCCACGAGTTTAGCTTTGGATCCGAGCAGCAGTACCATGGACTCACCTCGGCCAAGGAGCGACAGGTGAAGCGTAAGCTCGGTGTCAAGGATCCGCTCGAGGGCGTGAGGGCGCAGACGCAGCAGAGCCAGTTTATGTTCCAGTACTTTCTCAAGGTCGTTTCCACCGAGTTTCGTCCGCTCGCAGGAGAGACGCTCAAGACGCAGCAGTACTCGGTCACCACGTACGAGCGCGATCTCTCTCCCAGCGCCAATGCAGCTGCTATGGCAGGCATGTCCAACGAAGGCTCGGGCGCCCACATCTCGCACGGATTCGCAGGCGTCCCAGGCGTGTTCTTCAACTACGAAATCTCTCCCCTCAAAACCATCCACGCAGAACACCGTCAGTCGCTCTCCCACTTCCTCACTTCCACCTGCGCCATCGTAGGCGGCATCCTCACCGTAGCTGGCATCATCGATAGCCTCGTCTACAACTCCAGACGCAGACTCCGTTCCTCCTCCGCCTCGGACGACCACGCAAGAGAAGGCCTCGGCTTCACCTCCAAAACAGGCAAATTCCTCTAGACGTTTTCCCCAAACCCCCAGACTTCGGCACCTTGTACATACTCTTGTCCACGCAAATCACATGCTCTCCCCGAGCACTCAGCCTGCATCTCCCCTGACATCTTTTCGGACCGTGAGGACGGGTGCGACTCCGATGGAATGGACCTGCGATGTGCATGTATGCACTCTATAAATACAAATGCAGTGAGGGGGAGGATGTACGGCTCAGTCCTTGGGCGGCGGGATCGGTCTCGGCGCGAGGAGCGGCGAAGCGAGGGGCGAGACGGCCTGCCGCTGCGTCGTGCAGAGCCGGCTCTGGGCGTCGGTGAGCTCGTTGAGGATGTGCACCTTTTTCTCGGCGTCGCTGCGGCGCTCCGCGTCCATGCGGTCGATCAGCCTCGCGTAGGCGTGGTTGGCCTCGCGCAGCTGCGTCTCGAGCTCGCCGACGCGTTCGGCGCGCTGGCGGATCGAAGCCGTGTGGGCGAGCTGCCTTTCGAGCTCCCGTACGCGCGAGACGAGCTGCGGCACATCCATGCCGAGCGTGATGGTGCGCTTGATCATGCCGCTCGCCGAACCGGCCTCGGCCGCCGCACGCGGCAGCGAAAACGACGTCTGCGACATGCCCGCCACGCTCGTCGCCGAACTCGGCAGACCGAGCTGCGTCGAGCTCGGACTGCTCCCGGAGCGCAGCGACGTCGAGTCGGACGCCTCGCCCGGCGCGCATCCGTCGCCGAGCGAGACGTTGCCCACGCCGCCCTCGGCGCGTGGCTCGGGCGTCTTGGCGTGTGCGCGCGCGTCCGACCCCGGGGCGGAGAACGGCGAGATGTACCGGATCGACGGCGACGAGACCGCGCTGTAGTTGGACCGCGTCGGCGAAGGCACCATGTCCAGAGCCGACGCCGAGCGCATCGGTGCGAGCGAGCCGCTCCCGGGCAGTTGCAGCGCCGAGACCGCTCTTGGACTCGCCTTGTCCCCCAGCGTCCGCATCGACCGGTTCGAGCCCACGCGCCCGAGGCTCTTGGGCAGACTGAATGCAAGCGCCTCGCCCGCCTTGGCAGGCGACGTCGAGAGGCCCAACATCGAGTCGCTAGCCGGCGTCAGTCCCAGCGGCGACGGCGGCGCCCGAAGCGTCGACCTCGCCACCTCGAGCTGCTCGCGCGCCTCGACGAGCTCGGCCTTGAGTCGGCCCTCGCGCTCCGCCTGCTCCTTGACCTTGGCCGTGAGCGAGCTCACTCGCGCGACGAGCGCCTGCTGCATCGACGCATCCTCGTTCTGCGCCTGCGATGCCGCCTCGTTGCTCGCCTTATCCGCATCCGCACGGCTCTGCTTGCCGCCCTCGGACTCGAGCGCCAGGTCGATCACGGCGCGGCTCACGGCCATCGTGCTACGGAGCCGTTCCGTCGCGGCTTCGAGCTCGGCCTGCAGCTCGCCAGCACCCAGCGGCGTGCGGCCCGAGCTCGGCGACCGTGCCGCTGTCGGGCTCGGCAGAGCGTCGCGCGGCTCGAAGGCTTCGCGCAAAGCGTGAAGGTCGGCCGAACCCTTGGCAGCAGCCGAGAGGTCCGGAAGCATCGCCCGCAGAGTCTCGACCGAGCGCAAACAGGCCTGCAAGATCGCTGGCTCGTCGTCGCCGCGCATCTCCGAGGACACTTTGCGCCCGCCGCCGAAGCGGTCGATCAGATTGCCCACTCCCTTCTTCGGCAGCGGCACCGTCGATACAAGAGGCGAGACGCCCTTGCTCATTCGCATTGGCATGGCGTCCGTCGATGCGGCAGGTGAGGAGACGATCGAGGCGCTTTGCACCCGCTTCTCGAGCTCCCGCTTCTGGCCCTCGAGCGCTCCGAGCTTGGCCTCGAGCTGCTCCACTTCCTCTCGTTTCTGGCGCTCGAGCGACTGGATCTGCTCGGCGAGCGTGCGGACCTCTCCTTCGAGCCGTGTGGCGCGCTCCTCTCCTTGACGCTTGCAGCTGTCGTTCTTCTCGGTCAGATTGCGCACCTCATCTTCGAGGCCCCGCAGCTTCTTCAGGTCTTCAGACGACGGTCCCGGTTGCGGCTCTGGCTGCGAGGCTACCAAAGCCTGAAGGCGCTCGACTTCCGACCTGAGTTGTCCGATCTCGGCATCCGCTGATGCGGCACTAGCCCCGTTGGTGACGCCTTTGTCGCCGCCTTTTTCCGTTGGCGCAGATGCATCCGACGTTGCGATGCTGTCGCGTGCTGAATCGTGCGTGTTTGCGCGGGCGAGCTCGAGCTCGAGGTCTCCGAGATGGGTCTCGAGGTTGGAGAGCAGACCAGCAATGTCTTGACCCGCCGTCTTGGTCTTCTTGGCGACACCGGACGAGCCCTTCTTGATCATCTCGAGCAGATCGTCCATCTCCTCGCGGCCCTCGAGCTTGCCGAGCATGCGAGCACATCGCTTGTCGCACTCCTGCAGACGACGCTCGGCGCTCTCCAGGCGTCGCTCGAAGGCATGGAAGAGCTCGTCGCGTTCCGCCATGATGCGGCGTTCCGCTCCCACGGCAAGCTCCAGCTCTCTGAGCTTGTTGTCCGCTTCAACTGCTTTCGAGCGGGTGTCCGTGACTTGTTTCTGCGCCTCGGAGATTTGCTGTTCCGCACCTACACGCGCCTTCTTCTCCGTACCGAGTTCGGTCTGCACTTTCTCAAGCGCCTTCTCGAGCTCGGCAATGGCTTCGGCCCTGCTGGAAGCCAACGCACTCGCGGCGTCCTGAGCTGTCCGGGCGGCCTGCAGATCGGCCTGTAGCGAAGCGAGGCCCATAGTGCCTTGACTGAGCTGTCGGCTGGATTCGTTCTGAACGTCGGCCACTTTGCGCTTGTGGTCTTCGGTCGCGCGCTCTGCCGCTTCGGCCCGTGTGCGAAGAGCTTTGACCTCATCGTTCTGGGCGTCGAGTCGCGACTGCAGCTCTGCAAGGGCGCGCTGGCCGGCCATCGACTCGGCCTTGGCGTTGACAAGGGCATCCTCCTTTTCCTGGTCGCGACTGCGGCTCTGGTCTAGTTGCTTGTGCATCCTCTGCTCGACGTCTGCAACGGCTGAACGTACGGCACTGATCTGGGCCTGACGTGCTGTCTCTTCGTGTGCGCGGAGCTGCTCGCGCAAGACACGCAGCTCCTCTGCGGCACTTGCGCGCTCGCGCGACTGCTCTTCGAGCTGCTGGGTGAGACGGCCCGAGGTCTCTTCGCGACGCTGCGCCGTATCCCTGCTGGTGCTCAGGTCCTGTTCGAGCTTACGAACGACTTCACGCTTGCGCTCGAGCTCCTCGCCAAGACGTCGGAGCTTCTCTGGGCCGGAAGCGTCGAGGAAGCTGAAGCCGCTGATGGCGCTGAGGTCGGACTCGAGTCGGTTGTGGCGGAGCGGATCCTGAGGACCGCGCGGAATGTAGGGCTCGTCCGATGGCTGGTAGCGGTGTCCGCCCTCGCGGTATCGCGAAAGGCCGACAGCGGATGCGGATGCAGACGGGGCGAGCGATTCGAAGGAAGCCGAGGCTGTGAGGAAGGGCAGTTTCTCCTCGATGACCTGTCGGTCGGACTCGAGGTGGACAACGCGTTCCGAGAGGGTGGCGGCTTGGTGCTCGAGGATCTTGCGTCTGAGCCAGCTTGCGCGCTCGGTCCACTTGAAGAGCTCGTTTGCAACCTTGTCGACCTTTGCGGTGGCTAGGACGACATCCTCCTCGGCCTTGGCTTCGCTGGCCGAGACGCTGACTGCGCGACTGCGTGCAGCGAACGAGAAAGAGGAAGAGGTTGCAGAGAGAGGCGCCGCGCTGGAGGATGGGGCAGGGGCGGAAGAAAATCCAGGCGAGGTGGGCGAGACTGCGAGCGAAATGGATGAAGTGGGGGAATGAGCTGAAGCAGCTGTCCTGCGGTGGGCTTTGCGCAGTGCTACGGCGGCGTCGCGAATCTTGATTTCGACCTTGAGCTTGGAGCGGAGGCTCTGTACTTTGCGCTCGACATGCTTGAGTTCGCGCTTGGCCTCTGCGACCTGCTCGAGGCTCATGGTGCCGTAGTCCTGGCAGTCGACACGAGCCTGATCGAGGATAAGCCGCTGAAGCATGTCGTCGCGGTTGGCGGGGCCGAGCTGGGAGAGACCGAAGGTGGACGGAGCGCCGCCGACCGAGCTGATGACGGAGCCTGCATACGAGGAGGGCGGAGCGTGGTTCCAGCCAGAGGCGTTGAGAAAGCCGGGCTCGCTTTGCTTGTATGTCGACACGGGGTTCGCATGCACGTTTGACGGAATGGACTGGATGGAGGGATTGGAGGAGTGAAAAGCGCTGGCTGGTGAGCGGGAAGGTCTGCGAGCCGAGAGGGACGAGTCGACGGTCTGCTCCTTGGATATGCTGGCAGGGAAGGCGGAGGAAGGTGCTGGGGATGGGAACGAAAAGGTGGCGAGGGATCCAGCCATGGGGTCTGGGTTGTTCGAGTGGAGATCCGAGTAGCTCTCTCCCCAGACGGGCTCGCTGCTGGGCGGGAGGGAGGTGGAGATGGTGAGAGGCTGCGAGGGACCTCCGACGAGTGGTGTAGAGGTGCCTTGGCTAGCTCTGCTGCCAAGATAGGGCGACTCGCGAGCTTCGAGAACCACCTCGAGCGAGGGACCAGGGGTGTGCTGAGTGGCATAGGAAGTGGCAGGTGGGCCGCGTGTCTGAATGCCGAGACCGAACCTGGCCACGTTTGAGGCCCTGGAGGCGCTGGCAGGGGCCGCGGTGGCGGGAGGCCTTGTGCGAGCGTGAGCGGCGTTGTGTTCAACGGAGTGGGGTAGCGAGGAGATGGCACTCTGGTAAGAAGAGGAGTTGGACATCTCGGAAGCTTGGAGGTCGGTGGCGCCCATGTCGTTGGTGGATTGGTCGGAGCCGCGACGTGAGACGGAGGCGACGCTGAGGGCTTCGGAGGAGAAGGAAGCGAGACGAGAGGTGGGAGCGTTGTGGGAGCGGGTGGAATCGTCTGCGGAGAAGGAGTCGGAGAAGAAGGATTTTGGCTCTACGAGATCGGGAGCGATGCTGTGATGCGGCGATTGCGTCTTTGCAGTGGGGAATGCGGGCGAGCGGAGGGTGGTGTCGAAGCTGGTTGTGACGGTGGTGTTGGAGTGATCTGCGAGGGAGATGGGAGAGGATTGGGAACCGGTGGCTTCGGTGCTGCGGGAGCTGATGCGCTCGAGGGAGGAGGAGGGAGTGAGGTTGTTGTGAGCGTCCTTCCTGGACTTTGTGAGGCGGACGGGGCGAGCGGAAGCGGCGGAGCGCTCGAGCTTGTGAATGGTGGCGGAGGCGAGGATGCCTGAGGCGACGGTGGCGGTGCTCATGAAGCTCTCTGCGCGTTCAAGACGAGAGGTGGGCTCGGGCCTGCTGGTGGCAGAGGTGTTGCGGAGGGAGGAGTCCAGCGATCTGGAGGAGGATGAGGAGGAGGAGCCGAAGGAGGAGGATGCCGAGTCTTGGCTAGCGTTGAGGGGAGCGATGTGGCGAGCGCCTTGCTCGAGGCGGGAGGAGATGAGCTGGGAGGAAGTATCTGACCAGCCAGGGTCTGCCGAATGAAGGCGTGGCATGGTGCTTGCCACATCCAACATGTGCTTGGATCGACGCGGGCGATGGATGCGATGCGTGGTCAACTCGGCGGGTGATCAGTGGGCGGCATACGAGTCGGGGCGTTGCGGGATGGGCATGGACGATGGATGATGGCTGAGCCAAGGCGAACAATGCGCAGAGGATGCGCCGATTAGGTTCAAGCGCGGGAGGATGCCGAGGTGAGATGAGGTCCGAGGTCGGAGGTCCGAGATACAAAGTGGGCTGCAGCGGTGAATGCGAATCGTGAATGCGAATCGTGAATGCGAATATGGAAAGCGGATGCGAAGTGGTGCCAAGGTGATTATGCGTGGTTCGGAGGCGGACGTTGGGGATGGATGGATGTCGGAGGAGCCGCCAGGGGCTATATCGCCAGGGGCTATATCGCCAGGGGCGGATGGTTGCGGATGACGAGAAGAACAAGGTCGGGACGCAAGAGGCGGGATGTGGCCGCTCATGCTCTGGATGGCAGGCCTTCTCAGGGTCGGCAACGCCGCGGCCACTTTGTGCATCACTCTCTCCGGGCCATTCACATTCACGATTGCAGAGCGGTGCGCACTTTGCGATTTGCGATTTGCGCTTCGGGGCGTGCGGCGTCGCGGCGTCGCGGCGTCTCCGAGGGCATACAGTATCACCGCGACCCTGAAGGGCCCTTTGAGAGGCGAGCACGGTGCTCTCGCTGTCTGCACCGCACACGCTTGGGCTGCATCGCTTGTTCCGAGGAAAAAAGGGTCGGGTCGACGCGAGCGAACGAGTCTTGTGGGTCGCGTCGTCTGGTGGAGCTGCCTCGCCAAAGTGCTTGCGAGCCTCGGCTGTCGACCTGCCCGAGCTGTCAGCCTGCTCCAATTTTGAGACACACACACACACACGAAACGCACTGCACCGCACCTCACGCTCGCTCGGCCTCCTCGCGTCTGCAATGGGCGGTCCCTTCGGTCTCGACGTGAAGTGGGAAATTTCGATGCATCGCCAGCGCCCACGCGCTTTGGATCGCTCTAACACCCCAGCCAGACAAAGGCTTAACACCTTGAAACAAGCAAGCTCACCTCCACAGCGGATGAATGCATTTGTGCGTGGCTGTACGCTGGCGGTGCTCTGCGTTGCTCTGCGTTGCTCGGCGTTGCTCTGCGATGCTCTGCGGTGCCTGCAGTGGCAGCTGAGCCTGCATAAACCCATCCTAACCCCTCTTCTCGAGCCGCAGATGCTTTTCCCGCGCAGCGACGGCCCGACGGCTCGTTGAGCATTCACAACCACCACCACCACCACCAACGCCAATTCGAGCATCCCCTTCGAGCGTCTCTCTCCGCTCAAGTGCGACCTTCTGGAGGCCAGACATGCCTCGCGTCCTCCATCGCAGGGATGCCTGGGCCGTCTTCGCCTTCCTCATCGTCGTCCAGATCATCTGCTGGCGCGGCAGCCGCCGCCTCGAGCAAGGCCTAGCACGTCCATCGCCCACGCTCTCCTCCTCGCCGCAATGGCTCAAACGAGAACCCAAGCACACAACCACATCCGTGCTGCATCCCCCGACGTCCACGCCCTCTCCCTCACCAGATCCCACCCACGACGACCCGAGCCGTGCAACTCCATGCCAGCCCGTTCCGGTCCAAAAGTCTCCCGCAGGCGTCTGCGATCACGTCATACAGCACTGCTCCTCCTCGGGTCACTTTGACTACCTCCGCTTCTACTACTGTGCAGGTCTCACTCCGCATGCGTCCCAACCGCACCACCCCTCGCCTCCTTCCACAAATCCAAACCCGCGCATCGCCTTGCCCGTCCTCCGCTTCCTCCGCCTCGTATGCATCCTTCTCTGGATGCTCTTCCTCTTCAGCTGGGTCGGCGTCGTCGCAAGCGACTTCTTCTGTCCCAACCTCAGCACCATCGCTTCCCGCCTCGGCCTCAACGAGAGCACCGCAGGCGTCACCTTCCTCGCCTTCGGCAACGGCTCCCCCGACGTCTTCTCCACCTTTGGCGCTATGAAGTCCGACTCGGGCTCGCTTGCCATCGGAGAGCTCCTCGGTGCCGCCTCCTTCATCGTCTCGGTCATCTCCGGCTCCATGATGCTCATCGCTCCCTTCAAGGTCAAGCCGTGGCCCTTCTGCCGCGACGTCGGCTTCTTCACCGTCGCCGTCGCCTTGACCTTAACCTTCCTCTTCGACGGCAAGCTCAAGCGCATCGAGACCATCGCCCTCATCGGCCTCTACCTCCTCTACGCCACCACCGTCATCGTCGGCGCCTGGTGGCAGGAACGCACTCGCAGGCACAAACGCAGACTCGCCGCCGCCAGAGACGAGTTCGACAGCCAGGTGGAGCACGCCTCCGTACGCAGCCGTGCAAGCAGTCTCTCGGCGCACGGAACGATACACCACCTCGACAACAGCCGCCTCCTCGCTCCTCCCTCCCTCGAATCGACACAACGCTTGCCTAGCCCCTCCGAGTACGACCCCGACTTTGACCCCTTCGAGCACTGGGCCACCCAACGCGACTCCCGCAGCCGCGACTCCCGCAGCCGCGACTCTTCGCCAGACGCTTCGCGCCCCGCCAGTCGTGCGCACTCCATCCACACGCCTGGCTCCACCATCTCGCGCTCCGCCGCCAAAGCCGCGCTCAACGTTCGTCCCAACCTCGTCCCGCGTCACTCGCTCCTCTCGGCCATCGAGTTCCGCGACGTCGTTCAGAGTCTGCGCCGCGAAGCCAACGCAGACAGATCACAAGAGATCTTCCAGAGCTGGGATCCCGAGCGCTTCCTCTCCGCACACCACCATCATCATCCGCACAACCACCACCACCACTACCATCAGCAGCATACACACTCGCTCCTCACTCGCAGCACCTCGGGCGGCGCCCATCCCAGCGGTAGTCCCTCTCGCAGCCGCCACACCCGCGTGCTCAGCTTGGGCCCCGGCATCGGCCCCAGTCTCGGCCTCGCCAGGAGCGCATCTCCCAGCTCCGACCGCCGTCGCCAGACGTTCGGAGCCAACGATGGCGCCGAGCCGTTCTCGGACCGCACTCCTCCAGCAGGCTCTACGGGCGTCGAGGCCGCCAACGTCGAGGACCCCTGGAGGGAGCACCTCCCTGGCGACGCATGCGAGCCGCTCATCTCGCCAGCGCTACCCGTCGAGGGTGCCCCGCGACCCGAAACCTTCCATCCCTCCGACCTGCGCAGCTCGCTGCCCAAGCTGCAGATCCCACAGTGGGATACAAAAGCAGCGCGCAGCCAAGAGGCGCGACGCAAACAAGCTGCTCGTCAGCACGCCAGCACACTCAGCGCCAGCACGCTTGGCAAGGATCGCATCGATGCTCTGCCAAGCCAGAGGCGCATCCGTCCCGAGCGCACGGCCAGTGAGCTTCTTGCTTGGAAGGTGCGCGTCGTCTTCACTGCGCTCTTCCCCTCGCTGCGCCATCTGGACTCCAAGTCGTGGCTTGGCACGCTCGTCAGCGTGGCCACCTGCCCCGCCATTCTGCTGCTCAACCTCACGCTTCCCGTCGTAGACGACGAAGCCGAGCGTGCTGAACGCGAGAACGACATTGACGAGGCGGACGGCATCGGCGCGGTACGCCTCGAAGGAGACGAGGCGCAATTGCAGGCTGCAGATGCCGACGAGGACGACGAGGCGACCATGACGCCCCCCTCGTCGCACACGCCCGCTTGGAGTGCCGAGGAGCGCGTCGAAGCAGTCGAGGACGCCGAACGCCAGGCGAATACGCAGCGGGATCGCGAGATCGCATCGGCGTTGCGACACTTGCCATCCTTGGGCGGCTCCCCGCTCTCGCTCGGAAGTGGGCCGGAGAGCGGCAGCACGCTGCGCTTCCCGTCGGCGCAATCGCCCATGCCCTTGGACGCGCAAGCACGCTTACCCGCGAACGTCCAGGATGCGGACGGAGCCAGTTTCGTGAGCTGCACGAGCCAGGCCAGCTGCGAGGCTGAAGAGCAGGAGATGCGACGCTCCATCCGTCGCTTCCTCATCCTGTGTCAGTGCGTATGCGCACCGACCTTTGTGACCTGGGCCATTGTCTCGTCGTCCGGCGGCTCGCGTCTCGGCCTCAAGGTGGCCATGGCGGCGGCCGTGGGCGGCGTTGCGGCGGTCATGTCGTTCTTGGCGATGCGACGCAAGGATGCAGGGCGTGTACGCTACTCGGACCGCACGCTCTCGACGTTCGGTATGCTGCGATGCTCGATGGGCTTTGCAGTGTCGGTGATGTGGATCATGTCGATCGTCGACGAGGTGGTGTCGATCCTGCAGACGGTGGGCATCATCGTGGGGCTCTCGGATGCCATCCTGGGTCTGACGGTGTTTGCGGTGGGCAACTCGCTCGGCGACCTGGTGGCCAACATCACGATCGCCAGGCTGGGACATCCGGTGATGGCCATCAGCGCGTGCTTTGCCGGGCCGATGCTCAACCTGCTGCTTGGCATCGGCATCTCGGGAACCTGGTTGTTATCCAGCTCGCAGCACCCGGGCAAGTGGAGCCACCGTGGGACACCAGGCATCTATCCCATCGACTTTAACCCCACGCTGCTCGTGTCTGGGCTAGGACTTCTTTTCATCCTCGTGGGCACGCTCATCGCCGTGCCGATGAACGACTTCCACCTGACGCGGCCCATCGGCCTCGCGCTCATCGGCGCCTACGTGCTCATCATGACGCTCAACCTCCTGACCGAGATCTTCTGGGTGCGAGGTCACTCTGTACTCTAGCACGCATATGGCTTGACCTCAGCATTTCGCACAGCGGCTGGTGATGACATGGCATGCTGTCAGGGTTCTTCATCCGAGTCGGCAGGAGCAAGTGACCCGAAGCCAGGACGACAGGCGGCTATTTCGTACGAGAGAAGTATGCGAAATGGAATGCTTAGCCAAGGTGAGGGATGGCGCGCGTTGGAGAGCGCTGCAGCGCCAAAGTTGATTTTCGCGAGGCAGAGGTTGAATTCAAGTTGCGGGCGACGGAGCATTGGCCTTGTATTCAAACTTGGCTCAAGAGCGAGTGGAAGCGGATTAGAAATCGATCGGAAGGTCATTGGTGAGAGGCAGGCGGGGCGAGCCAGACCTGGAATTGGAATTGGAGAAGGCGCCAAAGGAAAGGAGCGGCCCCGCAGGAGACCGCTTTGTCAACGTTTCGTCTCGGCCTGCCGCCTCGACACCACCATCACCATCACTCCACCCTACCGAGCCCCGGTGTGGTGTGCATTCAACACCTCAGACGATTGTCTTTCGTCGACCTCGCCGACTTCGCTATCTGCATTCGCCCGGTAGCACCAAAGCATCGTTGCTGGTCTCGCTCTCGGATCCGTCTCGTTGCACTCTTCCTGCCCGCCACCCAGTCTCATCGTGATCGCAGCACGCTATCGACATCATGGCTCCTGCGCTCTTCCGCGCCGTGCGACCGGCTACTCAGCTCTACCGTTCTAGCGCACCCTCGTCGTCGTCGCGCCTGCTTTCGACCACCGTGCGCCGCTCGCTCGCCACCGAGGCCCAGGATGTGAAGCCCACCACCATCTCGCCCGCCACCTCGGCCTTCACCGTCGAGGAGCTGCACAGCAGGTCTGCACAGGAGATTCTCAGCGAGGGCGGCTCCAGGAAGGAACGCTCGCTCCGCCACTTTACCGTCAACTTCGGTCCTCAGCATCCCGCCGCCCACGGTGTGTTGCGTCTCATCCTCGAGCTCAACGGCGAGGAGATCCTCCGAACCGATGTGAGTTGCCATCGACCCCGCATCATTATCGTCGCTCCCTTTCCCCCGCTTGCTGACCGTTTCCCACTCCGTTTTCGATCCGTACAGCCCCACGTCGGTCTCTTGCACCGAGGCACGGAGAAGCTGATCGAGTACAAGACCTACACGCAGGCGCTGCCTTACTTTGACCGACTCGACTACGTTTCCATGATGACCAACGAGCTCTGCTACTCGCGCGCCGTCGAGAAGCTGCTCAACATCGAGGTCCCCGAGAGGGCCAAGTGGATCCGCACCATGTTCGGCGAGATCACGCGTATCCTCAACCACTGCATGGCTGTCCTCTCCCACGTCATGGACGTCGGTGGTCTCACTCCTTTCCTCTGGGCGTTCGAGGAGCGCGAGAAGCTCATGGAGTTCTACGAGCGCGTCTCGGGTGCGCGTCTGCACGCCGCCTACGTGCGTCCCGGTGGTGTGGCCTACGACCTCCCGCCCGGCCTGCTCGATGACATCTACAAGTGGGCTACGCAGTTCGGCTCGCGCGTCGACGAGATCGAGGAGGTCGTCACGGGCAACCGTATCTGGAAGGGCCGTACCATCGGCATCGGCAAGGTGACGGCGCAGGAGGCGCTCGACTACGGCTTCTCGGGTGTCATGCTGCGTGGTTCGGGTATCCCCTGGGACATCCGCAAGGTCGCGCCGTACGATGCGTACGACCAGGTCGAGTTCGATGTGCCCGTCGGCAAGAACGGCGACTGCTACGACCGATACCTCTGCCGAGTCGAGGAGTTCCGTCAGTCGCTGCGCATCATCGAGCAGTGCCTCAACAAGATGCCTGCGGGTCAGATCAAGGTGGACGACCACAAGCTCGTGCCGCCGCCGCGTGCCACCATGAAGGAGAGCATGGAGTCGCTCATCCACCACTTCAAGCTCTTCTCCGAGGGCTACGCCGTGCCCCCCGGCGAGACCTACTCGGCCATCGAGGCGCCCAAGGGCGAGATGGGTGTCTACCTCGTCTCGGACGGCACCAACCGCCCGTACCGCTGCAAGATCCGCGCGCCCGGCTTTGCCCACTTGGCCGGCGCCGACTTCATGGCGCGACACCACTTCATCCCCGACATGGTCGCCATCATCGGCACCCTCGACCTCGTGTTCGGTGAGGTCGACCGCTGATTTTGCAAAGGTGAAGTAGGTCTCAAGCTCACGTGTCGGATATCGTTTGTATGTCTGTTAGAATGTCAGTGCTGCTTTGACGATCTGTGTGAGAACTGGAAGGCGTGGCCCGCACCCGCGCAGTGAAAGCGCGATGCGCCTCCGCGTTCGGCCGGACCTGCACCGCTTCACACGGAAGGACGCTTTGTGTGTCGAAACATCCGCGTTGCGTCGCAGTTTCCGTAGCTTTGCGGACGGATGTGATGTCCAGGGATGCTCTCGAGCGCAGTCGGTTGCGGCAAAGGTGGAGGAGGTGATGACGGGAAGTTTTAGCCAGGGTGGAGAGAGAGGGGCTCA
The DNA here is from genome assembly GCA_030849465.1 of Moesziomyces globuligerus. Classification (NCBI taxonomy): domain Eukaryota; kingdom Fungi; phylum Basidiomycota; class Ustilaginomycetes; order Ustilaginales; family Ustilaginaceae; genus Moesziomyces; species Moesziomyces globuligerus. Next base: position 103,119 of record JARVLF010000008.1, read on the forward strand.
GTTGAGGGGAAAAAAGGCATAATTTCGGGTCGAGTGGCGCGTGGCTTTGCGCTGCGGAGCGGCAAACGGACAAAGTGGTGTTGGAATCCGACTCCGGCTGGAACGCTTCCCTTTGCCAGACAACACCACTCAACGGGGGCCGCGCATCTGCAACGAGCGCACACGAGGCAGCACGATGCCGTCCGATCGATGGCAGCGGCGTCGCCACGACGAGCCCGCTCCACCCAAAGCGCGCCGCATCGATCAAACCGATGGCGCCGTCCCTTCGCTGACGATTCGAGGCGTCGCGGCCAAGCGCGCCAGCCCACCCCCGGCACCTGGGCAGCGAGGCAACGACGACGACAGATCACGCAGAGGCCGCAGCCCGGACTTGCTCGAAAGAATCGCAAGCAGGAACGACGATGTTCCGGCAGGACCACGCGCGGATGCTGGCCGGTCAACAGCAGAGGCAAGGCGCGCAGCCACCAAGCTCGCCCCGCGCGGTCAGTATGATGATGCGGGAAGGCGGGTGGGTGACAAGTTGCAGACTTCGCCGCGCAGACGCGATGCGGATTCACGTCGTCACCGCCAGCGCTCCCCCTCTCCCTCTTACCACCGTCGACGTCGGGGCGAAGCCGAGCGTGACGATGATCGCGATGACCGCCGCCGCGGCGAGGCAAGAGCGTCGCATTCGACCCGCGATCGCCCCGCACACCGCTCACCTAGCCCGGGCCCATCCAGCTCATCGGCACCACGCTGGGATCGGTCGAGCGACCGATACGACACCTACGACCGCCACCGATCATCGCCGCGCTCCTCCGACCGATACGCTCCAGCGTCCCGTCGAGCCGCCCCGCCATCCGGGCCGCGCGCGGGAGACCCGGACTCGAGCCGGCGACGCCGCACACCGTCACCGACGCGGTCGGACACGTCGAGTCGCTCGTACCGTAGGGAGCGCGAGCTCGAGGCTACACGCCGACCTGCACGCGATCGTCCGGCTCGCTGGAAGATCGAGGGCCACGAGGCGGAGCGTGGCGGCGAGGAGCGCAGCAGCAGGCGAGACGGCGTGCGGGGCGATCGAAGGAGGTCGGCCGAACCGCGCCGACCCAGGACTCCGCCGCGCCATGGCCACAATTACGACGACGACGCCGACCGCGGACACGTGCTGTCGCGCAAATCGGCGCTGAGCCGGACGGCGGAGCAGGAGCAGTCCAACGGAGGGCGCAGACACGATGCGGAAGCCGAGCAGCGCAGCGTGCGCGGGAGCGGGTGGCAGACGGTGCGTCCCGGCTCGCGCCCCGATGCAAGCGACTCGCGCTCGACGCCGGCACGCAACGGCAAGGCTAGCTGCGACGACGAGGCAGTCGTCGCGACGGAGGCGGCAGAGCCTGAGGAGCCTGCGCGGGCTGAGGCCGGGGAGGCGTACGAGAGCATCCACCAGGTCGGCGAGGGGACGTACGGGCAGGTGTTCAAGGCGCGGTCGGAGCGGACGGGTGCGCTGGTGGCGCTCAAGAAGATCCGGATGGACAGCGAGAAGGACGGGTTTCCGGTCACGGCGATGCGCGAGATCAAGCTGCTGCAGGCTTTGCGGCACGCCAACGTGGTGCGGCTGCACGAGATGATGGTGACGCGCGGCTCGCTCTACATGGTGTTTGAGTACATGGAGCACGATCTCAACGGCATCCTCGCGCATCCGCAGGTGCAGTTCACCCCAGCGCATCTCAAGTCGCTCGCCACGCAGCTGCTCTCGGGGCTGGCGTACCTGCACCGCAAGGCGGTTCTGCACCGCGATCTCAAGGGCTCCAACATCCTGCTCAACAATCAGGGCCGGTTGAAGCTGGCGGATTTCGGGCTGGCGCGGATGTACGCCAAGCGGAGGAGGGGCGACTATACGAACCGCGTGGTGACGCTGTGGTACCGGCCACCGGAGCTGCTGTTTGGCGCCACGCAGTACGGGTCCGAGGTGGACATGTGGGGCGCGGGATGCATCTTTCTGGAGCTGTTTGTCAAGAAGCCCGTCTTCCAGAGCGAGACGGAACTGGGTCAGATCTACGCGATCACCGAGATCCTCGGGCCCGTGACCAAGCGCGCGTGGCCTGACGTGGATCAGCTCGCGTGGTACGAGATGGTCAAGCCGTCGACGGCCGAGGGCGAGGATGCGGAGGAGGAGAAGGACTACGTTGCGGCAGCGTTTGGCAAGTACATGCCCGGTGCGGCGCTCGAGGTGGCCAGAGGACTGCTCGCGTACGACCCGCAAGGCCGGTGGAGCGCCAAGCAGGCGCTCGAAGCGCCGTACTTTCGGGACGAGCCGCATGCCGAGCTGCCGGCCGGACTGCTGTCGGCGCTCGAGGGCGAGTGGCACGAGTTCGAGTCGCGCCGTGCAAAGAAGAAGGCGTCGGCGCAACGGGGCACCGATCGGCTTGCGGTGGACGCTGGCTTGCCACCGACTCAACGCCGCGAGCCGGTGAGCCTGGCAAGTGCACCGGCCACGGCACCGCCCACAGGCCACAGCTCGCGCGTCACAGCCTCGTGAGCACCATTGCAATCCACATTGTCCTTGTCGAACAGCCCTGCGAGAGTGTGCCATGGAGTTGCTAGCTCCCGGTCGGTGAGGAGCGCGATTTTGAGCGCTAACTTAGTGTTAGCATGTAGCAAGTGACATGAGTTTAGGCGGAACACGATCTGGCTCGATCGAGGGGCAAGGCGAGCAAGGCGAGCAAGGCGAGCAAGGCGAGGAAAAGGGGGAGCAGCGCAACGACGTCGCTGTACATGCCGAGCGGGGCTGAAGCTGGCCTCGATCCAAGAGGAGAGGGCGGAAGAGGCGCGCCCGAAGCGCCAAATTCGGAGGAAATCCAATCTGACCCAGCGCATCCAGCCAAAGCCAAGATTTGGCCCAAATTGGACCACGGCCAACTGCGCGCGCGAGGCTCGAGACTCGAGACTCGAGACTGGTCAGCCGCCTCGGATCCAGCCCAGTCGCTGGCTGCAGTTCCTGTGGGCTGTGCTGACTCTGGCGGCTGCAGCCCAATGCGGCTTGCTCAACGCGGGCAGAGGCGAGAGACCCCTTTCGATTGCGCTTTCGCCTCAGCTGACCCTGGCATGGCAGCGCATTGGATCGGCCGCCTCCTTCGCCTCCGCCTCCGCTTCCGCCTCGGCCTCCGCCTCCACCCTGCTTTGCGCGAGCTCGAGCTCGAGTGCGCGGCCTCTGCAGGCGTGCCTGGCCAAAGCGAACCCTGCCGCCGCGCCCTATCGCCCTCCATCCGCATTGGCCGCCGCCGCCGCTCCTCGACTCAGCAGCGACCGCCCCTCTCTTCAATCGCGCACACTTCCCCCCGCAATCTCTCTCTCCCTCCTCCACCATCCTCAACATCCGCATCCATTCCTCCACCCCACAACGCATCGCAGGATGAAGCTCAATCTCTCGCTCACCTTTGTGGCTGCCCTCGCCACCGCCTTTGCTGGCGTCGAGGCCGGCGTCCACCGCGCCAAGCTGCAGAAGGTCATGCCCTCGCGCGAGCTCACCCTCGAGGGCCTCGCTGCCCAGGCCGAGGTGCTCCAGCTCAAGTACGGCGGCGGCTCGTTCAAGAAGCAGGCGCCCTTTGCCGCCAACCCGGAGCACGACTTTAGCATCCAGCCCATCGCGCCCGCCGACCAGGCCTCGGCCTGGTACGCCGAGGCCAAGAAGGGCCACGGCGTGCCCCTCACCGACTTCCTCAACGCCCAGTACTTTTGCGACATCTCGCTCGGCACCCCCGCCCAGGAGTTCAAGGTGATCCTCGACACGGGCTCCTCGAACCTCTGGGTGCCCTCCACAAAGTGCTCCTCGATCGCCTGCTTCCTCCACAAGAAGTACGACAGCTCCGCCTCGTCCTCGTACAAGAAGAACGGCACCGAGTTCAAGATCCAGTACGGCTCGGGCTCCATGGAGGGCATCGTCTCGAACGACGTGCTCAAGATCGGCGACCTCACCATCAAGGGCCAGGACTTTGCCGAGGCCACCTCGGAGCCCGGCCTCGCGTTCGCCTTTGGCAAGTTTGACGGCATCCTCGGCCTCGCCTACGACACCATCTCGGTCAACGGCATCGTGCCGCCCATGTACCAGATGATCGACCAGGGCCTGCTCGACGCGCCCCAGGTCTCGTTCTACCTCGGCTCGTCGGAGCAGGACGGCGGCGAGGCCGTGTTTGGCGGCATCGACGAGGCGCACTACTCGGGCAAGATCCACTGGGCGCCCGTCAAGCGCAAGGGCTACTGGGAGGTGGCGCTGGACAAGCTCGCGCTGGGCGACGAGGAGCTCGAGCTGGACAACGGCTCGGCGGCCATCGACACGGGCACCAGCCTCATCGCCATGGCCACCGACACGGCCGAGATCCTCAACGCCGAGATCGGCGCCACAAAGTCGTGGAACGGCCAGTACTCGGTCGACTGCGAAAAGGTCAAGGACCTGCCGCCGCTCACGTTCTACATTGACGGCAAGCCCTTCAAGCTCGAGGGCAAGGACTACGTGCTCGAGGTCCAGGGCTCGTGCATCTCTTCCTTCTCGGGCATCAACCTCCCGGGCCCGCTCGCCGACATGCTCATCGTCGGCGACGTCTTCCTCAGGAAGTACTACTCGGTCTACGACCTCGGCAGGAACGCCGTCGGCCTCGCCACCGCCAAGTGAAGCCTCGCTCTCCCTTTGTTCGAACAGTCCGCCTCCCTCATCTCTCTTGCCTTCTTTTTCCGCAAACAAGTTGTGGCACCCTCTCTGCGCTCCGAGCAGAAGGGGTGCGCGCGTATCCTTTTCTGTTCCGTAGCATACATGCACTCTATGAATGATTTCCCTTTGGCTTTTGGATCCGAGAGAGAACGCAGGAGAGCGGTGAAGGGGGCGAGGGGGCGAGATGAGTTGCGTCGAGGGTATTGGTGTGGCTGCGATCTGATCTGGAGAAACGAGCCAGCTTGGTTGTGTGTGCGTCGAGGAGATGGGAGTCGAGTCGAGGGAGGGCGAAGATGTGGAGTGCCAATGAGTGAATTTACGCGTGTGAAGGTCGTGAGAGACGCGACTGTTCGCGAGCGCGCGGCTACGAGCAACACACTCACCCACCTCGCGACGTTGGACTGCTCCATACCGCTTCCCGTCCCGCAACCCACACTGATCGTCGAGGCTGCCTGGTCGTCGTCAACTTCGCACAAAAAAGGCCGACTCCGACCGCAGGCCAGGTTGGGATAGATCGGCAGACACAGTTTTGCTGCCAAGGCTCGAAGCAGCGTTCGACGCAAGACCGCCATATCCTCGCCCATCGCGCTCCAGAGGCTTTGCTTGGTTGCTGCGCGCAGCTCACGAGGCTGGAGCTTCAACCGCTATCGAGCAGGCTAGATCACATCCACTACCTGGCCGGCGTCGCACTGGGAAGGCATGTTTGGCGACCAAGCGCTCAAGCTGGCCACGGAGGCCAAGGCGTGTCTGAACCTGGACACTGTCAAGCCATACAAGTAAGCAAGCGACTCTGGTGCAGTCTGCGCTGTTCTGTGTGCTGACGATGGACGTTTTGCGTTTGCAGTGATGAGGTGGTACGATCGGTGGTGCTCGAGACCAAGCAGCTGCACGCGCACATGCAGACGCTTCTGTCGCTGCTCGAAACCGCGACCCCCACCGAACTCTCGGGCCTACAGTCGCAGCTGCTCATGCTTCACCTCGTCGTACAGGCAAACAAGCGCGCGCTGCTCATCTACCACAATGTCCGCTCAGACCTGCTCACCGCTTCGCTCACCGCAGCCCACTCGCTCCACACCCTCCTCGCCCGCGAGCCAGCCCTCAAGTCCGCCCTCGCCCCGCACGAGATGGACTGGCTCAAACACTACGCCGACCTCATCCACTCCACCAAGGTCGCCTACCTCGATCTAGCCCCCAGCCTCCACCTCGACGTCATGGATCTCCATCCAGACGAAAAACCCCCCACCAACCTCCTCGTCACAGTCAAAGTGCTAAAACCCCTCCAGGACGTCTGGCTCTCCCATGCCCAGACAGCTCCAAGCTCGTTCCAGAAGGATCAGACCCTCACCATCAGCCATGCCGACGTCAGACCCCTCATCAATAGAGGCTGGGTCGCTCTGCTCGATTCAGACCCCTAGACGTCGGTCGCAAACGAGGTCTACATTACCATGCATTAAATAAAACCCATCAAGCCCGGACCATGATGCATTTCGTGCGCGCCAAGCGCGGGCGCATCTCTAGGCTTCAGCAGCCTCTTCGCCGTCCGCATCGCGGTCCGATCCGGAATGCGCGACGTCGGCGGCTTGCGCGCCGTGCATGCCCGGTCGGTACGTGTTGCTGCGCGCGCGCCCGAGCGCGGCCTCTTCGTCCGAGACGCTTCCGCCCGCGCTGGCGTTGGTCCCGTCGCAGCCCGAGCCGCGTCTTGGTTCGGTGCTCTGTGCGAACGACGTGCGGTGCGTCGGCGTCTGGGCGCAGAAGGCATCCTCTTCGAACGACGTCATGCGCGCACCCGCACGCACGCCCTCGCCTGCTCCTCGCGTCTCGTCGACGTGCGAAAACCGTCGCGACGCCGCCAGCCCCTCGCTCGCCCCGGTCGTCTCGGCCGCTTCGGCAGCGCGGTACTCGGCGTACTCGTGCCTCGCCTCGCCGCCAAAGTGCGGGAGCGCCTCGATGCCAAAGTGCGCTTCGATCGGCGGCGGTGGCATGGCGTGCGACGTCGCGCTCCCAGCCTCCATCACTCCCGATACGGGCAGCGCATACGACGTCTCGGCCTGCATCGGCGGCATCGCGTACGCCATCTGTCCCTCCCATCCGTGCAGCGATGCGCTCCGCCCCGCGTCCATCGCCTCGCCCATCGCGCGCATCTCGGGCGCCAGACCCGCGTACGCCGCCCCGTCGATCCGCAGCGAGCCCAGGTCCACCGAGCTGCCCAGACCCGAGCGCGGACTCGCCTCGATCGACGACGCCACGCCGTACGGGCTGTAGCCGAGCAGATGCCGACCGGCGCTATCGAGCGAAGCCTCGGAGAGGTTCGTCGACACGCTCGCCGGGCTGTCAAACTCCCACGCCTCGGCGCCGCCGCGCGGCGTGCGGAACTGGTGCCACGGAGCCGCCTTGGCCACACTGCCGGCGGCCGCCATGGCCGGCGGCATCGGCATCGGCAGCGGATGGCCGTACACGTCGGTGCCGAATGCTTCGGCGGCCGCATCGACGGGCGGCGTCAGCGGATCGATCGTGCGCGCGCCGATCGGATGGATGAGCCCAAAGTTGTCCGCCGTCGAGCCCGAGCCCGTGGGGATGTCGCCCGACGCCCTGCGCTCCGCATCGCGGAAGACGATCAGACGCTCGAGCACCTCGTTGCAGCGCGCGAGCGCCTGGACCGCCGCGCGCAGCTCCTCGTACGGTCCGTTGAGCACGTGTCTGCTAACGGTCATCGCCTGGTGGTCTTCGGTAAAGTCCTCGCACTGGCGCCAGCTCACCTTGGGCTCGTCGGCGGCGCCGTTCTTGGCGGGCGCGGAGCGGAAGACCTCCATGAAGAACGTCGGTGGCCGTTCCAGGTCGAGCACGAGCCGGCCGAGCGGCACGCGCACGCCCTCGGCGCGCTCGGCGATCGACGGACTCAGCGGCCCATCAAACGTCGCTCCGCGGATCGAGGTCCAGGCGATCTCGAGCTTGAAGCCGATCGACTCGGAGGTGAGGTACCACGTAAGCGACTGCAGCCGGCGCGAGAAGAAGCAGATGAGCGGCGAGACGCGGCGCCACGTCCCGATGCACAGCGCCGACGTGGGGATCGCCGTCACCGACGGCGTCGTCTCGTCGCGCGGACGCGCGGCGCCGGCGCGGAACGCCTTGTCGTCGGCGCGGTGCGCGTACGACTTCTTGCGGCCCGAGTCCGAGGTATCACCGCGCCGCTCGATCGTCTTGACCTTGGCACGGCGGTTCTGAAACCACACCTGGACGCTGCGCTCGGGCATGCGTAGCTTGCGCGAGAGCTCGAGTCGCACCCGTCCCGTCGGATTGCGGTTCTTCTCAAAGAACGCCTCGAGGCTACGCAGCTGGTCGGGCGTGCACTTGTTGCGCTTCTTGCGCCCGCGCGGCCGGAACGCCGCCGAGAGCTTCTTCTTCTCCGGCGGCAGGTCCGAGTCGGTGCTGTCCTCGTACGAGTCGTTGTCCGCACTCGAACCCGCCTGGAACGGCAGGTTCTCGATCAGCGCCAAGCCATCGAGCGAGTCCGAGGCGCGTGGCTCGCCCGCCGCTTGGCCGCCCAACTCGAGGTCACCATTGAGCCCGATCGCGAGCCCCGAATCGTCCTTGAGGCCCAGCGAGTTCGACGGCCCTCCGTAGGCGTAATCCAGCTCAAAGTTGGCGTGGTTCGGCAGAGGCTGTGGATAGCCGAGGTTGTGAGGCTGTGCAGGAGCCGCGTCCCAGAAATGCTGTTGGTGGTGGTGCTGAGCAGGGTGGTTGGGCGAAGGTGTGTGGTTGGCGGGCATGAGCGGGCCTGTTTGGTCTCCGGGCCAGTACATGGAGAGTTGCGCCGGCTCGTACGTGCGGCCGAACTCGTCGCGCGGCACATCGAGCGGGTCGAGCCGGCGCAGGTCGTGATGGCTGGCTCTTTGCATGACTTGCATGGAGGAGGAGGAGGCGGCCTCGTGCGGCGGGCGCTCTTCGTGCCTGAGTGTCGGCGAGGTGATGGTCTTGATCGACGTCTGCGAGTCGCTACGACGACGAGGAGCGAGTGCGGCGGCGTTGGCTTTGGTCGCTTGCGCGGCGGCGGCACGTTGCGGCCTGTGTGACATGTCGACACCAGTCGCCACCGACGTCGCATCCAAAGACGCAAGGCGAAAGCGGATAGGGAGCGGACGAAAGATGCGGATCGATCCCGCAGATAAGGGGATGGCGCAGAAGCCGAGAAGGGGGGGAAAGGATGGAGCGCGCAGAGACGGAGGTATTTGGGAGGTCAGTAACCAGCCCAGCTGCAAGAAGCTCAATCCCGACGTGCATCGAGCAACGATGCCTTGGTGTTTCCGCGCCTCAGCGGTCCCCCGTGCCCTGCCGCCGCGTTGCGGCCTGGCAGTGACAAGGCCAAAGCTCAACCGACGGAGGCTGCATGCGAGAAAAGGGTGCAAGGGTGCCGGGTGCGGGCGACGGGCGAGCTTAGTTGCTCGCTCGCGCACACAGATGTGCCCTCTCGGAGGGAGAAGGCTTGCTCAGTGTGTGGGAACGCTGGCGGGGGGCTACTGATCTGGGCCGGATATGCGCGAGTGTGTGGGGCTTGGCCGCGCGCGAGGCTCGAGGACGCAAGCTGCAACCAGATGCATCTGACTCTTTTGCAGCCCACCCAACAACGCATTGTGGGGGACAGGAGCAACAGCGTGCAGATTCCTGGGAGGAAGCCAGATTGCGGGCAGTGGCGAGCACGCAAGGCGACGGAAGAGCGCAGGACGCCAACCGGTCCAACTTCGGTGCTGGACGCCAGCAAGCCATGGCGTGGCCCCCGCCAGCTCGACCGAGAGCCAGAGCTTAATGGGGGGAACGAAAGACGACGACCAAGGGGAGCTTGTTCGGTGTGCATGCGGGAGCAGGCTCGGTTTGGCCAGGCACACCCAGGCACTGGAGGCGTCGATCGACGCGCGAAACCAACCAACTCGAAGCTCGACGCGGCCGGGCGTGGGACCGAGCTGCACCGCTTGCAAAGCGTGATGCTCTTCCCAAGACACCGTACCCCCCATACGTGCTCTGTGGCTCAGCCGCTGCCCGACCGCCACACGTGAGCCGTGCGCTCAAGGTTCGGCGGAAAGCATAGCAGCGCGTCTCCACCCACTGTCGCACGTGCATGGTCGAGCTCGCGCGGCCCGCCGCCGTGCGGTCTCCCAAATGAAGCTCGCACGCTTGCTGGCAAAGCAGGTGGGCTGGCGACATGGCAGCCCACGCCAGTGCTGGCCGAAGGACAACAGACAATCGCACCAACTTCATTTGGCCACAAGACGGCTGGTCGGCAATAACGCGCTTGTGCGGACGACAGCCTCGAAGAGGGCAAGGAGGCGTGGGAAGCGCGAGCGTTGACAATGTTCCGACACCCAACCAAGCTGCAGGAATCACATGAACTCACCAAGGTTGTTGGCAACGTACCGACGACGAGCGGTGACCAGCAGTGGTGGACGAGTCGGGATCGATCGGACGGTTGGTGGAGATGCAGGACAAGAAGCAACGAGATTCAACGGGGGGGACCAGTTGGGCTTGGCAACGGTCGCGTCTTTATCCAAAGCGACGAGTGGGACCTTGCATGGGCAACGTGGAGAGAGAGCGAGCGAGAGAGAGTTATGGATAGCGGCAGGGCGGCTTGAGAAGAGCCTCTGCGAGAACGAAGTCATGGCGAACGGCTGGGCCAAGGCAAGCAAAGCCGATGGCGGGTTCGGAGAGGGTGGGTTTGAAACGGGACGAGGCTGCAGACGGCGTACGCGCGAGAAGGACCGTGCTGCGCGCGGGGTCCGTGAGTCTGCTTGACGGCTGGATCGGAAAAGGAGCCTGAAGTGCGCATGTTGGGCTCGTGCGTACGGGCGTCAGGTGAATATCGTCGGGGGCGGATGGATCGGAGCACCTGATGGACATGAAGGTGGAGCCACCAAGGGGCCACAGAAGCCGCTTCCGCTTTGGTGGAAGTCTCGCGGGAACATCAACGCGCAAGAGGAGGCACGAGCTGTACGCGACCTGTCGAGCCAATCGCCACACGTCGCACGAGGCGAATAAGCGAGAATGGTCAATGTGAGAAATGCATTTTCCACCGCAGCGGATGGCTGCAGCGGATGTCAGATGGAGATCGCGGCGATGAGGATGGAAGAGGTAGGGGCTGTCAGCTAAGCTCTGTCCGGCTGTTCTAGAAGGGGCCAAGTCAAAAGGTTGTGCGACTTTAGCCGAGCTCACGATGAAGGCAGAACCGCGCGAGCCTGACATGGCCTCATCCCACGCCAACGTCGAGATGAGCTAGCGAAGAGGAGTCTTGATGTGCCATGTCGAAGATCAGAGTCAAATCACAAGGGCATCTGCGGTGCTCACATAGCAGGAGTGTCGAACGATTGATAACATTGATTCATGGGGAGCGCACTCGTGCGTGCCCAAGGCGCGAGAAGCTGCGGCCAGAAGCGAACTCTATTTGTTCATGTGTTGGAGGGCGTAGCGGCGATCTCGCCCCTAAGTGACGTTGCGGCGATGCGGCGGGATCGGCGCATGACCCAAGCAGAGAACCGAGCGTTGGTCAAAGCATGCATGAAAGGGCCCCGGCGTTCGATGTGCGCCACTCCTTGTTGGCACGCTATTCATCCGCAGAACAGGCGGAGCCGTGGATGGCCTGTTCGGATCGCTGCGCTACCGCCTATCATGGTGTCCCAGCAGCGGCAGCGAGCGCATTGAAGGGTGCCGCTGCCTTTGATTTGCATGGCTTTCACGCCAGCAACCGCACTGTCAAAGGCAAGAGCATCCGCCGGCATAGGGGTAAGGATCCGATCGCGAGCAGTTGCATCGCCGATTGCGGTGCTGGTCGAGCTCGATACGAAAAAGAGCGTCGCCAGGGATTGCCGGTCGGAGCGTCGCCGCCTTGTTGGACCGGTGAGCGGTCCGCACTCCGTACGTCGCGTTGCGGCAGTCGGGCCGAATTTGGCTCGCAGTGCACTCACTCAGGCTGGCTGGCGTGAGATCTCACAGCTCGAGCTCAACGCGTGCGCTGTTCTGTGCGTAAAGACGGCAGCGTATGTCCGAACTGGCTCGCTCTCGGAGTTCTGCCGGTCGCAGGGCCGGGCGAGTGAGAAGGCCAGAAAAAAACAGTTGGGGCAAAATGGCCACCCAAGTGGAGGCGGCGGTGCGAGGTGGAGGAGCGAGAGCGGAATCACGCCTTGTTTGGACGCGCTGCAGCTGATGGGCTTATCAGTGGGAAATCATCGATTGCAGCTGCACGACTCAGATCCAGCCAGCGGCCCGATCAGCATTTGCCTCATCCGCTCCAACTTTGTCTCTGTGTGCCCCTGATCTCGTGACGGCATGAGCTTGAGTGTAGATGCTGCTTTCCATGAGCAACTACTGAGTGCCAAGCAAGTGCATCGGGCTGTTCCGAAAACATTGTAGCCGCTTGGGGATTTTTCGCGGACTGCACGGCCAAGTGCCCAACGGCAGATGGGATTCGCGGTGACGACAACGCGCTGATCCGGCTTACGGGCAGACGGCCGCAAGCTGAGAGCGGGCTGAGAGCGGGCTGAGAGCGAGCGCGGCGCGTGGCCGAAGCACAACGTCACTCGTCGATTTCGCACATCTCAACCCAACTCGAGCAAGCGGTCGGAAATTGCAACCAGAGTGGCTGCAGCTGGCCAAAGCAGAGTCGGCAAATTGGCGTCCGTGCCCGCGTCTCAGCAGCTGGGCTCACTCAAAAAGTGCTATTTTTCCCACTGGGTTGTCACTCTGTCAGCTCAGCGCGCCGGGGCTAAGCCGAAGCGGCTGAGTGCCAGCCACGGTAGCCGGGATGCACTGAGTGCGACTGTGACGCAGACTCCGAGTGGAGCAGACCGCAAATCTTCTCGTTGGGCCGTGGGGGCGTTGGAGGCTCGCTTGGCCCCACCGCTGCTGCTGCTGCTGGTGCTGCTGGTGCTGCTGCTGAGCGTTGTTCGGCTTTCACCGCTTTGGATAGCCTGGCCTCTCCCTGTCTGTCCGCAATTCTCGCTCCTTCCTCCTCCACGCCCATCCATATCCGTCCTTCTCGCCATCGCTCGTAGCTACTGCAGTAAACGGCAAGGACCTCCAACTTCACTTCTCGCCCGCTCTCTCCCTCTTCGGACCCCCCAGTACACCAAGCTCGGTCGATCGCGCTTTCGCCAGCTCCACCCAGCACCTCGCTCCCCCATACGTGCTGGTCAGCACCCTCCAGCCTCGAGTTTGAGCAGCCTGCCCCGCAGCCATGCCTTCCTCCGCCCCCGCTTTCGATAATGACACGATCATCGTGGGTGAGTAGTCTGCCCGTCTCTCCGAGCATCTCAAGTCGAGCGCAGTCCAACGCGGCGGCTGGATTCGTCGACGAGGCCGATGAGGCGCAGTCCTGCTGACCCCGTTCGACCCTTGCCTCCTCTTCATTCCTTCGACGTGTTGCTGGCTCCTTCATCCGGCAGTTCTCGGCGCTTCGGGAGATCTCGCCAAAAAGAAGGTTCGTCCCATTCCATAGCTGCGTCGTGCAATTCCAATCCCCCAACGACCCGAGCTGACTCCCCTTCCTCCCCACCTTGCAGACCTTCCCAGCGCTCTTCAACCTCTTCCGTCTGGGCCTGCTCCCCAAGACCACACACATCATCGGCTATGCGCGAACCAAGATGGACCGCGACACCTTTGTCGAGAAGGTCACCGGCCATCTGAAGAACGTCGACGATGACAAGGGAAAGAAGGACGTCGACGGCTTCCTCAAGATCTGCCAGTACATCTCGGGTCAGTACGACGAGGACGAGTCCTTCCAGAACCTCAACAAGGAGATGGAGCGCATCGAATCCGAAAAGATGGAGCACGACGCTCCAAGCCGTCTCTTCTACATGGCGCTTCCGCCCAACGTCTTCACCGTCGTCGCAAAGGGCCTCAAGAAGAACTGCTACTCGGAAAAGGCACACAACCGCATCGTCATCGAGAAGCCCTTCGGCAAGGACCTCGAGAGCAGCCGCGAGATGATCGGCGCGCTCAAGGGCCTTTGGAAGGAGGAGGAGACCTTCCGCATCGACCACTACCTCGGCAAGGAGATGGTCAAGAACCTCCTCATCATGCGCTTCGGCAACCCCTTCATCGACGCAGGCCTCAACAACAAGCTCGTCGACAACGTCCAGATCACCTTCAAGGAGCCCTTCGGCACCGAGGGCCGCGGCGGCTACTTTGACGAGTTCGGCATCATCCGTGACATCCAGCAGAACCACCTCTCCCAGGTGCTCTCCCTCCTCGCCATGGAGCGTCCCAAGTCGTTCTCCGCCGAGGACATCCGCGACGAAAAGGTGCGCGTGCTCAAGGCCGTGCCCGCCATCCAGGAGAAGGACGTCCTCATCGGCCAGTACACGGCCGCCAACGGCAAGCCCGGCTACAAGGACGACGAAACGGTCCCCAAGGACAGCAACTGCCCCACCTTCGCCGCCATGGCGCTCTATGTCAACAACGAGCGCTGGAAGGGCGTCCCCTTCATCCTCAAGGCGGGCAAGGCGCTCGACGAGGCCAAGGTGGTCATCCGCGTCCAGTTCAAGGACGTGCCCAACGGCATCTTTGACGACATCTCGCGCAACGAGCTCGTGATCCGCATCCAGCCGGACGAGGCCGTCTACCTCAAGATGAACGCCAAGAAGCCCGGCCTGGAGATGGCCACGCTGCCTGCCGACCTCGACCTGACCTACAAGGAGCGCTTCTCCGAGGTGCGCATCCCCGAGGCGTACGAGGCGCTCATCCTCGACGCGCTCAACGGCGACCACTCAAACTTTGTGCGCGACGACGAGCTCGACGTCTCGTGGGCCATCTTCACGCCGCTCCTCCACGCCATCGATGCGGGCAAGATCAAGAACGAGCCCTACGAGTACGGCAGCCGCGGTCCTGCGTCGCTCAACGACTTCATCGCACGCTACGGATACCAGCGCACCAACGACTCTTACGAGTGGCCCACCACCAACGTCAAGAAGGTCCAAGGAAAGATGTAAATAACCCCATGCCAATCAACCCCTCCCACCCCTCATCTGGACCTCCGATGCGTGCGTCCTGCCTCGCCTCGAGCCACGCCTCTCCCTCTCCGTCCGTCCATGCCATGTTTCAATGTAATGCCTTCTGAGCCTCTGCAGCGGAGCCTTGTAGCGGCGCTTGTCTGAAGCAAAGCATCCTCCGTACCTTGTTCGATGTCCCGATATAACACAGTCGAAATGTCGCGAATCGGGTAGCGCTGAGTAAGGCTCGCCTGCGGCCAGTGTCAAAAAATGAGCGTAACCTCCACCTGCACGCGCTGCTGCGCCCACACGATGTGCTTCGAGCTTTAGCCGTGATGGCTGAGTCCATCCAGCTCGGCACGGTGAGTCTTCGCCCATGACGCTTGACAGCCAACCTCGCTTCACCCTGACCACCATCAACGAGGGCAGGCTCGCTCTTCGACGGCGGCGATGGGCAACAACTAGTTGCGTCTCCATCACCGGATCCATACCAGCCTCGCATGAGCCAGGCTCGCAAGCCTGCACGTCATCCAGCTCGTAAGCCTCCCAGGCTCGCCCACGATCTCGACCGACCTGAGGCCGATCCGGAGGAGGTGATCGACGTGCATACCATCTCGGACGACCAGAGTAGCGCCAGTAGCCTGCCAGGTAGCCGCAATCCGTCTCCCGCCAGGATGCCCTCCAGAGTTCGCTCTACGCGAGCCTCGCCTTCCAAGGCACGGCCGGCTGCTACCTCGAAAGCCGGCGCTCGCCCATCAGCACCGCAAGACGTCATCGAGATCCTCTCGGACGCCTCGACAGCACAGGCCCAGGATGCACGTGACGACGTCGATATGTCGGATTTCGAGGACGTGGATGTGGACAAGGCAGGTGCGGCTGCCGCTGCCTCCTCGCGCCAGGGGAGCCAGGACCTCGACATGGAAGATGTCGACCTCGATGAGGATCCCTCTGCGAGACAGCTACAGGACATGTATGCTTCTGCCTACCAAGAAGTGCAGGCCAGATACGGAGACGGCACCTGGGGCGACGAAGCCGAACCTGGAAGCGACCAGGAGCTGACCGGTGACGATGCGTCCGCATCAGCTCAAGCGGTTCCCATCTTCAAGGACGGTAAAGGCCAGCACCGTGGCGTCGAGATCTCTGTCGGCAGCCGCACACCCAAGCAGAATGGCGCCGCCAAGGCAAAGTCCAACAACCTCCTCACACCCCGCGACCGTCAGAACCGCATCACCGCCCACAAACTTCTCGTCCTCTCCATGCTCGCCCACGCCCGCGTTCGCAACAAGTGGTGCAACGACCACGACCTGCGTGATACCCTCGCCGATTCGGTGCCCGACTACCTCATCACCAAGATGCGTTCCATCCATCCCAAAAAGGTCCCCGAGCAGCGCGAGCGCATCCGGATGTTCGAGAGCTTCCTCTCGGAGCTGGTCCGCTGGTGGGCGGCGCGCTTCCGTCTGGACCCGAACATGGTCGCTGCCTCCGCCTTGCGCCAGCCAGACCAGGACATTGCAACCGGTGTCATGCCCAGCTCGGGCCGGCGCATCGATGGCTGGGTCGTCGAGACCGCTGCAGAGCGCGAGCAGCGTCACCGGCGCGAGCGCAGGGAACAGCAGCGGTACCGAGAAGCCAAGGAGAGCGAGGCAAAAGCGGCTCTCGATATCGATACAAGCACAAAGGGGAAAGGCAAAGGCAAAGGAAAGGCTAAGGCCACACCCACCAAACGCTCGTCCGCTCCTTCGTCAAGTACGCTGCGGCCGCCATCCAAGGCAATGGAGATCACCATCTTTGCACCTGGAAGCGCCATTCGGCCCATCTATCTGCGTCTGCTCTCGGCGCCAGAGACCCTCACTTCGCCAGCGGATCTAAAGCAGCGCGCGCTCGAGAGGACCGGATCGAGGGAAACGAGCGCTCAGCTTTTCTGCGCCCTGTGTCGCGCTCTCGGAATACCTGCTCGGCTAGTCGTTAGCCCGCAGCCGATGCCATGGAGTGTCGGTGCTAGTAAGCTGGCCAACTCGGCGACAGGCAGTAGCCCAGCGGACAAGAAGCCCAACCAGCTCCGGACCAAGTCCAAAGCGTCCACGTCGCGTCGCTTTACCTCGAAACCGGTCGACGAGTTTACCTCGGACGATGCAACTGATGCCGGTTCGAGCAGCTCGGCGATGCGCTCCTCAGCATTGGGCAAGCGCTCCAAGCAGCCGATCAGCGTAGCGTCGGCTTCGTCGGCCGATGAAGCCAGCGTTGCGAGAGTTGCGAAGCGCAGAGTTGCAGCAAGCGTCTCTGAAGCAACCGGAAAGGCAGGTGGTAGGGGCAACCGCGAAGAGCCTATTTCGCTCGATGGCACGGCATCCGATGCCTCTTTACGATCCACTGCGGGCGTTGAGAAGGGAAAAGCAAGCAGCAAGGCTGTTCCCAGCGAGTCTGCGCGGCGAAAAGGCAAAGCGAAAGAGATCGATAAGCCGGATGTCGGTGGCGAAGGAAATGATGACGGAGACTACCGTCCGGAGAAGTGGCGAAATCTCACGGCGCCGCTGGAGGTGGAGCACAAGGTAAAGCTGCGCGCGTTCCGGCCCAAGCAACTCAAGGAGTCAGAGCTAGCAGGCGAAGATGCGACGGCGGATCCAGTGGATCTGCAAGCGCCGCCGACCATGTGGGTCGAGGTGTTCTCCAAGCCGTACCAGAAGTGGATCAGCGTCGACCCGGTGCGGACGCTGGTGCGACCGTCGGGCAACCGTCACATGGAGCCGACGCCATTCGATCGGCAGAACAAGCTCATCTACGTCGCAGCTTTCGAGGAGGACGGCTACGCACGCGACGTGACGGCGCGCTACACCAAGACGCTCAACTCGCGCGTCTCGCGGTTGCGCCCGCCGACACGCGTCAAGGGCGAGGAGGACTGGTGGACGCGTGTCGTACGTGCCTTCCATCGGCCGCAGAAGCTGGATCGCGATGCGATGGAGGATGCGGAGCTGCAGGACTTTAGCGCGCGCGAGCCGATGCCGTCGTCCATGGCCGGCTTCAAGGATCATCCGGTGTACTTTTTGGAAAAGTACCTCAAGCGCGACGAGGTCGTTTTCCCGCGCCGCCAGATCGCCACGTTCCAGGGCACGCCCGTCTTTGCCAAGGCGGACGTGCTGACGCTACGCTCGTCACGGCAGTGGTACAACGAGGGCCGCGTCGTCAAACCAGGCGAGACGGCGCTCAAGTTTGTCAAGGCACGCGGATATACTTTGGCGAACAAACGCGCCGAGGAGCAGGCGAAGCTGGAGGGAAGAGAGGTGGCTCAGGAGGGCTTGTACGCCGAGTTCCAGACGCAGCTGTATGTGCCGCCAGAGATCGGGGACGATGGGATCATTCCAACCAACGGGTTCGGCAACATTGATCTGTTCGTGCCCTCGATGCTGCCCAAGGGTGCAGTGCATCTGCCCATGCAGGGCACTGCAAAGGTGGCCAAGAAGCTCGGGGTGCCGTTTGCAGAAGCGATTACCGGCTTCGAGTTTCGGAAGCAGAGGGGCATGCCCAAGATCACGGGCATCGTCGTGGCACAGACGAATGCCGAGCTCGTCGAGGACGCCTTCTGGCAGCAGGAGCAGGAGGATGCGATGAAGCAGCAGACCAAGAAGATGGAACGCGCAATGAAGAACTGGCGCAAGCTCGTCAATGCGGTTCACATTGCAAGGCGCGTTCAGGAGCAGTACAAGGACAAGCTGCAGCCCGAAGTGCAAGAGGCGGAGGCGAAGGAGCATAAGGAGGTTAAGAGCCGCTTTTTTGCACCGTCCCAGCCGCATGAGTCCAGCGCTGTGGACGCAAGCGAGGCAGTAGAGGCTGTAGCGGTCGATGCGGAGATGGACGCCGAAACGGACGACGAACCCGCCCCGTCCACATCGACTTCCACACCGACACGGAAGGGCGGCATCATCTCGCTCGCGCAGCTCGCTTCCGCTCGACCCCAAGCCGAAGACGAAGAGGAAGAGGAAGCGGAAGCGGAAGTGGAGAAAGTGAAGGTGGTGGTTGAGAAACGGACACGTCCAAGAAGGTCGTCCCGCCCGAGCTACGTCGAAAAGGGAGCGGACGAGGAGCCGGCGGTGGGAGAGAAACGGACGCGAACGCGTCGGTCATCCCGTCCCAGCTACGTTGAGAAGGACGCGGACGATGACCAAGACGAACAAGAGGAGCAGGACGAGGCTACGCCTCGCCGCACGCGTCGCATCACCATCAAACGCCCTCGTCGAAGCTAGCCTGCACAGGATAGAAGCACAAGGGAATGCAACTTGCAGATCGCAGTACGTCAAGCATCCTGGTCGAGATGAGTCTAGACGTTTGAGGTTGCAGATCGCAGTACTGAGGCTGATGTTGCCAGCAGCGAGATGTGTGAGTCGACGACTTGAAAAGCTTGCAGCCTCGTGAGTGTCGGTGGGTTTTGGTTTGGATGTTGGTTCGGAGGTTGAGACTGCAGCCCCACGCGCGGTGTATCCGCGTTGAGCGACGAGCGCTGCGCGAGATGATTCGATGCTGTGATGTAACTGCCTTGTAAGGAGCGCAGCGTGGTCTTGGCCATGTGCGCACTCTCGAGGCCCAAGTGCGCTCGTAGCCAGCCCCGCCCGTGCTCCAGCACGACTCGGAATCGATTCACTCCCTCACTCCCTCACTCCCGATCCGTCTTCCCCCCTCCCCCCCCCTTTTCCTTGGCGTGCAACGATCTCGCAGCACCACACCTCGCGATGGATCTGACCACCCCGAGCAGGCTCGTCAGCCAAGCACGTTGGCCAAGCCAAACTCCACTGCCAGATCCCAAGACCGCGTTCTGCCCTTGCAAGCACCCATCCTGATCGAGATCCCCTCACAGCCACTCAAACCCAGCACTTGTGACTGACAGGAAACAAGGTGAAGAAACGATTCCGAAAGGACAAACATGTGTTGAAAGGAAGCTAACTTAGAGCCAGGGTGCCCAAGTGGGGTCCTGGAGGGCGAGTTTGGAGGGGTTGGAGGCTGAGTTGATGAGGTCGAGGACGACGCCGCTGACGGGAGCTGTGGCGCTCTTGTCCTCGTGGCAGCTGAGGAGCTTTGCGCGCTTGACGACGTCTGCGACGTTTGTGAGGACGACCTCCTTGGGCGCTTCAGTGGGGAGGTTGGCGTGAGCGGCGCCCTGGGCGTGCGCCTGGCGCTGGGCGCCCTGGAGCCAAAAGTTGATCTCATCGCGCACAAAGATGCCGAGGTATTCGTCAAGAGCTCTTTCGGGTTCGGTGAGCGTCCTAGCCAGCGCGATGAGCGCGCTCGTCAGCACACCCTCGATCGCCACGGGCCCGATAAAGTGCTGCAGGTTCGGACTCAGTCGGAACGGCGTCGGATCGGTCGACTTGAACTGCGGCGCCGTCGGATTGAACGTCGGCACCACATCCGACATTGCCACCTGACCCGAAGCACGGCTGATGTGGATGCGGTTCGGCAGCCGGTTCGAGACAAAGAGCACGTACGTGACAAACGAAGCCGCCGCCGTCTGCAGTGCAAACTGCTTGCGCAGCATGTACAGATCCGACGGCGTACCCATCGACCGCGTCATGTACCGCGTCAGCACCGTATCCGGCACATACTTGGTCGAAATCTCCTCCATCAGATCCATCCTCAGGTTGGTAAAGTCGACGTTGCCCCGCGTACCGCTGCCGCTGGCCGGGTTACCACCATCCCAGGTACTGCGCATCTTTTCGACCCACGCAATCACCGGATCGTCCTTGCCGATCCCGATCTCCTCGCAGTGCCGCTCGTAGATGTCCTGCAGACTGACAAAGCTTGCGTCGTGGTCGATCAAGCGCACCTGCGGAGCCAGCGGCAGCGCCAGCGGCACGTGGAACGCCAAGCCGCGCTTGCGCGTCTCCTTCCTCCTCTCCAAGATGCGGTTGAAGAAGCGCAGAAGCTGGAAGATCCTCTCCTCCCTCCTGCAGTACCTGCCGCTGGGCAGCTGGACTGCAAACGAGTGCGTCGTGCCCTTGTTGCTGAGGATCGTCAGCCGGCGCGTGCACATGCCCGCTGACCGGACCATCTCGAACACGGGCAGGAAGCGGGCGATCTTGACAAAGTCCGAGTTGTTGTCCTCCAGCCGCAGGTACTGGCCGGGCACCTCGACCTCGTCGAACTTCTGGTGCTGGAACTCGACGAGATAGTGCGAGCAGTGCTCCAGATGCTGCTTGCTCGGCCTTCGGTCGAGGCTCGTCTCGTACCGGTCGCGCCAGCGCTGCAGCTTGGACACGTAGTCGCGCAGCGTCGGCTTGGATTTGACAAAGTCCTCCTCGAACGACGTCTTGAGCGGGCCCGGAGGCAGGTTCTCGGCAAAGCGGATCACGTTGGCCTGCGACGACGCCGGCAGCACGCCCGAGTCGTTGGGCGAGACCGCACGCTGGATGTACTGCTGCAGCGCGTCGTTGAGCAGCGCATTCGTCAGACGGTAGATGTCCTCCTCGTTGGTCGGCTTGAATCGCTGCTGGATCTGCTCGGCGATGTTCTCCATCGTCAGCGTCAGCAGCGGGAACGCCGTCTTGAGGATGTTGAGGATCTCGTCCACGTACTCCCACGGCTGTCGCGGCATGTTGGCGGCCGCTGCCGCCGCTGCCGCCGTCGCTGCGGGCGCCCCAGGCGCACCCGGTGCAGCCGCAGGCGTCGCAGGAGTTGCAGTGGGCGCGGCCGTCTTTCCAGCTGCTGCGGCATCGGCGCCGTTGGCCGGCGTCGTGCTGGCTGCTGCCGGCGTGCCATCGGTCTTGGCCGGACTGCCAGGCGCCGCCGCCTCGGCACCGGCCGTCTTGGCTGCGTCGCCTCCGGCCGCCGGTTTGCCATTTGCGGCGGCCGCGGCCGCTGCAGCCGCCTGCTGCTGCTGTCGAGCCTGCTGCTGCGCGGCGCGCTGTGCGGCCATGAGCGACTGGCGCTTCATGGCGACAAAGTCCTCCTTGGTGGTGCGCAGGTAGAAGTAGAGCGACTGCGGGAAGGTCTTGGCGATGGACATGAGCATCTTTCTCGCGAAGCGCGCCTCCTTGTGGCTGAGGCTCTGCAGCAGCTGCGGGATGAAGGTGATCCAGTACCAGATAGGAGCGTCGCCCTTGAAGCCCTCGAACGCCTGCCACACCGTGCCCTTGCTGTCGTCGCACGAGAGCAGCCAGAGCACGCGGATGAGCACCTTGCGCACCTTGGCGTTCTTGTACAGTCCGGCGGCCTGGAGGTAGCAGCTGACGGCGTTGCCCGCGGCCGCAAGCTCGGCCGGCCTGTCCCGGAAGAGTCGATCGTTGTAGCGGCCCCACTCGGTCCAGGCCTTGGCGAGGTTGAGGTCCATCTGGATCGCCGTCGCAAAGGCGTGGTTGGCCTCGTCGTTGAGTCCGAGGCGCGCCATGAACATACCCTTGAGCGTGAAGAATTCGGCCTTCTGCGGGGCGGCGAAGAACATGAGGTTGGTGTTGTTGATCACGTCGAGGCCCTGGGTGAGCTCGTTGGGGTTCTGGAAGTGGCACTTGGCCTGCTCGCGCAGCTTGAGGAACGCCTCCTGGATCTCGATGTTGGGCAGCGTGTAGATCTTGGTGAGCGACGAGATGCACACGTCGTTGAGGTAGTGCTTCCTCGCCACGTGGGCGAATCGGTTGATGATCCACGCCGTCTCGTGGTAGCCTCTGTAGGCGTACGAGTTGGTCGACGCGTTCTGGCCGTCGCGCTGCTGGATCACGGGCACCAGCGGCAAGTAGGCCTTGTTGATCGCGCCGAACACGTGCTGTCTCCAGGCGACGAGGTCGCTCCAGGCGTTGATGTCGTCCCACAGGTTCGGCAGGCGCTCGCGCCATGTCTGCATCTGCGCCTTGAGCTCCGCAGATCGCTGGTCCAGGTTGGTCGCATTCGTGTGCGCGAGACTCGCAAAGATCGTGCTGGCCTCCTGGAGTTCGACGAACTGCTGGAAGATCTGGAGCAGCGGCACGTGCGCCACGGTCACGGCCGCCGGCAGCGAGTGCCACTTCTTGAGCGTCAACTGAATCGCCTCGTCGCAGATGCGGCCGAACTCGGTGGGCTTGTCCTGGCCCGATTGCGACTTGAGCAGCGCCATGTACGCCTCGAAGACGCGCCTCCTCGGCGTCGCACTGGCCGAGAGGCTCTCGAGCGCCTGCTCGAGCGTCTCGCGTTCCGTCGTCCAGTCGTACAGCCGCCAGGCGCACTCGAGCAGCAGGTCGTTGTCGCCCTCCATCTTGGCGAGGTCGGTGAGGATGTCCCACTGCTGCAGCTTCTGCGCACAGAACACCCACTGGTCCTCCCACAGGTGGTACTCGGCCTCGGTGAAGTTGAGCACGCCGGAGCGCGCCTTGATCTGCGCGGTCTCGTACTGCACCTGTGCGTGGTTCCACATGCCGATCTGCTCGAACGAGATGGCGCTGTTGGTCTCGGCGTACACGCACCTCCTGCGCCACAGTCCGTAGAACATGTCCTCCTCGGACAGTTCGGCGTACAGCTCGGCAAGGGCGTCCTGGCCCGCCTCACGGATCGCGTCGTCGTGGCGCGGCAGCGAGCGCAGCAAGTTTTGCAGCATCTCGATCGACGTATGCCATGCGTTGAAGTTGCGGCCGAGGTACTTGACGACGTGTGGCGGGAGCTCCAGCTGCGGCTTGCACGCCAGCGCGCCCTCGAGCAGCGTCTGCACCACGTTGGGCCGCTTGCTCACCTGGCGCAGGTTGTACTCGCGCGTGAGCACGCCGATGAGCGCACGCGTCAGGTCGTCGTGGTCCTTGCGCGTCATCGAGCGCCAGGCCGCTGCGAAGAACGACACCCAGATCTGGTGTGCCAGATCGCGGTCCGTGTATAGCAACGCGCGGATCGACGTGATCATGTCGCCGACCTGCAAGCTCTTGAGCGTCGGCACAAAGCTGCTTCCGCCCTTGCCGAGCGGCACCGAGCTGTGCGCGAGTAGCGGCCAATTGGTGTCCACCGAGCCCAGCATGAGATCCAGCACCTGGCTGATCCAGTAGTGCTCCGCCAGATACTCCCAGCTCTGGTGGCCGAGCAGGTACTGCAGCCGGCCGGCGACGCCGCGCACGAGCGTGCGGTCAAAGATGTCGATGAACTTCTGGCGCACCTGGGCGTCCTTGTGCCTGCAGCCGAGCAGGAAGGCGTTTTCGAGGCGGACCGTCAGCTCGGTGCGCGCAAACGCAGGCGTGGTGTAGATGGCGTGGATCAGATCCAGATAGTCGCGCAGCAGCTGCTCGTTGTCGCGCGATTCGAACGACATCATCTTGAGCAGAATGCCGGCCTTCTCCTTGACGGTGGGGAACGTCTCGCGCTGCTCGAGGATCCACTTGGACATGGTCTTGAGCAGGAAACGGCACAGCTCCATCGACGACGAACGCTCGACGAGCTGCACGAGTGCCGACAGCAGCCAACGCCGCTGGTCGCCCAGATTCGAGATGCGCTTCTTCAGCAGCTCGAGCACGAGCATGAGCAGCTTGAGATTTGCGTCACCCGCCGCCACGGGCGCGGTCGCGGCGAGGTGTTCCTTGGTGAGCTTGCTCAGAGCCTTGCTCAACGCCGGGAGATGCGCATCGATTTTCTCGGGCTTGCTCTGGCTCCAGGCGTCGAGCATGCTGAAGACGCTGTACAGATGCTGGCTCTGCTTGAGGCCGTCGGCGATGATGTTGTCGGCGAATTTGCGGAACGCCGCGAGCTCGTCGGTAGCCTCGCCCTCCTTGGCCTCAGTGATACCGGCCTCGTCCGAGTCGGGCTTCTTGTCGTCGCCCGTGTCCATGTCCGCCTCGCCGTCGGCGTCCTCCTCGGGCGGCGGATCGGGAATGACACGGAAGATCCGTTCCAGCACGGGCTTCTGCGCCTCGGCCAGCGACACCTCGTCCGTCGCCGCGCTCTTTTCGAGCAGCTTCTGCAGCTGCGGCACGTGTGGAGCGATGTAGGCGTCCGTCTTGTCCGCCACCACAATCTCGAGCGTGCGCAGCGCATTGCAGATCACCGGCGTGTTCTGCTCGTTGATCTCCGTGTGGATGAGCGGACGCTGGAAGATCGACAGGCGCACCTGAACGTCGGACCAGTACGGCGCTTTGAGCACCTCTGCGAGCAACGTCGCTGCCTTGGAGACGATGCCCGCCTTCGAGATGGGCTCCATCGAGAGCGAGACGAAGCGCACCAGGAAGCCGACCGTCATCTCGCGCAGGTTCATCGTCATCAGATACTCGTGGTCGGCATCCGTCAGCGCCGCATCGGCAGTGTCTGCGGCGGCACTGGCCACCGGTGCGCTCGCCGTCGTAGTTGCAGGGCCTGGAGCCGGCGTGGCGCTCTTAGGGGCAGCAGATGCCGAGGCAGAGGTGCCGCTCTCGTCGATGCGAACCTTCTTAACAGCCGACATCTCCTCCGTTGCATCGGCGCTACGCTTAGCGCTGCTTGCTGCTGCTCCAACTTCGCCCGTGGCGTCCGCCTCCTTGGCCTCGCCATCGGCCGTCTTCTTCTTCGCCTCGACGTGCTCCTGGCGACGCTTCTCCCACTTGTGCAAGAGCTCGACCAGATCCACAGCGAGCATCCTCGACTCGACATTGACGTTGGCCACGAGTCCGAGCTTGGTGAGGTTGCTGACGATGTGCGGGATGAACATCTCACGGCTGCTGTAGAAGAGATCCGGGTGGCGGACGAGCAGGCTGAGGATCGCAAAGAGCTGGCTGACGTTGTGACCCTCGTCGACCAGCTGTCGCTTGGTCCACTTGGCCCACTGCGGAGGCTGGCCGTTCTCGCTCGCGCCCGCACGCTTGGGCAGCGCAGGCACGAGGATGTCGAGCGCCTTCTTGACCATGCTGCGGCCCTCCGATTGGTGCGCGCGAAGCAGGCCAAAGTACACCTGGCCGACGATCTTGATGGGACTCTCGAACACCTCGAGGAAGCGCGCGATGAAGATGTACGCCACGTTCTTCACCGTCACGTCCTCGGCCGTCAGGTTGGCCCAACCGAATTTGATCGTGTCCTTCTTCAGCTGGCCGTTGGGCGCGAGGTGATCCGAGCAGTGCTCAAGAATCATGGTCGACATGTGCAACAGCTCGATGCGCAGCGCGTCGTCCGAGCACAGCTCGTTGGCCGCCTTGGGGTTCTGGAACGGCTTCCACATGCGGTTGACGATCTGCGTCACCAGGCCTGCATCGATCACTTCGGAGACATCGGGAATCGCCGGGGGTGCGGCAGCCTCTGCGGCAGCTGCTTCCTTCGGCTCGGTGGCCTTTTCGGTGCTGGACGCCGATGCGGAAGTAGCGACCGCGGAGCTGGACCCGGCCGCATCGGCCGCAGAGGCGGCGGTAGGAGCGGGCTCTTCGGCCTTCTTACCGTCTGCGGACGCGTCCTTCATCTCCTCGTCACCGTCCTTATCAGCAGTCTGCGCCTTTTCAGCACCCGCAGCCGACACAGGTGTGGCTGCGGGGCGATCTTCGACGGAGGCCTCGGCGATCTTGGGTGACGCGGGCGGAGTGCTGGTTGGGTGAGGACCATAGGAAGCCAGGAGCATCGGGTTGATCAGCACGCGCAGAGCCTGCGCCTTGAGCATCTGGGTCGCCTCCTTGTCCTCGAAGAGAGTCAGGAAGCGCGAGAAGATCTGGCGCTTGAACGTGTTGGACGCCTTGACGCACAGGTGGTCGTAGATGAAGCGCGTGGCAAACGTGAGGTCGAAGGCGATCTTGTAGGTGTAGGCGTCGAGCAGAGCGACGTACGCCTCGACATGCGGCTCGACGCGAAGGTAGGAGAGGAAGAGTTCGATGAGCTGCTTGCTCTCGCTCGTGCTGCGCGCCACGGCGAGCGTAGCCGCTCCGGCTGCAGGCGTTGCCGATGCAGAGACAGCCTTTGCGGCGCTACTGTTGGCCTCGTCGCGTCTGCGCGTCTTGCTGGCCGCGCTGTTCCACAGAGCAATGAGCTTCTCGAACACGTCCTTGTTGGTCACAAGCCACTTCGGGTCGCGCTCGACCATCTGCTGGACGATGGTCACGCCCGCCTGCACCTGACCAGCGGTTGCGCCCTCGGCGAAGAGTGGGATAAGCAGCTTTTCGCGCGCGCTGGTCACCTGCGCACGCAGCTCCGGCCCATCGTCCGAAGCCAGCGACAGCTTGACCACGCGCAGGAACTTAGGGTTGCTCAGCTTCTCGCCCTCGAAGAAGTAGGTGACCGCTTTGTCTGCGAAGCGGTTGAGGAAGAGCGTCAGCGGCTTGGTGAAGGGCGTAGGTCCCGCACGGCGCAACTGCGACTCGATCTCGGCGACCGTGGTGGTGAGGCGTGGGAGGAACTGGAACGATGCCTCGGGCAGCAGGCGGAAAACGTTGACGATGGCCACGAGCGTCTTGATCTGCTCATTGTCACGAAGCGAGCCCGCTGCAGCACGAATCAGCACGGCAGGCTCGGCGAGGCTGGTGAGGTGGTCGAGCAGCTTGGTACCGATCTCGACCTTGAAGTAGTTGGTCAATAGCTGCAGCAGGCGCGCCAAACCCTCGAGACCCGATGCCGTGAGACGGTTGCGGTCGGCAAGCGTCATGAGGATGGGCCGCAGACCGCTCTGGAGCAGATCCTTGGGCAGCTTGCTCTGCTGGCTGAGCACGGTCTTGAGCGACTCGTAAGCCACCTGAACGACCTCCTCGCTACGCGAGTACAAGCTCTTGAAGTAGACCGAGATGATCTTCATGCGCATCTGCGTGTGCTTGGCCGAGAGGAAATCGCCGCAGGCCATGGCCGACGAGAGGAGCCGGATGGCGACGACGCGGAGCTTGGTGACGGCAATCATGTTTTTGTACTGGGAAGTGCGGCCGATAAGCGCCTGGTCGTCCGCATCCGCCAGCGCCAGCGCCTCTGTCAAGACGCGGTAGAGCTCCTCATTGAACTCGGGCAACGGCGGGGTGAGGTTGAGGGCAAAGGTGATGGCGTCGATGTGTCCGATCTGCATGCCAAACGGCAGCGCACGCAGCGGCTTGGTGAAGATGGGCTGCAGCAGCCGGTCCTTCTGCGGCGTCAGCAGCTCGGTGACTGTGCACTCGCGCAGTTCTGCGAGCAGCTTGAAGGCGGTCTGGGTGGTGGTGCGGACGGTGGCGTTGGAGCTCGAGAGCTCCGGAACTAGGATGCCGATGAGGTAGGTGAGATGGCTCGGTCGCTCCGGCACGGGCGGTTCGGATTTGCCCTCTGCAGGCGGCTTGACGGTGTACGCTTGGCGGATGACCTGCAGGAGAGTGTCGCTGACCTGGTCGATGTTGCCTGGCGGATCGTTGGGCATGTCCTTGAGCATGAAGAGCAGCGCACGCACGATCTCGAGCTGATGGTCGCGCACCCAAATTTGGCCGAGGTCGGCGCGGCGAACGAGCATGTCGACGCCGAGCCAGCCGCCGGTCTTGCGCTGCCAGAGCTGCTCGTAGCACTGGGAGCAGAACTTGCTGGCAAACGAGTGCATGACAATGTGGCCCAGGTCGGGACGCGTGGCCGGAGCCTTTTCGCAGGCAGCGAGGAAATCTCGAATGATCTGCAGCTCGAGCTCGATGAGCGGCGCCGGGTCGTTGCCAGCCTCGTTGAGCGCGAGGGCGTTGGTGAGCCCCTCGAGCAGCGAGGTGGTCATGGGCCACAGATGGCGACTGGAGCCACCGGAAGAGGACGGCATGTCGCGCTTGATCTCGGCGTGGAAGACGTGCTTGCAGATACCAAAGAGATACTGGATCGCCTCGTCACGAAGGTCATCGGCGCGCGTCGCGTCAAAGAGGCCCTTGATGAGCTTGCCAAAGACGGCCTCGCGGTCGGCATCCATGAGGGAACCGTCGAGGAAGAGTGCGGCCGTGTGTCGGAGAAGCTCAAAAGCGTGCTTGCGATAGTAGGGATCGGAGCGACGGATGTTGGCGAGCGCGAGCTCGGTGACTGGGGTGAGCGTCATCGACTGCGACTTGCCCTCGAGGTGGACGGCGAAGGTGGGAGCCTTGTGTGAGATGTAGGCGAGCCTAGGAGGGTTCTGCAGAAGCTTGCGATTGCGGCCGCCCATCTTGCCGAGGATGCGCATGGTGGTGTGCGAATGCTGATGATTGTGCGGGAGGGGTTGAAGGTGCTGCCAGAGCGCGGCCATGATGTCCTGGGCGTACGGTGCCATGATCGGATCGAGGAACTCCTGGGTGAGGTTGTCGATGCAGAGCTCGAGCGTGCGAAGCCCCTGGCTGACGAGCTCTGTGGAGGACTGAAGCGCGAGCACGAGCGGCTTCATTAGGTAGCCGAGGTAGGGGAGAAGCACACTGAGGCGGACAGGCACCGTGAGACAGAGGTCAACAAACACCTCGCGCCGGCTTGGCTCTGCAGCATTGAGAAGCGCGTTGAGGTTCTCGAGGAGGACCGGAAGGAGCGGCAGTACGTCCTTGTAAAGCAGCTCGAAGCGGCCACCGCCGATGCTGCGGAAGAGGGCGCGAAGGAGCAAGAAGTAGTTGGTGGGCTCGTCGGCCTTGCTCGCAAGC
Source organism: Moesziomyces globuligerus (assembly GCA_030849465.1). NCBI lineage: Eukaryota > Fungi > Basidiomycota > Ustilaginomycetes > Ustilaginales > Ustilaginaceae > Moesziomyces > Moesziomyces globuligerus. The sequence goes on from JARVLF010000008.1 coordinate 132,221, forward strand.
TTCATGGACTCCATGATAAGGTGGCTGAGATGGGGCTGAAGCACGATCTCGTTCTCTTCGGGGAAGATGGTGACGGCCATGAAGGCCATCTTGAAGAGGCGAAGGCTGATGGAGGCGTGCTTCTTGTCCGACTTGCCGAGCTCTTCGAGGCGGTCTACGAGGAAGCGGAGCAGGATGCCGACGAAACGTTTGGAGACGGCGTCGTTGCTGAGCAGGTTCTGGGGGATGCCGAGGAGGGTGGGCGAGTTGAGCATCTCCTGGAAGAGGAAGGGCATGTTGGTGGTGAAGACCTCGTGGAAGACCTGGGGCTCGAGATCAATGAAGACGGTGGTGAAGAGATCGAGCACCTCCTTCTCCTCCCTACCGTCGCGATCCTCGTGGAGGGACCAGCACTTGACACCGTCGACGAGGAGCTTGCCGGCGACGGCACCGTCCGGATGCGCGGCGTTGCGATGGCGGAGGACGGGGATGAGCGTCTTGAAGCCGAAGAGGATGTTGCGGAAGAGGAAGCGCGCATCCTTGAGCGGATCGCCGGCGGTGTCGAGCATGGTGGCAGCAGCCTGGATGGGCTTGCCACGCTCAATCGCGACGGCGTCGACGGCAAGCTTGGCGTCCGTGCCGGCTGCATCCGAGTGTTCTGATGTCTGTGGCTGTGGCTGTGTCTGCTGCTGGTGGTCCTTGATCTGGCGGATGCGCTCGACGTCGGCGCGAAGACGATGTAAGCTGGAGAGCTTCTCGACAAAGACGTCGAGGATGGAGGCGAGCGTCTGTGTGGCGCCGTCGGGGTGCTTTGTGAGGATGGTCTCGACGAGGTTGAGGAGGAGCTTGACGCACATGGTCTGGATGCTGGGAGCGAGGGTGGGGTCGTGGAGGATGTGGGAGTGGATGTGGACGACACGGACGAGCTGTTCCGGGCTGAGCTCCTGACGGACGTGGTGGACGAGGTCGGCAAGCATGCTGATAGCGAGGGGACGCTGCGTCTCGTGGGAGGTGACGCCGGTGCCGATGAGGACGCGCTCGTCGAGCAAAGTATCGATCTGGCCGACAAAGTGGGCGCGGTAGTCTGTGGAGAGAATGTGGCGCGTGGCGACGAGTAGCTCCTTGCGAGTGGCGGAAGCCTCGGGCGGACAGTCCTTGAGGAGACGCACGCTGATCTCGGGAAGGACGTGGGCGAAGGGACGCATGACAGGCGCAGAGCCGCGAAGCACGTAGGCGAGGAAGGACATGGTCTTGACCTGCGCGACGATCATGTCGGTGTAGAGCGCCCTGTTCTTGATAGCGGTTGCGACGCCGACAAAGATCTCACCTTTTGCCTTTGCGGCCTCGTGAGCCTCGCGCTGCGGCTTTGCCTGGAGAGAGAGGCAGCTCTCGATGATGAGGGGCACAAAGACGTTGATGGCCTGTGCGACGACGGTGCGATAGCTCTGGAAGATGAGGACGATGACGATCGGGCACTCTGTGAGCACCTTGAAGCTGGCCATGGACTTGGGAAGCGGCTTGGACGCGGGAGAGGCGGACGTGGCGGAGGTGGCTGCTGGGGTGGTGGAAGCCGAGGGCGTAGGCGTGGATGTGGCGCCGGCAGCAGCGGTGCCCGCCGCATTGATGATTGCGTCCGAGGCACCGGCGGTGGCAGCGGTGGAAGGCGCTGCCGAAGATGCCGAGGCGGCGTCTGTGGTAGTGGTAGGGGCAGCTGCATTGGTGGAGTCCGAGGATGAGGCGGCTGTGGTGGTGGTGGCGGGAGAGGCTGCGGCAGGAGTGAAGGCGGATGCGTTGAGCTGGGCTGCTTCGGACTCGAATGCGGTCTCGACGGTGTTCTTCATGTTGGTGTAGAGCGTCTTGACCAGCTCGAGGAAGGGCTGCACCTGGTCCTGGAGGACGGCCTTGAAGCCACGGTGGAGGTCGATGATGACCTTGAGGGCAAGCACGGCATTGTCCTCGTTGTCGTCGCGGAGGACGTTGAGCATGGCGGTCATGAGGGAGTCTGCGAAAGACTTGAGGGCCTCCTGCTGGGGTAGGCGATGCGTGGTCTCGAGGACGAGGTGACGGAGACGCTGGTCGGGGGCGTCGGATGTGAAGGTGCATGGTGTGGACTCAAGGACGGCGACGAAAGCGGGGACGACATGTTTGAGGAAGAGAGCGTAGTCGAGGTTCTGGTAGAGGTCGACGAGCTCTTTGAGTTCGAAGGCGGTTGGCAGCCTAGCCTTTGCGTCTGATGACACGCAGGGACAAGGTGCGCGGGGGCCGAGGTATTAAGAGAGAAATTGGAAGTCAGAGCACAGGCCGTAAGGGCAGATGGGGACGACGACAGGGGGGCAAGCGTACCTATTGACTTGTCTGCGAGCTTGTTGGCCAGCTGCTCGACGTCCGGCATGGAGCGGCGAGGCTGAGTGTCTGTGGACGACATGATGGCTGGCTAAGATGCGCGTGGAGCGCGATGTTGGGCAGCGTGTTGCTGGGCTCAACCGTTGGCCGTCAGATCGCGGCCTGGACGGGGTAGGAGCGCATATGCCGGCGGATGGGGATGGTGCACGGATGCGCAGTGGATCGCGACAGACGCGTGTGCGGGGATGGTAAAGAGAGGCGCGCGTGTCGCTGCGCAGCACTGTACAGAGGCTTGCGCGAGACGGACAGGGAACGAGAAGGATGCGATAGGATGCGTGCTGTGGGGGGATGGTGTTGGTAGTCCTGGCAAGACACGACGAGCACGAGCAGGACGAGGCTGCGAAGGACCGACAGCGGATGGCACGGCAGCCGCCTGTCAAGCTCGGCCCTTTTTTCAAGCGAGCTTTGTTAGACCTCCAAGCTCGATGAGCGTGACTTAACACTTTGAAAGCCAACGATCTCACTCCCTGCCTGACCAAGCCCGGCATCATGGAGCGCAATCGATACTGTAGAGCCCTTCATTGTGCTAATTAGACGCAAAGGATGCAGGAGGTGTGGATCACGAGTCTTTCAGATACGCAGGGATGGCCAGCATCGAAGGGGAAGCGAGGGGATGGCCAACCTCGGGGGAGGCGAGAAAGGGGGGAATGCTCTCGGTGGTTGGATTGGCCTGGCTATCCCAACGAGCGGCTTGGTCACGTGAAGGCGAAAGCGGTCCGATTTCTTCTTAAAGCCAGACGGGGACGTGTAAGTGTGACATAATCCAAACAAAGACAATGTCGATGTAACACTTTGAAGCGGAGGGGCGCGCGTGGAAGGCGTGCGTGACAGACGTGAAATGCGATGTTGCGATGCGGTCGGTGCGAGGCGATAGGTGTTGGTTGCCCTCTCCTCCTTACCCTTAGCCTCTCGCTCTTCCATCTCTCTCCCTCTCCATAGCACCCTCACCAAGCCAATCCGCTCGATGACCCGGCGCACATGACCTAGCTCCTTCCGCTCCTGTCGTCTTGCTCTCTCTCACGCGCCAGCACATGCGATCGTGCCGCCATTACACCGTCGTGGCCCGCACGCTCCTTTCCCCGTCGGCGGCCTTAACTTAGCCGCCGCCGTTGCTGCTGCTGCTGCCCGCCATGGCGAGCCTCTTGCTTCGTCTCTTCCACTCGGACTACTTTTCTCCGCACCTCGCCCTCTCCTACCTCCGCACCTACTCGGACAACATCGGTATCACCTACTACCTCGTCAGCCAGCTCGAGTCTGCCTTTCCCTCCCACCAGGTCGAGTTCTACTGGCCCCAGCTCTGTCACCTCCTCATCACAAAGCCCTCCGACTCCCGCGCACTCGAGTGCTTCATCCTCCGCAGATGCAACGAGTCCGTACACGTCGCCCTCCTCACCCTCTGGTACTTCCAGGCAGCCCTCTCCGACCTCGCTGCCAACCCCAACACCGCCTCCTTTCACATATGCCATCGCGTCTTCAACGAGTGCCAGCGCATCCTCTTCCAGGACCCGCTCGCAACCGCCAATACCGTCTACGCCCTCGCTCCACCCACCCACGCCAACGCAGCAGGCCCTTCCCACTCGAACCTCCTCCAACATGGCCTCGACCGCCTCCGCCTCGCCGCCGCCTCCACCTTTGCGCGCCAAAAGGTCTCGCCGCACACTCCCATCGCCAACATCGTCGGCATCGGCTCCGTCCTCGCAAGCACTCCTGGCATGCCCCGCCTCGCCTCCATCACAGGCAACATCGCCATCGAGCAGGCTAGGCAGCCCGTAGACCCCATGCAAGATGCGCTCGCCTCTCGCGATGCCAACCGTGCGGCCCGCCAACAACACAACGACGACGAAGACGACGACACGCCTGCCTTCCATCAGCACTCGGACGAGCTCGATGCCGCAAGCGACGATCGCGCCGCCGAAGATGGCATCGACGACTCGGACAACGACTCGCTCAGCGACAAGCCCGCTGGTGCGACCACCGACTCGCACGCAAAAGAGTCGAGCCTCTCGTCCATCGCAGGCAGCCTCGTCAAGATCGCTTCGTCCGTCTCCATGGCCCGCGCAGAGACGGCGCCCTTGCCCCCACCCAAGGACTCTCCCGTCGTCGTCGCCGCCGCCGCCCCCGCTGCGCCGCAGCCCGCCTCCACCAACAAAGAGGTCACCTCTGGAGGCTCCTTGCCCGCTGCCGACTCTGCCAAGCGGCCCGACAACCCGTTTGCCACCTTCGCCGCAGGCTTCAATGCCGGCTTCAACGACTTCAAGGGCAAGGCTGCCGCCGCGGTCGGCGAAGTGTTTGGTCAAGCCCAGAACGACGCGCAACATCCGGCGGCCACCGCAACGCCGCGCAAGAAGCCAGCGCCCACCGGAGCACCTGCACCTTGGTCGCCGCAGAAGCACCGTCAGCTCGCCTCGTTCGGCCAGCAGGCGGCGTCGTCGCGCTCCGTGCCCAACCTCGCCTCGACGCGCGCCGCCGGCACCGCCTCGGTCTTTGCCTCGTCCGCCGCGCTCAACCAGCCCGCGGCCAAGACAGAGGCCGTGCTGGCGCTCTACAATGCCGAGGCCCGTCGCAGCCTGCTGCGCTCCAACTACTGCAAGGAGCAGACGCGCTTCCTGCTCTCGCTGCAGGACATCTCGGCGCGTCTGCTGCTGCTGCCCAAACCAGCACGCCTCTCTGCGCTGCGCGCCGAACTCACCGCGCTCAACCACAAGCTCCCCGCCGACGTCTGCTTCCCGCTCTGGTGCACCGCCGACGACAAGGATTCGTCGACCGCCGCGGCGAGCACGCCGCGCCGCCACCACCGCGTCGTGCGCATCAATCCGAGCGAGGCGGTGGTGCTCAACTCGGCAGACCGCGTGCCGTTCCTCTTGCACGTCGAGGTGCTCAACAACGACCTCGACTTTGACCCGGACCGTCGCCAGAACCGCGACACTCTCCGCCGCCTCGTCACCGAGGAGGACTCGCGCAGACGCAAGGCCGCCGCCGCCGCCGCCTCACCCGCCCGCTCGTCGTTCGTTCAGGCGAGCAACGACAGCGCACGAGCGACGCCCGACCCGGCTGACCATGACACGCCGGTACGCACCGCCACTCCCGAGGCTGCTACTGCTTCTGGCGGGGCGCATGTGTACGACGGGGGCGTGGCGGCTGTCCTGGACGCAGACGCGGCGTTGGGGACGAGGTCGAGCACGCCACACCCGATCTCACAGCCGCTGACGCCCACGCTGGAGCGCGACGACCTCGTGTCAGGTGTGGCGGATGCGGAACGCGATGCGGCCGAGGCCGAGGCCACCCTGGATGCCGCGCGCCACGAGCCGGACGCGGGCGCCGAGGAGATCGACCTGACCGAGCAGATGTACGGCTCGGACCTCGCTGGGTTCGGTGGCGAGCGGGATGGGGCTACGGACTCGGACTCGGAGGCGGAGGATCTGTCGTCGCGCAACCGGATGCACGATGCCGCCGCGTGGACCTCGGCGCCTGGCCGCGCGGCAGGCTCGAGCAGTGCGGCGGATGGCGCCGAGGTGCTTGCTGCGGGGCATCGACCGATGAAGGAGTTTTCGCTCGACGAGTACGCGCAGCGGATGCGGACGGCGGCGATCATGCTCTCGCAGCTCAACAAGTCGAGCAACGCAAGCAAGGCGCATGCGATCGTCAACTACGGACCCAACGTCAGCTCCAACGCGCAGGGCGGCTGGAGCTCCTGGATCGTCCCCACCAACTGGTACAGCTCGTCGTCGGCCTCGGCTGGCGCTGGCGCGCCGGCAGGCGGTGGAGCGGGCGACAAGGCCGAGGTCGGACAGGGATCGGCGGGGGTGAGCACGCACGTGGGGGTGGATGCGATGCGCGTCATGGGGGGCGGGGGCGGTGCGGGGCAGAGTTCACGGCTGGTGCATGCCGAGACCGAGGCGATCCGCAAGCGGATCATGCACGAGATGATGGCGCTCGAGGAAGAGCGGATGCGTCGGATGAAGGACGGTGGGCGGACGGTGAATGCGTCGCGCGCGCGGGCGCGGGCGCGCGAGGCGGCCGCAGGCGCAGGCGCGATGGGCGAGGACGAGGAAGAAGCGGTGCTGCGTGCGGTCAACAAGGACGATCCGTCGGCGGCCATGTTCAGCGAGTCGTGGGCGGCCAAGAAGGCTCGGATCCGGGCTTCGTCTCCGTACGGCCACGTTGGCGGCTGGGACGTGTTTTCGGTCATCGTCAAGACCGGGGCGGATTTGCGGCAGGAGCAGTTGGCGGTGCAGCTGATCAACGAGTTTGGACGCATCTGGCACGAGACGGGGAGTGCGTGCTGGGTGCGCTACTTCCGCATCCTCGTCACGAGCGAAAACAGCGGGCTGATGGAGACCATCACGGATGCGGTCTCGGTGCATTCGATCAAGAAGGAGGCGTATGCGCGCATGGCCGAGGAGGACAAGCCGCGCGGCTTTACGCTCTACGACCACTTTCTCGCCGTCTACGGACCTTCGACTTCGGCGAGCTTCCGCAAGGCGCGCCAGGCGTTTATGGAGTCGCTCGCCGGGTATAGCATCATCAGCTATCTGCTGCAGATCAAGGACCGCCACAATGGCAACATCCTCGTCGATCGGGACGGACGCTTGATCCACATCGACTTTGGCTTTATGCTCGGCATCTCGCCCGGCGGCGTGGGCTTCGAGGCCGCACCGTTCAAGATGCCGCAGGAGTACATCGACATTCTCGGTGGGCTGGGGAGCGCCGAGTTTGACGAGTTCAAGGCGCTGATGCGCCAGGGCTTCCGGGACGTGCGCAAGCATGCGGAGCGCATCATCATGCTCGTCGAACTCATGGCCAAGGACTCGAAGCTTCCCTGCTTTGCGCTCGCCGACCTCACCGCGGCCAACCTGCGCGACCGCTTCCAGCTCGCGCTGAGCAGTGCGCAGTGCGACGAGTTTGTCGACCGCCTCATCCTGTCCAGTGCAGGCAGTGCGTTTACGCGCCTCTACGACATGTACCAGCGTCTCACAGAGGGCGTACTCTGATCGCAATGCCAATTCAAACGCAAGCTCCGTGTCGAGTCTCAGGTTGAGAGTCAGGTTTGGTCGAGGTGCGGGTTTGGGTGGGCTCGTGCGCATTGGTGGCTGAAATATTTCAAGTCCTGAGTTGATTGCGAGGCGGTGGTGGCTCTTGCACCTTTCGCTCCATCATCCACTCTCTCTCTCTCTCTCTCTTTCTCTCTTTGGCACGGGCTGTAGCTGGCTTGGATGGAGATGCGAGGGGTCAACGTGATTTCCGCCGCCGAGGTGGATGGGGTGCTGGGTAAGCTTGCGCTGGTGGAGGTGGTTCGGTCGCAGGCAGAGGCGTTTCAGGCGCTCGAGACCGCGCAGTGTCCGCACCGCATCAGCCTCACCACGCGTGCGCATACGCAGCTCTTCATGCCCACCCACCTGCCTCGCTCCCGCCAAGCCCGCGAAGCCCGCGAAGCCCGCGAAGCTCACGATGTTCGCGAAGCTCGCGAGGACCACGAAACCTCGGGCGTGAGCGTGGTCAAGATCGTCTCGGTGCCGAAAGCGGGGCGCGGGATTCCTGGCGTCAACCTGGTGTTGGGGGAGGATGGAGCGGTGAGCGACATTGTCAATTCGACGCGGTTGACGGCGGTGCGTACGGCGGGTGGATCGTTGCTCAGCGCGATACTCGCTCTGGGCGTGCTGCGCGATCGAGTCGACCGACTCGTCGTGTTCGGAGACGGACTGCAGGCGCTCATGCACACGTGGCTCTTTGCGCGCTACTTCCCGCTGACCTCGGTCACCATCATCGTTGGCCCGCACCGCGCCCTCGCTGGTGGCGAACTGGCCACCAAGCACGCGGCGTTCGTCGCGCAGCTGCGTCAACTCGACTGCCACGTCCAAGTGTCCATGACGGGCAAGCAAGAGGTTCGCAGTGTGTTGGAGCGGATGCAAGGGGTGGGGGTGGTGTGTACGTGTACGCCGTCGACCGAGGCGCTGTTCGAGTCCGAATGGCTTCGAGGTAGGGTGCACGTGTGTGCGGTGGGCTCGTATACGCCGCGCATGTGTGAGCTCCCGCACGCGCTCGTCCGTTGCGTCGCCCAGCAGCGCGCGCTGGTGGTGGATAGCCTCGCAGCATGCAGGAGCGAAGCAGGATGTCTCCTCCAGGCGCTCGACGACGCCGACTGGACGCACATCATCGAGTTGGGCTCCATCTGCCCCGCGCCCGAGCTGGACGATGCGCAGTGGATGCGATCCGCCGCAGAGGCGCGCGGCGGCGAGGGCGTCTCCATCTTCAAGTCGGTAGGCGTGGCGACGCAGGACGCCTCGCTCACCCGCCTCATCGTCACCCACGCCCCCATCAACTCGATCCGCTTCTAAGCCTGTTGGACCCAAGGCGGAGATGTTTCGAAAGTGTTACTTTTTCCATGTGGAGATGCTGTCTGTGCGCGCGGCCAAGCGAAATCCAACGCGTTTGAGCGCCAAGCGGGTTGACATTTGACCACCATCAGGCAGAAATGTCGGCAGAGGGAGCGAGACTCAGCTTGGCGTTGCGAGCGTCTGCGCTCGTGCATCTCGTCCAACCCGACTCCGTGCCGACGAGTGGGGCGAGCGGGGTGTTGGTGCGGTTGCGCGAATTGGCGAGCGGTTTGGAGGCGATCGCGGACGCGAGCATCGCACACCTTGTAGGCGGCTGGTCGAACTACGCTGCGCTGCTCCAACCCGTGCCTCCCGTCGCCGATGTGCGCAACCATGCAAGTGCGTTGCTCGAACAGCACGACGAGCTCGTCGCCACGCTGCGCGAGCTCGAAGCCATCCAGACCCTCGAACCCACCCTAGCGCCCGCCGCAAACAGGACTCTGTCGAGTAAGTACCACTTTGACCCACACACGCGGCCCCCGGAGCAGCAGCCCAAGATACTCACACAGATCAGCGCGACAGGATCCATCCAGCAGCAAAGAATACACGAGGCGACGCAAAGAGCCGACGAGGATCAGGCTGCCGCAAATATGGCCGCACAAAGCGTCCTCGCTCTCGCAAACTCCTGGGCCCAATACGTAAGTCCCAAACCCCCCTCTGGCAACATCCAATACGACAGTCCGCTACCTTTCTTGCACCGACTCACGCATTGACCCACTTTCACACCCTCGCTCTCAAACTCTTCCGCTCTCTCTGCCTAGACGAGCTCGGTGTCCGAGGCGTTTCTGCTGCTGGACAGCCAGGTCTCGGATCTGGAACGCACCCTCTCGCGACTCGAACGCGCCTAAGACCCACTCTCTCACACGCGCACACGCGCCTCGATACCCGTTGAACTTGCGATCGCATTGGGCGCGAACGCTCACTCTCCGTTGGTGGGTGCTGCGCTCTCGGCGTCGGTCTCGAGCAAAGAATACTCTACGCCAACGCAAATGCAAAGTCACGACAAACGTCAGCCTGTGCTTACTCTTTCGTTTCGCGTCTGGATCAGGCGCGGGGGGAGACTTACGTTTCTGGAGGATGCATTCGCCGCCGTGTTCGAGGTCGATGTTGTACGAGTAAAAGTAGCCTTCGCTGGTGACGACCATGACGTGCGGCGTGGTGGCGCTGAGCGCGACGACGCTCGAGACGCCCGGAGTGGGCAGTTTGAGAAAGGCAAAGTCGCGTGCGGGTTCCCACATCTCGGTCAAGCTGTTGGGTAGATAGCCGCCCACGGAACCGGTGATGCCCTTGCCGAGGGCCATGCTCCGCCTACGCAGCGTCCCGCCCAACCCGCCTGCGCCACCGCCTTTGGCGCGAGCCATCATGGCCTCGTACCCGCCCGGACGGCCCGTGGTCGATCCGGGCGGCGAGGAGGTATCGGAGCCCATCGACTCGACGGCAGCCGGAGGCGATTTGGAGCTCGGGAGCTTGAAGATGTGTACGGTCTCGGTGTCGGACGAGACGGCGAGGAGCGAGGCGACGGCGTTGAAGCTGAGGCTGTAGATGCGCGCCGCATACGAGCCGCGTCGGAACTGATGCAGCTTCTGCGCTCCGGGCACGCTGAACACGCGGATGACCGTGCCCTTGTCGCTCGCGGTAGCGAGCAGCGTACCAGAGGCGTTGAGCGCGAGTGCCGAGATGGGCGTCTTGTGCGCCTGGATCACATTGGTCACGGACAAGGAGAGCAGGTCGAAGATCAGCACGTCGCCCGCCGCAGCTGCCGCCGGCGTGCTGGTTGCGCCCTGGCTCGAGTTGGCAAACGGACTGGTAGCCGAGGGTACGGGCGAGGGGTAGGCGAGGAAGCAGTTGTCCGAGCTCGGGCTGAGCGCGCAGATGGCGTTCGGATTCGGACTCGTCTCGATGGTGTGGAGGAGCTTCATGTTGGAGATGTCGTAGATGTAGATCTCGTGTTCGAGCACGACGACGAGCCTCCTGCGGTTGAGCTTGACGCCGAGGATGGCGGTGGGGAAGAGGAGCTCGCAGATGACGCTCTGGCGCTTGGTGTTGACGATCTGCAGCCGACGCGGCGACGCCTGCGACTTTGCATCCGCATCGCTCGTCGCCACGAGCGCGACGAGCGAGGTGCAGAAGAGCATCTCGACCAGCGACGTCGCGCCCGCCGCATTCGTGTAGACCCGCCCGAACGGCTCGCAGTTGGTGATCGAGTAGCCCTCGCGCGTGCCTACCGCGATGCACGAGTGGTCCTGGTTAAAGTTGACCGAGAGCAGCGCATTCGACGCGCGCGCCGGAGCCGACGTCATTCTGAGCTAGGCTTCCGTGTGTGTGTGTGTGTGGAGATGCGTGGTCGTAAACGGTGCAGAGGTGACGGTGAGGTGTGGATGCGTTAGGATGCGGGTGGATGGCGAGTGGATGGTGGGCTCGTGCGGCGTCAAAGCTCAAGGCCTGAGCGAGAGTGCGTGTGTATGTCGAGATGCGCGTGGCTCAGCCCGAATTCACCCATTCTTATGTAAACAAGTACGGTCTAACATACACCAAAAATGTGGAGGTGTTGGGCTTTTCCTTGTCCCACCCTCGTGTCCCACCCTCGCCAATCCCCGCAACGATGGTGCACGAGGTTGGTGGTGGACCATCATGTCCGGTGCGTCGACGGCTCGGTTGAGCTTCGACGAGTTCGAACGCGCGTGTCGCGCCTATCTCGCGAGCCGCGATGCAGCATCCGCTACCACGTGCGATGCGGACGAGCTCTCCTGGCTAGGCTATGCCAAGGGATGGAGGTGGCTTGCGCCGCTGAGCGAGGGCGAGCCATTCCGAGCCACCGCCTGCCTCGAACGATCCTACTCCTTGCTAGCGCCTACCATCGATGCACACCGCGACCAAGAGCGGCAGCAGTACCACGATCCGACGGTCCAAGAGCTGCAAGACATGCAAGACGTCGATCAAGCCTCGGCGGAGCCATCAAGCTCAGCGAGCCTCATCTGCCTAGGCCAGAGCATCCACTGGTCGCCCATCTGGCAACTGCCCATCCTCTACCTCCACGCAACCGCAAACTCCCAACCCCTCGACCTCGCCGCTCTCCAGCGCTACGCCATCCTACACTCCACAGGCTCCCTCCTCCCCCACCTCACCTCCCAACCCATCCACCCCATCTCGTTCGCAGATCACCCGCGCGACCAGCTCCCCGCCTTCTACCTCCACCCCTGCAACACCAACTCGGCCCTCACCCCCCTCCTCCCCCCAAACACCCTCGACACCACCCCGCAAGACTACATCGCCGCCTTCGTCTCCCTCTGCGCCTCAGCCGTCCACATGCGTCCATCGTAGAGCACACGCAAGATACAGAGATGGCCATTCTTTCTCGTAAAGAGCACGCTCAAGCTACCACAGCACAGAACGCTTCTTGGTCCCCGCACGCCCCAGGCTCGCCGTCCAGCCTTCGTCCTTGGTCCGCGCCTGCGCCAGATCCACCTCCGAGGCGCCAAACATCTTGGTCAGGTCCTTGCGCGCCGAGCGCTTGTGCGCCACCGCCACCTCGGCCTCGAAGCTCTCCTGCGTCGCCGTACTCGCGCTGACGCTCGCACCGTCGTCGTCCGAGAGCTCCATGAACGACTCGTACTTGTGCTGCGCGCGTCGCCGCCGCGTCGACTTGGGACTCTCAAACGTCGTCGCCGCCAGCGCTTCCAGCGTCAACGACGATCGCTCGGGACTCGCCGGGCCCGCAGCGGGTTCGCTCGCCTCACCCGCCGTAGCAGAGTCGCCGCCCGTGATCGAGCTCAGCATCTTGCGCAGGCCCAGGCTCGAGCGCGATCGCAGCTCGTCCCGCGACGCTCCTGGCAGAAGCGTAGCCACCTTGCTCCGCGGAGACACCGCCGTCGCAGCCGCAGCCGCAGCCGCAGCCGCGTTGGCCTCGGACGAGTGCGACGACGCAAAGCTCGGTCGGCGCACGTCCATCGACGGCCGCTTGCCCACGATCCGCTCCTTCCACGCCGCTGGCAGCTCCGCAGCAGCCAGCGCCGCCGACGACGCTACCCGCGTCCGGTCCGTCTTGCGCATCCGCCCCAGCACCGACGGCAGCGACGACTCGCTCGTCTTGCGCTCCATCCCCGTCGAGCCCTCTTCCTTCGACCGGCCCAGACGGCCAGACAGCTTGCTCTTGAGCGTCGTCGCAGGCTTGCCCAGCTGCGGGCCGCCCATAGCTGACGTCGCCCAGGGCGCCTCCACGCCCAGTCGCTTCTGCGCCGCTCCGGGGTACAGAGGCACCTCGCGCGCATCCAGCATCGCCGCCACCGTCACCTCGGGACTCGGCGGCACAATCTCGCCCAGACCGGGCACCACCGTCGTGCCGTCGCGCCTCTGGATGCGCTTGTGCAGCGGCACCGGCTCCACCAGCGACGTCGACGCCTCGTCCCGCCCGCACATCCAGTCGCCCAGCAGACGCTCCGGGAACTCCTCCCGCAGCTGCACCTCCTTGGGCGCCGCTGCCACCATGGCGTCCAGGCTGTCCAGCCGCGCCGGCAGCTCCGGTCGGTGCGTGCCTTCCTTGCGCCGGTTCGCCTGGCGCAGCACACGCGCCGACTCCTTGGACGAACGCGGCTTGTCCGCCTCGTCCGCCGGCGCTGGCGGCAGCGGCGGCAGCGGCATCGAGCTCATGCGCAGCGGGCTCCGCGGCTGGCGCGCCTCGGCGTGCTGCGGCGGTTGCGGCGTCTCGCACGCCTCCTGCGGCAGCGGCGGCAGCGGAAGCGCATTCAGGCGCAGCGGGCTGCGTGGCGGCTTGTGCGGCGCCTTGTCGTGGCAGTAGCTGCTCGCCACCGACGAGCGGCGCGTGCTCGCACCCGTATCCGCCGACCCACCACGCACCATGCCGGGCGCAGCCAGGTGCGCGTTGAAGAGCAGGCTCGAGGCGTGCGACGCCGTCGACATGTCGGCAGAGGCGGTCGAGGCCGTCGACACGCAGCTTGCCGCCGATGCGCGTCGCAGGAAGCCCGAGTCGGTGCTCAGCTCGTCGCTCAGCGCACCGTGGCCCATGTCGGCCATCGGGCTCAGCGAGGCATCGTACGAGTCGTCGCCAAACAGCGCCGCCGCGCCGGACTGGGTGCTGGTAAAGTCGCCCACCGAGGCGACACCGCGCAGCGTCTGGCCTTGCGCAGCGGGCACCAACAGGCTGCTCGCACGCTCAGGCGTGAGCGGCAAGCCCGCCGAGAGCTGGCCCTCGCTGGCCGCGCCCGCTGCGGCGGTGGCCTGGTCGCGCTCGTCGTGCGAGAGCGTTCGGAGCGTGCGGATGCATGCCTCGTGCATGGCGACCTGCTCCAGCAGCGAGTCGGCCGACTTGCTCTGCTGAGGCTCTGCAACGCCGGGCATGACGAGCGACGCGTCTTGAATGCCGAGTCCCATGATCTCGACCGCCACTGGCGCAGTGAGGTCGACGGGCGAGAGCAGAGGGCTGCCGTCGGGCGTCGAAAACTCCTCGTCCACCGACGGGTGCTGCGAGCCGTAGACACCAAAGTCGCCATCGTCCTCGTCGCTGCTGCAGCGCGCGAGCTCCTCCTCGAGCCAGGTGGCCTCGTCATTGAGCGTGGGGCTGTCGGGCTTGGAGAGCTTCGAGTGGTATTCGCGCTTGCGGCTTGCGGCGATGGGGAAGGCGAGGTCGGTGATCGAGATGGGCTGGCGGAAGTCGATGGCTCGAGAGACGCCATAGTTGCCGCTCACAAAGGAATGCCAATCGATCGAGCCGTCCTCGGAGAGGCAAGGCGAGACGTGAAAGTTGACGTGACCGTCGCGGAGTGGGGTGCTGGAAGCGGTGGGTTTGGAGCCTCGGATGGTCTCGGACGAGGAGCAGAGTCGGAGCTGCATGCCCTCCTCGGCGATGCTCTGCATGAGATACGCATTGGCACGACCACGGTAGGGGGCGGCGAGCGTCTTGCTGCGCGGACGGTTGGCCTCGAGCTTGGCGGTGAGTTCGTCGAGCTCGGCAAAGGACGAGGTGCGGACGGTTGGTGGGTTGGAGAGCTCCTGCGAAGCCTTGGTGCTGCCGATGCCCATGCCCATGCTGGCTGCAATGTCGTGACTGATGAAAGGGTCGAGGATGCTGACGTCGCTGCGGGCACGGCGATGGATGGGAGTGGCGACGCTGATGCGACGCGCGGTGGTGATGGTGGCCGTCATCTCTTCCGAGTCGTCGCCTCTCGGTTCAGAAGCGGAGGCTGACGTGGATGCGACATCGGAGGCCGAGACACGATCTGAGGAGAGTGCCGATTTGCGTGCACGACGCTGAGTGGGCTTGGATGAAGAGGCTGTGGGGGTAGAGTCGGACTGGAAAACCTTTGCACGGTCGGCGACGCTGACGGCGCTGACCATGGAGCTGCGCTTGGCGTGCGACTTGGCCGACATTGTGGAGGAAGGTGCGGAGTTGGAGCTGTCAAGAGGCAGGCGAGAAGGACCCGCGTCTGGTCTTGGAGTCGACTGTTGGGAGGAGTCGAGTGCGACGGTGGGCATGCTCCGCGACACAGTCAGAGAGCTGAAGGGAGCGAGGTGCGATAGGTCCAAGTGGGAAGAAGAGGCGAAGGCGTACGAGACGGTGGAAGCTCTGGAAGACCTTCTGGCAACGGAGGACGACCTAGGGGCGATGCTAGGGTGGGTCGAGAGGTCGAGTGTGCGTGTGCGCCTTCGTCGAATGGTGGCAATATATGCGGGGGAGAGGGGAGCCTTTTTGGGAAGTGCTTTGCCGTTAAGCGCCGGGAGCTGTTCCTGAGGTGCAGCTGTATGCGAGACGAGGGCGGCTGGGGCAGCAGCTGTGGTGGGAAAACGAGGAGCCGGGCTGTCAGCATGTGCGTGGTTGAAAGGCATCACGACGGAGGAGGCGCTCAGGAGCACGCAGGTTGGAGGCGAGGGGTACGGGAGGGGCCGCGTGTCTAGCGTGGGAAGTCGAATGATGGCCCAGCGAAAGCAGGCTCGAGCGAGACGGACGAGGGGCTCGAGCAGACGCGTAGCAGGATCGCGAGAGATGGCTGAAGCCGACGGCGCAGCGTACGACCAGGAACGGGAAACGAGCTTAAGGCGACGATAGACCGCGTGCACAATCGATATGCATGCGATGGGGCCCGAGAGCGTCGAGGCGACAACAGAGCCACAATGCAGAGCGACGGCCAACGTCTGTGTGAAGACGACAACGACGGCGACCACGACAAAGCTGCGACAAGGATGCACGAAGGCAGACACGGTCCAGATCGTTACGGCCAAGTGTCAAAGCGAGCGAGAAGGAAATGAAGAGGAGGGGGGATCTTTTTCGACGGCGACGGCGTTCTGAGAAGGACGAGGCATATATGGACTGCCGAGACACGGCGGGATAGGGCGCAGATGAGACACGCCGCTGCAGGGCTCACATGTGATCAAAGCTTGCCCGGCTCGGCTACGGCGGACGCGGCGAGAGGGTGGACAATGGGGCGCGGGAGACGAGGGCTCTGACACGAAGCTCGACGCCGGAGACGAGGCTGCCAAGCTGGACAGCGCCAGGCTAAGCTACTGTAGCGAGACGGCGCTGGCCGGACGCGACGTGCCGGTAGGCGCTGTGTGCAGAGCTGGGAGAGCGCATGAAATGGGATGCACACATCGTGAGAAGCTCTACGCCACTGTGATGGAAGCAACGCCGAGGCGTCCAATCGAGTCGGGCGAATCACGAAGGGCAGCATGGGATACGCTAGGTGGCGTGGGCAAACGCAGCAGAAGGAGAAGCAGAAGCCATGCAGAGGGAGGACAACGCGACGCCACCAATTTGGCGGGCGTGGGCAGCTGAGCATGCAAGGCCAGGTGCCTCAATAGCGGTGCCGAGCTGCAGCCTGAGCCGATGGATCCCTGGACGGATCGCTGGAAGGATGCCTGGAAACGGGGCGTGGCTGTTGAATGCAACCGCAGCGACTGCAGAGACCGCAGAGACCGCAGCCCGCCATCTACCAAAATCTGCCGTCGCTGAGACCAACTCTGAAACCGCGAGCAGCGAGCAGGACCCTACGCTATCACGGCGCATTCCATCGTGCTCCTTCTGCTGGCTGGCTGCTTTGCTCCCGTGCCGCGCTTGGGACGCGTCGCATCGCAGCTTATGTTCGTCGGCTTCACCAGCCCTTGGCTCCTTCTCTCTCCCTCTTTCTGTATGGATTCTGGATCCTATCGTTGGCAGCACCGACGGGATCGAGCCGACAGCATCCGGCTGCGATTCGCGGAAGCGCCTCCACCGAGACGGGCCGAAGCAGTTTTTCGCCCTCGGCCAACGTCGAGGCGTGGGGAATGCACGCTGCGAAATTCGAAAACGTAGCAACCGACGCGGATCGCAACTTTGCGGCGCTCGAATTCCGCGCCCCGCAACCGCAACCGCAACCCGAGCCTGACGCCCTTGAGGCCTCTGCATACATCGGTGCCGATCCGGTGCGATCCTCTGCCCTGCTCCCGATGGATCCGAGCGCCAGTAAGTCGTGCAGCAAGCCACTTACCTTGTGGTGGAATCGCCGGCAAGTACGAGACGAGGTGTCGGTGCGAAGGATGATGGGCGGAAAAGCGTTGGATGTGCTGGCCCGCAAGTGGTGGTGATGGAGGGAGCGAGTAGCGAGGGGAGACAGGGTGCGAAAAGGGATCCGGCTCTGCAAAGCTGGCCGAGCGCTTGAGGATATAAGTAGTTCTGGCGTTGCTCGTGGCTGCTGAGCCTGGCCGTGTTGGTTGGCGACGAGGCGAGAAATGTGACAGAGGCGCGAGCGAACCAGGTGCGGATCAACCGCAATCGGAGCTGTCAGGGTCAGGGCGGCAAAGCGAGCCGAGGCAAGGCTGCAGACATGCTCACCACTCGTCACCACCCCCCCTTTCATGCTCCCGTCGGTCAAGTGCCAAAGCGTCACGACGGCGAGGCAAAGGCACGTCGCTTGCATGGTCATGCCCAACGCTTCGCGGCCTCATGCGCGGTGCCGCCTCGAATTAGCCGCCGCGCTCGATCTGTTTGCATGCGAGGCGAGAGCGTATCCGACGTGCCTGAGCATGCCCTTGGAGCCATCTTGCCCACGATGCCTCGATCCACAGATTCAATGCATCCAATTGCAAGGAGCTCGAGGCGTGTGAGAGTGACGCACTCAGAGGCTTCATGACAGCTCGCCTCGCCTCGCCTCGCCTCTTCCCTGGCCGCAGCTTCTGGAACCGAACACGGTAAAGCTCTTCCCCATTCCCACATTTGTTCCTAGTCAGCCTGCCAAGCCAACAGCTCTTCCCGTCGTTGTTCGATGCGAGCTCCACGCCCAATGCCGGCGAGAAACAAGACAACGGATCGGCGCCTCCGGATGTGCAGTGGTATCGACCACGACATTGGTACCGCGGCTCGCTAAGCTTGTTTCTCGACATCCGTAGCAAGCGATCGAGATTCCGACTGTTCGCATGCTCGCATACTCGCCTGCCTCTCGCGATTCACGATTGCCGAACGGGTCGGGGCCACGAGAGCGACCGAACCATGCGGATCTGGTGTGTTTGCTTGTGAGCGGATCGCCGCCAAAGTGTGCAAGGAGGCACTCACTCGAGGCGCTAAACCTAGGCTGCAGCGGCAGCGGAGCTCGCAGCAAGCTAAGCGCAACGTGGTGATCGCGATAGGCACCGATGGCACCCGCGGAATTCTCACGACGGTCAGGAGACACGAGCTCCAACCAAGCTCACCAACTTGCATCCCAAGTGGGGGGGTTTCCGGCAGGGGCAGCCATGGAACTCCGCTGCAGGGATTTAAAGCTCGTTGTGATCACATCCGATTTGCCGCCACCACATCCACGTACCCGACAAGGATAACCAGGCACTCGATGGAGACTTCGTGGGTTTGTAGGGAGCATGGAGCCAACGCGAGGGATCGACGCGGGCGGTGCGTGGGAACGGCGCGGCGCGGGGCTCAGCCTTGGAATGCGACAAAGCGATGTGCACCTCTGGATCGAGCGAGCACGACCATCGACGCCATGCTCAACGTCATGACGGAGGCGGAAGGGAAAGGGGGCCCACGGAGCAGGGAGCAGGGAGCAGGGAGCAGGGAGCAAGGAGCAAGGAGGCGGCACCTCCTGCTTTTTGGCAGCGCCTACAGTAGTGGCCAACGGGCGAACGGGGCCAACGGGACGGGCGCGCGTTCACATGTCCAGGTGCACCTCCTGACATCTCGGCTAAGCTCCGACTCTATACGGTACGGTCACTCACTTACTGTATGACTGAATCCTCTTTCGCCTCGTCTCGCCTGCCTTGGACGCCGCTCTCCCTTGCCCTGCACGCCCTTGCCCTGCACGCCCTTGCCCTGCTGCGTGCATGAGAACTTTCAAAGGTTAAATTCAAACAAGCCTCCAACTTGTTAGGTCGTCGCTTCACACCCCGATGGAAGCCACTCCAGAATCGGGGCTGGGCGTCAATCATTCCCGAGATGCGAGATTCGACGTCCAAAAAAGTGAAAATGTGGAAGAAAGAATGGCAGACAGCCGTCGCGCTGCGGAAAAAATTCACCAAACGAGCGAGAGAGCGAGCGAGCGTACAGAAGCCAACTCACGCCTCCTCTCTCTCCTCTTCATCGTCACTCGACACTCGTCCAGCCTCGCACACGACGACGACCACCATGCCCGACGCCTTCTTCCAGAAGAAGCGCAAGCGCACCTCCCCCTCGGGCCCGGGACCCGCCGGCGCTTCGTCTTCCAGCCGTGCCGGTCCCTCGCGCTCCAAGCCGTCCACCTCCTCCTCATCAGCCTCGTCCTCCCGCATGCGCAAGGGCGCCAGGTCCACCGCTGCCGACTCTGACGATGACAACGACGACGACGTTCCCGGTGGAGGCATCGACGACATGGACCTCTCGCACAACTACAATCACGCTCCCAACTCGGACGACGAGGCTGAAGCCGCAGAGACCCCAGCCGAGGCGCGCGTGCGTCTCGCAAAGATGTACCTCCAGGGCCTCTCGTCCTCGGATCCAACCGCGTCCAGAGCAGGTGCAGACGACGACTTCTTCGAGTCCGCAGACCAGCCCGCCTTTGGTCTCGCCGATGCAGCTCAGGCGGATCGCGACAACATCGCCGCACGTCTTCAGAAGGACGTCGCCGAGCAGAGCGGCAAACTCCACCTCTTCCTCGCCAGCCGCATCGCAACACCACCTTCCGCTACGCACGACTCCGCAGATCACCATACCATGCTCACCGTCAAGGGTCACAGGCTCAGCGTCACCGCCGCGGTGGCCTCGGCAGATGCAAAGTGGCTCTTCACCGCCGGCAAGGACGGCAGCATCGTCCGCTGGCGTCTCAGCGACGGCAAGATGATGCGCGTCCTCCCCAGGAGAGCTCGCGTACTCGATGACGACGGACAACCTGTTCCGCCTCCTCAAGCATCCAGGAGTAAGACCAGCGGTGCAGCGCGTCGACGTGCGCGCTTCACCGCCGCCGCTGCTGCCCAGTCCAAGTCCAACGCACTGCCCAACGGAGACAGCAAGGGCAAGAACAAAGATGCCGCCACCGCTCCGTCGGCGAATACGGATGCAGCGAGCTACGTCTCGGTAGGTGCCGAGCAGGGGCACACCGACGAAATCTGGAGCCTCTCGGTCTCGTCCGATGGCGCCTACCTCGCGTCCGGTGGCAAGGACCGCCGCGTATGCATCTGGGACATCTCGCGCCGTGGCGAGGCTGCGTCGGGCGAAAGGTTCCTCAAGAACCTCGGTGGGCACAAGGATGCGATCTCGGCCGTGAGCTTCCGCGCGGGCTCGCTCGAGCTCTACACGGCCTCGCTCGACCGGACGCTCAAGCTGTACGACGTCGGCCAGCTCTCGTACATCGAGACGCTCTTCGGCCATCAGGAGGCCGTGCTGTCGCTCTCGTGTCTCGGTGCCGAGACGGCGGTTTCGGCAGGCGGCAGGGATCGCACGTGCAGGTTTTGGAAGATCCGAGACGAGTCGCAGCTCGTCTTCCGCGCAGGCGCAAAGTCGAAGCTGCGCGACGTTCTCGAGGGCGGAGATCTGGCTCGCCAGGCGCTCGCCGGTGGCGAGGGCAAGATGAGCGCTCCCACCGAGGCGGTCGAAGGCTCGGTCGAGGTGGTCGCCATGATCGACCAGAGCCACTTTGTCTCGGGTGGCGATTCGGGCAGTGTCTCGCTCTGGAATCTGGGCAGGAAGAAGCCCGTGCACACGGTCAGTGTCGCGCACGGCTTTGAGCTCACACACAGCGAGAGCGAGGGCGAGATCAGAACGCCCAGATGGATCACCGCCGTCGCCGCGCTGCCTTACTCGGATGTGTTTGCCACCGGAAGCTGGGATGGCAGCGTTAGGCTCTGGAAGGTCGTCACTGCAGGTGGACAGATCAAGTCGTTCCAGCCGCTCGCGCACATCCCTGTGCCCGGTGTAGTCAACTCGCTCCAGCTCCTCTCGCCACCACTGTCGACGGTTCGCATCGCAGAGGATGGGTCCTTGACCACGTCTGCGGTCAAGGGACAGCTGTGGAAGAAGGCCGACAACGTACCGCAGACCGAGGAGGGGAGAGGTTTGACTCGTGTCAATGCGACCAAGCAGAATGCGCCCCCGCTTCTCGTCGTAGGCGCGGGCAAGGAACACAGACTCGGAAGGTGGATAAAGCTCCCAGAAGCAGTCAATGCAGCGACCGTCATCCCGCTCCGCCTCACGTCGGCTCAGTAGCATCTGTCATTCACGCTGGGTACGCATCGGAATCCAGCGTACCTGTCGACAGTCGTAGCATCGTACGCAATTGCAGCTGTGGGTACATTCAAGCCGTATGGGCGGGGGGTTTGAGAAGGTATGAGCGAGAAGTTTGGGTGGGAAGGGACGCGATGGGGTGGGGGCTACTGTGCCAAGGTTCGGATGCCTTTGTTTAGTTGGGAGTCGAGATGTCGAAGGGTGGATCTCCGAGGCACTTCGTGTAGGGACGATAGGACGTGGATCCACCTGTCTGGTAGACGACGGTTTTGGTGAGTCCGATCGTGTAGCAGTCTGGCTTGTCTGCCTGGTTGATCGAGATCTTGCCAGCGTCCGTGTCGAACGACTGCTCTCCCCCGCCAACCAAGATGACGAACGCTAAAACCCCCCGCAGAATGTGACCAGATTCAGCCTTGTAACACTGCGGTACTGCGACACTGGATGTAGGGATGGGGGTGTTGGGGGGATGGTCTTACCTGTGCCGGCATCGTTCATGTAGCCGCTAAGGTTCGTGGGGTTGCGCATCTGCGTTCGGACATCGCGCTTGGTCGTGAAGCACAGCACGCGTTTGGGCCCGCGTTGCCGGCTGGGCGGCGCAGCGCATAGCTCGCTCACCACGCGCTTGTTGCCGAGCAAACCCGACGTGGAGGCCTACCAACCGACGGCGTGGCGTCGGAATCATACTCGCCGCGAACCGCCACAGTCAGCGCAAACACAAGCCACAAGAGCGAAATCATCCTCGTCGAGATGGTGGCGCAGAGTTGCGAGACAGCACCAAGTCGATCCGGTTTATACCTTGCCCTAGTTGTGCTTGGTGGGACTGGTGACCGTGGCATCTGCGGGACTCTTGTGGGTCTTGTGGGACTTGTGGGTCTAGTGGGTCTTGTGGGTCTTGTGGGTCTTGTGGGTCTTGTGGGTCTTGTGGGTCTTGTGGGTCTTGTGGGTCTTGTGGGTCTTGTGGGTCTTGTGGGTCTTGTGGGTCTTGTGGGTCTTGTGGGTCTTGTGGGATTTGTGGGTCTTGTGAGGTTTGTGAGGTTTGTGAGACTTGTGGGACATGTGGGATGTGTGGGACTTCGTATCACGACTGACGACACTTAGACGCGCCTATCCTCGCGCACATGCACACGCCGCGCCGAGGCTTGAATGCCGATTCACTGCAGCTACACATGCGATTGCACCACGGACTCGTACTAGGGCTACAAGGGCTTAGTGATGTCGATGGGGGCGTCGCCGGGGCACGTCGGGACGTCCTGGGCCACTCCCGTTCCGCTGGCGTTGGCGCCAAAGTCGATGCCGATCAGGAAGCAACCCGCAGTCCTCGAGGGTCGGATGGTAATGCTCGAGCTATCCGTCACAAAGCTCTGCTCGCCTCCTCCCGGCACCACCACAAACACTGAAAGTAAACCATGTGGATCGATATCAGTCTCGACGTACTGGCCTTGTTGGGGGTTGAGGGGGGTTGTACTTACGGTTGCCGGGATTGTTGATGTAGCCGACGAGACCGATGGGGTTGCGCATCTGGGTGCGGATGTCGCCCGTCGTCTTGAAGCAGACGAAGCGCTTGGTGAGGCTGGTGCGCTTGGTGGGCTGAGAGCAGAGCTCGCTCACGATGCGGTTGTTGCCCACCAGTCCAGCCGTCGACACCGCTCCGCTCGAGGAGGCGTCTTGAGCCTTGACAGCAAGGGGAAGCGCGAGGAGAGCGAGCAAGGCGAGCGAGAAATGCATCGTTGTAAGTGGACGAGACGCAAAGACACAAAGGCTGGGGCTATATATCCGGACCTTCGATCGCATGGTGGATCGCACCTTTGGCGGGACGTGGCAAATGAATTGCCACAAGTACCCACACGCTACTATCTCATCCCACATTCAAAGAGTTTCGCTTCACCCGCGCGGACTGTTCAGCAATGCGCCGTAGACGTCTTGTAGAGCAAAGATGTAGCATTGAAGCAAGTCAACGAGGCGTTCGACGGCGCTTGGTCCAGGTGGACTGCAAGTATTGGTCGATGGATGAAGACGCGAGCGCTGCGCCGCACACTCTCGGCATCAACCCACACAGCCCCACCTTGCCGTCGCGCGCTGGTCTCGACAAGCATCAACTACAGAGCCGAGCTGCAGGGAGGATTGCAGAGCTAGCGTTGTGGTCTCTAGTTGGGGGTGGTGATGTCGATATCGAACGGGGCGTCACCTGAGCACTTTGACCAGGTGTGGTTCCACGTCGACAGACGCGAGCCGGCGTAGCTGCTGTAGAACATGTCTACATTGCAGCACGTGCCGCCTCCTGGGCGTACGCTGATGATCGCCGTGCTCGTCGAAAACCACTCCTTCCCCGCACCCACCAGCACAACGAATTCTTCCCAAACCGCGCAAACCAAAAGCGAATGTTAGTGCGAGATCCATGACGACGGAAGAGGGTGTGGGGTAGGGGGGGCTTACGGGTTCCGGGGGTGTTGATGTAGCCTTTGAGCTGGGCTGGCGTACGCATTCGTTGCCGAACATCGCTACGCGACTTGAAGCATACAAATCGCTCCTGGTGCTCGGGCTTTGGAGGCCGAGAGCATAGCTCGGTCACCTGTCGATCATCGGCTACGAGCCCACCGAAGCTTTGCCCGCTAACCGCAACGATCAGGCTCAGCACCAACAGCGAAACGAAAGCGAGCTGCATGATGCGAATGTGACGGAGTCAGAAATGGGAGCAAGAGGAGGGGGTTTAGAGGGTATATATGCTACTATCTCGCGTCTTGATCTGAGCTCGGCTTGGTGCGATCACACGATCCCATGAGATGTACCCACAACCCACAAAGTACCCACGACCCACAAAGCCGTCGCCACGAGTGCCACTCCCCACTTGGAACGGCAGAACGAGATCCAAGCCCACTCTCGCACGCCGCAGTGCAGCCGATTCTTTCCTCAAATCGCAGTCAGCACCGCTTCAAGGCGAGCCACGCCTTTTACGTCCAAGCCCATCCAACCCACGCTCCGAGCCCACCCAGCCGCTTGCCACTGAGACTGATTTCAATCTTGTCGACGTTTCATGTCGGTCGTATGATATCGACGCAGCAGCGTGGAGATCGGACGGATACTGCACTTGCCAAGTCGAGGAGAGCGGAGCGAGGCAACGAGACCTAGAGCCACGAGGCTGAGCGCGATACGAAGCCGACGAGCAGAGGCCAGAGCACGCAGCCAAACCCCTCTCCCTCGCACCAAGATCCAACAAAGACAAGCGGGAGCCTCCAGCGGGCAACTCGTACGACGTGCGACCGAATGAGCCCCCCGGGCCTTTCGAGCACGCTGCCTGGTCGTCATCTCGGATCGAGCCCCCACACCAGGATGACGCCACACTGGCATTCGTCTCGGCCCAAACGATCCACACACCGTATCGAGAGCTTGGACGGGATTGCTGAACATTACGAGATGTAGAGTTTCCTAAGCTCTGTGATGGAGCAAGTATCGCCTGTTCTTGGGCATGTGATGCTCTTTCCATCGTGGGACCTGTATACGAGCTCGACGATCGTGGACTGCGCATACACTCGTCCATTCGGTAGGGCAAGGGGGGGATCGTTATCGTCCATGATGTTTCCACCCACACTGCAGACGAGCGTCGAGTTCTGGTGGTGGGACCAGGGCACTTCGCTGGCCAACACGCCCAAGCCCTGCGCATCGCAGACGGGACAGTCGATATTCGTCGCGCCCCTCGCCCCCCTCGCATCGCCGTGAGTGTCGGGTTTGGTTTCGGGGTGCGAATAGCACTGGGGCAGCTTGAGCGACGAGAGTCCTGCAGAGAGGGCGATGTGCACAATAGGTTGGGCGGGGAGGCTGTGGATCTGGAGCGCACACGCGCGGAACGAGTCGCGAAGCATCGCCCACCGACCGAGACTATAAAGATCCGCATAGGCCCACGACTCGGGTCCACACGCTAGCAGTCCCAGCGCCCGACTGACCTCCTTCCGGATCGCTTCGGCGGCCAGACGCTCGTACTCGGCCTCCTTGTCCTTCTCGCTCGTAGCCGGCTTGACCCCCACGGTGCCTGCGGTGCTGGCAGGCGCGGGAGAGGTGACGAGTGGCAAAAGATGTCTGCGCGCATACGCGATCGCCTCGCGAATGCTCTCTGGCGTCCTAACCCTTGCGAGTTCGACAAACTCCTGCAGACGCAGGTTGAACTCGAGCGGAGTGCGGATCTTTCGCAGCGTCGCCTTGTTTTCGGAACACCAAGCCAGCGCCAGCGCGCAGCTCGGCTTGATCGTCTCCTGCGTGCCCGGCTGTGCGAGGGAGCTGTGCCAATCGGGAGGACAGAGCGAGTCTTCGATGCGGGCGATTTCGTCAAACAGCTGCAGATCCACGAGATCATGGATGCCCTTTGCGTCTGCGAGAGCATGCGCTGCCGAGCGGTAGCCACGGCGCAGCATGTAGTCTACGATCATCCGATCGAGGCGCGTGCGGGCCCAGTCTGCAAACTCGGCGCCGTCGGCATCGGACATGGCGTGCAGGTTGGCGAGGTGGTCGGTGCGACTCTGGGCCATGCGGACGCTCGCGCGCGCCTGGTCGGCGAGCGGCGCCAGCTTGCGTTTGAGCCCCTTGAGACGGCCGAGCAGCACGTCGAGCGAGCGGTCGAGCTCGCCGGCGCGGACCTCGGGCGCCGCGCGCGCCGCCTCGCTGAGCGAGGTGGTGGCAAAGACGAGCTCGCGCTCCACCAGACGCTGCTGCGTCTTTTGCTGCCGACGCAGCTCGTCGAACGGCACGCGGGCGAACGGCGCTTCGAGCAGCAGAATGCCGTCCAGGTTGAGCGCAGACGTCGAGGCGGGCGCAGCGCCCGAGGGTGACGCATCTATCGACATGCTTTCCGCCATCGTGGGGTTGCGGTGCAGGTGCAGTGAGAGATGGTGGTGGTGGTGGTGGTGGAGGAGGAGGTCGAGCGAAAGCGGGCCGGCACTTGGACCCTGTCTCTTGTCGAGCCCGCTTGGCCTGAGGCTGCGCATGGGGCGGCTAAGTTGGGATAACGCAGCGATTTACGAGGACGTATGCAGAGCCCATGCACGCCTGCGTTTTCAACCCGCTCTCTCGCCGCCAATCTCGCCTCACGGAAATGCTCGCGCTCTCACACCCACGCTCCGCCAAAAATGTGGAGGGCGCCCTCCCCACCCACCCACCAGGCTCAGATGCTCACGCCTTTTGACGGACCGGAAGGGGGTATGGATTGTTAGCATGACGCTACGCTAGGCGAAGAGCGCCGCGGTGGCCGTAGCCGCCTCGCTGGGAGTCCAAGCTCTGACGGGAATGCCGAGCTTCTCGCACGCGGCGCGGCCCATGCTCGCCCAGTGTTCGGGCGTCTTGCCCTGCTGGATGCGTTGCTGCTTCTGCGTGTCGTTGAGCGCGGTCTTGGCCTCGCCGTAGCCTTCCACACCGCCGTAGTAGATAAAGGCGCTGACGTTGGACTGGTGGCGTAGCGTCTCGAGCACGCCGATGGTCTGCAGCAGCACATCGTCCAGCCTGCTCTCGGGCACGGGCTTCTTCTCGCGTCTCGCCTCCACCTCCTCTGGCTCCTCGCCGGCACTCTTGCCCGCCTCTTCCCGGTTGGCCTCGGCGATGGACAGGTCCGAATCGTACTCGAGCTCGTTCTCGTCCTCGACCGCCTCGGCCTCGGTGGTGGCGAGCTGCTGCTGGATGAAGGTGCGCATCATCTGCGCGCCCTTCTTGCCAAATTCGGGGATGAGCAGATTGTTGTACGGCTGCAGCCGCGCCTTGTCCACGCTGTCGTCCACGAGCACCGTGTTCTCCGCGCCCCACGGACCGCACGCCTCGGCCTCGCGCGCGGCCTTGAGTGCTGCCGACATCTTGGCCGCTACGGGCGAGCTGCCACGTTTTGGCGAGGGAGGACGAACGGCTGCTGCTGGCGAGGTCTCGTCCGGTAGGAGCTGGTCCGCCTGGTCTCTTGCTTCCGCCATCAGCCGGCCCGGGCTCGGCTTGGCGTTGGCCCAGGCGTTGAGTTCGGCCCAGACGATCTCGAGGTCCTTGACGCTGTCTGCCTTTTGCTGAAAGTGGCGCTGCGGGACGAGCGTGTCGCGCGCCCAGACGCGCAGCATGCTCGCGCGCACCTCGGCGTCCAGCGACGCACGCACCATGCTGTCCACGTTGAACGGCTGTGCCGACGACCACACCACCACCTCGGCTCTACCCTTGGACTCGGGCTCGAGCACGCGGCCGGACGCGCACTCGTGCCAGAAGTGCGAGCCGTGCGGACGCTCCGCCGGGTCGATGGCCTTTGCTTCGGCGGAGGCTGCGACCGACGCCGCGTCCGAGATGCCGAGACAGTACTGGAGGAAGCAGAGCAGATACGGACGAGGCACGGCTCGCGTTGAATCTTTGGCACGGCCGCTGCCGCTCTTTGTGCGGAAGACGAGCGTGCCGTTGAGATCGAGCACGACGAGCAGCTTGCGCTGCGCCGCCTCCTCGTCCGAGAGCCGCGTGGAGCGTTGATTGGCCTGCTCGACGTACTCGGGCCGCGGTGCACCGCGGATGGCCGACTTGAGGCGCGACGCCGACGGAGCATACGGCACGCGCATGTTGCCTAGTGCAGCAGCCGCGCTGGGCGAGTGCGATCTCCTGTCGGCCTTGGGTTCTCGGGGGATAGCTGAGGAGTGAAAGTTGCGCTGACCCGAGGCGAAGCCGTTGTTATACGCATAGGTCGCTTGCGCACCATACGCCTCCTGGGGCTGCCACGGGAGCTGAGCCGGGTAGTCGTGCGCATACGGCTGGTAGGCATGGTCGTTGTACGAACGGTCGCGCCAGTTGTCGCTCCACGCCTCGCGGCCGTAAGCTTGGTTGGCGTGGTGGTGGGCGTAGGATTGCTGCCATGCGTGCGCATGCGGCTGCATCTCGCCGAGGTAGCTCGCATCGTGAGCGGGAGGCCAGTGCCCGTAGTTGGTGGGGTGCTGGGCGCAGTACGCGCCGTCTTGGGCATACGCATTCGACTGGCCGTACGCATACGCATTGTCGTAGCCGTTGGTGTGGCCGTACTGGTCGTAGGGTTGGTGATGTTCCTGTCTCCACTGTTGGTGGTGGTGGTGGTGGTGGTGGTGGTGGTGGTCTGCGCTGCCCGAGGCGCGCGCCTGGTTCTTGCGGCTGAACTTGCCTCCGCCTCGCCTGGACATGGTGGCAGGCGGGGCGAAGGTGGGAGGTCTGGCGAGGGCTCGCGCGAGTAAAGTGCGTATGCTCGCCACCATCCGGGTGCGAACGCTCCGCTGTATGCTTATATGTGCGTCTGCCGGATGCGCAGCTGGTTTCCTCGGAAGAAGGGCTTATGCTCGTGTCGGATGCTTCCGAACAACAAGGCGCAAAGCTGGACCCACCGAATCTTAACCTTTTGGCGCGTTCCGAATTCCGAAACCTGCGCTCGTTGCTCGCGTCGGGCGCTAGCCGATAAGCAGCGCGTGCTGTGATGCGGCGAGTCAGGGTCCGGGTGGAGCTGCGCGGTTTTCACACTCTGATGTCACCGCTCTCGACGGCTGCTCTGCTGGGTCCCATCCGCACCTGCATGGCGCTGCATCCCTCAGCCTTCGCCCTCGACTCTTCACATCGCTTCTCCCTTTCTCCTACTTTGGACTGCTCTTGCGCTCGGAGCGTCGTCGTACGGATGAGGTCACGCGCTTCTTCGGGTGGGTCTTCCGACTCGAGCCCGCGTCTTGGCTCGGGACGCTTCGGCGCGTCCGATTCCGACGATTCCGACAATGGAGGCTCCCGACGATCCTCAGACCCTGCTGTGCGGTCTCACGCTCGCCGTCGTCGTGGTGCTGGACGCAAGGTGGATGAGCCGAGTCTGCTGGGTTCGATCGGCAAGCTGGTGCGGCTGGCGATGGTGGCTCTGGTGCTGGCGCTCGTCGTGCCGTTTCTCCGCACGCGGCTCTTTGGCTCGCGCGGCTCAGCTTCGACGGCGAATGCGACGCTGGATAGGGCAGCTAAACATCCCTACCACCACGCCGGCCTTGTCGAAGCTGTCAAGGATGCAGCAAGCGCGAGCAGCTCGGAACCGGATGTGTTTAACTTCAGGCATGCCGATTACCTCAACCAACCGCGCACACGCACACCGACGCCGAGCAACTCGGCTTTAATCCCACAACCCCAACAACAGCAACGTCAAGCACCGCACGACCAGCCGAAAGTGACTCAAGTAAAAGCACCAAGGTCACGACAACGCAAAAGTGACGACGAGGAGGAGGAGGATGCGAGTGGTGCGTTGATGCAACTCGTTGCAGTGGGTTCGACGGGCTGGACGGTGGTTAGCACAGTGGTCCGGTTTGTAGGCGTGCCGTTTCGACTGGTCGGTCGAGGTGCATGGTACGGAGTCGCGTGGTGCTGGTCGACGTTCCGCATCGCACTCTCACATACGCTCCAGCCTGTCGCTTACGCCCTGGCTCCACTCAGCTACCTGGTCTCGGGAGTCCTGTACGTCTTCGTACACGTCCCACTCGGCCTCCTCAGCGCCATCGTCACAGAACTCTACCCGGTCTACATCTTCCTCGGCGCTGCCACCGTGGTCGGCATCACAATGGGTCTAGTCGCTGCCGCGGTCCTCTACATCACTGCCTTCCTTTTCGTAGACCGCATCCCATCCTCCACACAACTTCACTCCACTTCCACCTCGGCCAAAATGAACCCCAACCTCGACCAGCCTTGGCCACACTCGCCTTCCCCTCCCTCACCATTCGGCCGCCAACATCACTCGCCCTACTCCCCGTATCCTCCCTTCCCATCCGCCGCCGCGCCCCAGTCCAGCTACGGCTAAGCCGCCCCCTCCCAGTGCCACGAAATCTCAATCCTCCTTTCCTCTTGCACAAAACCCTAGAGCCAAAGCGCCAACTCGTCGGATCTCTGAGCGTTCCGAGTCGATGCCCATGCATTGGCTGTGTCGTCGGCCTGTCTTGTGCGCAGCTAAAGGCCCACATCCTGCTCGTCGGCCTCGTCGTCGTCCTCGTCTTCGTCGTCGACAATGCGGGCGCGTCGTCGGCGCATGCTGCTGTCGTTGCTGCTGCCCGCCGCCTCGTGGCGCACCTCCCTCACCTCTGCATCCTCGTCCTCGTCATCTTCGTCCTCGCTATCCATCGCGCGTCCGCGCCCGCGCGCCATCCTCCCGGCACCCCTGCCTGCATACTCCACGCTCGAGCCCCTCCCCATCGCCGTGTCGCCATCCGAACCCTCGTCGTCCGAGATCTCGATCGCCGACGCGCGTCCGATGCGCCTCGGCCCGGGCAAGAAATCGTCCTCCGCCTCCTCCCTCACCTCCCAGTCCTCGTCCGATGCCGAATCGTTCCACTCGATCGGACCGTGCATCAGTGATTCCAAGGGATGCTGGAGACCGTACCCGTCTCGGTCCTCGTCGTCGTCGTCGTCTTCGTCGTACTCGGACGCGTACTCGTCCCGGACGATAAAGTCGTCCATCTCCTCGTCTTCGTCCTCCTCGTCGTGCTCGCCCAGGTCGCTCTCGCGCAGGTACTCGATTTGCGTGTGCTCCGAGCCGCCCCCGTCCGAATGCGCCGCTCCTGCAGTGTCGCGCATGTCCTCCGAACGGCCATGGCGCGCCTCAAATTCGGCCAGACGCGTCGCCAGCGCTCCGTTGCGTCGCGGTCCGTCACGGTCGTGGTAGCCAAACTCGTGTTCGCTGTCCATGTCCGAGTCCATGCCCTCGCGAGGCATCCTCCAATCGTCGTACTCGGACAGCGAGTCGTAGTCGATCTCGCACGAGGGGTTGCTGCATAGGCCGTCAAAGATCTCGCACCCGCAGCTGCCGCAGCGAGGAACGCCGTCGACCTCGTCGTAGATGATGCGGCGCGGGCCGTCCTCGTCAAAGATGTCGGCCCACAGCTTGGCGCCCTTGGGCAGATCTTCGCCCTTGAGCCGCACCCTGTCATCCACCGACAAGATCGCGTTGCTCGACTCGGCCACCTCCGAATCGAGGCGCGCCTCCTTGCTCAGCTTGAGGCCCTCGTCCACCTTTTCCAGCATGTCGCGCACGAGGAACACCTCGACGGGCGGACATGCGAGCTCGGTGCGGCAAGAGGGGCAGATCTTCCTGCGCTTAAGTGTGCGCATACGGAGATGTTCGTCGATCCGCGCCTGCGACCAAGCGGACGGCGGTGCACTCTCGCTCTCGCGCGGCTTGGTGAACCAGGAGCGCAGGCAGTGGATGCAGAATACGTGGCCGCAAGGAGCCAGTACACAGGGGCGGAAGGAGGGCTCGAGGCAGATGTGGCAGATGCACTGACTGTGGAGCTCCTTGAAGATGGTGTTTTGCTGCGTGATGATGCCCGCATCTTGGCTGGCCTGTGCCTTGGTCTCGGCGAGTTGCAGCTCCAACTGGCGGATGCGCAGCTGGAGCGAGGCCGAGTCGGTGGCATTGTAGCGTTCGGCTTGGTCGTTGGGATCGGACCTGGAGGCATTCGAGTCGACCCGACTGCGCTTTCGCGATGAAGCGGAGGACTTGGCGGCATCCTCTGGAGAGGCACTCGTGGCAGCGGCCTTGGCAGCATCGGCTGGCTGCTGCTCGGACTCCTTGATGCCTTGGCCATTGCCATTGCCATCAGCATCATCGTCATCATCATCGAAGAGTTGACGAGCTAGATCGGTCGTCTCTTTTGACGCAGAGGACGGCGCTGAAGCTTTGGGCTGAGCCTTCTGTCTGCTTGATGCTGGGGCGTGCGCCTTGCGGAGGGTGCTCACTGGAACCACGTCGATTGGATCGCCGTCCGAATCTCCCGAATCCTCGCCAGCGTCGCGACTGGCGTCCGGCGGCTGCACCTCGCCTGGAGCGGAGGCAGCATTGCTGGATGCATTTTGCTTGGCCGACGGTGGGGCATCCTTGCCAGGGCTGCGTCGAGTGCGGCCCTTCTGACGCTGATCTTCAAGCTGCGACGGCGTTGTAGCTTCCTTGGTGAGGCTTGGCCTTCTGTCGCGCTTGGAACGAGCGTTCTGCTTGCTGGTGGAGGAGGAGGCTTCGGGGGCTTCATCGTCCGAGATCACGGTGACCGCCGCGACCGCCTTGCGCCTCCGCGAGCGCGTCGACGCTGCGTTGTCGTCCATCGATGAGGGCGAGCCAGGTGCACGTCAGGTCGGGTGCTGCTGCTAGTGATCGATGTCGAATTGTCGCGGATCACGAGTGGAGAGACAGGCTCGTATCTGCGTCAAGCTCGAAAAGGGCTTGGTGGTCGCAAGGGAAGACGTGGGGAATTCGAAAGGAGGGTCACGACGAATGCGAAGGGTGGCTGTGGAGGGGGAAGGGAAGAAGTCGACCTGCAGCGCGCCTGGTTCAAGCGTGACGCACACCAAGGTCGGCCAGGTGTGGGGTGGAGAGGCGTTT
The DNA here is from genome assembly GCA_030849465.1 of Moesziomyces globuligerus. NCBI lineage: Eukaryota > Fungi > Basidiomycota > Ustilaginomycetes > Ustilaginales > Ustilaginaceae > Moesziomyces > Moesziomyces globuligerus. Next base: position 164,991 of record JARVLF010000008.1, read on the forward strand.
CGACTAGGGAGGCTGCGGTGGATCGAAGCCAGGAGATGAGCAGGACGATGGCTAGCGCAAGAGTCGGTGGGGCTGAGCTGTGATCAAGATGGTCGCGGATCGTCGGGCTGGATGAATCGAGGCTGTGACGAGAGATGTGGCAGCGATCGCAGCCGCAGTAGCCAGTCAAGCGTGACGACTTGCAGCCTCGCGCGCAGGAGCCTGTGGCGTGTGAGTGGGTTGTGTCAGCGGGCAGATGCAGGCTGTTCGGATTGACCGACAGCACGAGAGCAGCTCAGGCGAAGGCTGGCTGGCTGATTGGTGCGTGGCAGCAGGTCGGAAGGGTGGGCTTAGCCTTGCATCGACGAAGAAGCACGTCAAAGGGCGAGAGGCGGACGAGCCGATGTGCGGGTGAGAGTGCAAGCTGTGAATGCTTTCATTTTGCGCTCGCCCAGTGCTCTTGCCGCTTTGGCGGGTCACTTATCGTGACGTTGACTGGACTGCGCCGACTGCGCCGACTGCGCCTGAGCGGTGAGACGCGCCGAGCAGCTTGTCAGACCCTGATCCTTTCCTTTGTTCCGTTGCGAGGTGGAGAAATTCCGCAGCCGCAGCCAGTGCTTCTAACGCCAGCCTCCGAGCGCAGCGCAGAGAGAGCAACACTTTCCTGCCTGGGCGCGGCGTCGCGAAATTTTGGCGAGGCTGGCCGGGTGGATTGCGTGCGGGTCGGGCAGCGCGCGCGCCGTGCGGAGCGGAGCGCGGGTGGCCAAAGTGGAGGCACATCCATGCACCGTCACTCGACCATCGAGCCTCTCTCGAGCCTACCTGACTCGGGCCTCCCTGACTCGAGCCTCTCAGCTGCATGTCCAGCGACCCTTTAGCGCCGCCACGGCCCTGTAGAGAACGAGCAGGGCATGCCAAGGCGCCCCTCACCTCGTGCTTCGGCTGCTCCTCTGCTCGATGCTTGCTCACACTCAGATGGCGTTGGAACGCAGCTCAAACACATGGCGCTGTCCCGGCCCGGTCACGTTGACAGACGGCCAATGCACGTGAGGCTTGGGCTGGATTAGGAGAACACGAGCTGTCGGCGCTGCCGTCGCTCTTCTAGATTACAGATGGTACAGGTATAGCGAAAATGCTGAGCGATGCTTGATGGCGGTGGGGGATGTGCCGACCGTGTCTTCAGAGGAGCGTCTCGCCCATGGCGGCGCGGATGAGCGAGCAGCCGACGGCGATGGTCTGCTGCGCCTCGCGGTCCTCGAGCAGCGACGGGTTCACCTCCATCAGGTCGAGCGCCACCAGGCAGCCCGTCTCGTAGAGGGCCTCGCAGATGTAGTGGCCCTCGCGGAAGGTGAGGCCGCCGCGGACGGGCGTGCCCGTGCTCGGCGCCACGCTGGGGTCGAGCGCGTCGACGTCAAACGAGAGGTGGATGGGACGATCGCGCTTGCCCGGTGCGCCGTTGACGTGGTCGAGCGCCATCTCGACGACGCGGCCGATGCCGTACTTGTCGACGTGGTGCATGCTGTACGCCTTGATGTTGTGCTGCTTGAGGATCTTGCGCTCGCCCGCGTCAATGTCGCGCAGGCCGATGTAGACCAGGTTCTCGGGTCGCAGCAGCGGCTTCTTGGGCACCCACGAGTTGAACGGCTCCACATCCGTCCCCTCGAGTCCGAGCAGGAACGAGACGGGGCAGCCATGCAGGTTGCCCGACTCGGTGGTGTCGGGCGTGTTGATATCGGCGTGCGCATCGATCCAGATCAGCGCCGCGTCCGGATGCGCACGCAGCGTACCCGTCACCGTACCCAGCGCCAGACTGTGATCACCACCGAGCGTGAGCGGCAGCTTGCCCTGCTTGGCGCGCGACTCGACCGCCGCCGCCACCTCTTGCGTTACCGCCGACACGGTACGCGGCAGCTTCATGTTGCCAATGTCCGTGTCCGTGGCCATCTTTTCGTTGATGTGATCAAACGAGTGGTGGCCGTCAAAGTCGACCTTCCAGCCGAGCGACTCGAGCTGCTCGCAGATACCCGCAGAGACGAGCGAGATGGGACCGGTGTCGACACCCTTGCGTCGCTGGCCGCCAGAGAAGGGGCAGCCGACGATGGCAGCCGTCTTCTCCTGCAGGAATCGTTCGTGGAGCGTCCTGGTCATGGTGTGTGTAGAGTGATCGGAGCGAGGTCGGGATGCAGGAGAGATCTTTTGCGTGTGAGGGATAGCACCATTGAGGCGGGCCCTTCCGGTGGATCTGCGCTACTTATACGTGCTGCCATCCACGGCAACTATCGGAGAGCGAGCTGCCTCGAGCTGCCTCAAGCTCGCCTGAGTGCGCAGCGCGGACAGCGTCGATCCGGCAACGTGTGCGGCATGACTGTGCTGAGCCTGCGCAGGGTCTTGCCCGGTCAGCGGTTGCCGTTCCGTACTGGCCGCTGGCTGGGCTGCCAAGAGGCCAACATTGCGCAACCTCATTTCGCCGGCAATCAGTCCGGCAACGAACAACCTGCAGCTGCTCAGCGCGGCCCTCTCTTTTCTGTTCCCTTTTTTTTCTCGGCGTGGCTCGTCGCGTTGGATTTTTTACTTGCCGGATCGTCGGTGCTGCTTTCTCCACATGACCTTTCGCTGGCCAGTCTTCGCGCCGAGCGGCGTCTCGTTGATGTCTGCTCGGTCTGAGTCGATCTTACGTGCCGACGGTCGCCTCTAGCCTGGTCGCTGGATCGGTTTCGGCGCGTCATCTGGGACCCTACATGCTGTGACCCTTCCGTATCCAGAAATCGAGGCTTCCGGTTGATGGCCTTGGATCTTCTGCGATGGTCTGGCTGTGCGATGATGACGGCTTGCCTTACGGAGCGGTTCAGCACATATGCTCCCGAGGCTGCCTATCAGACCGGCAAAAAGACTGGAAGCGCAGCCATGTTGATCGGCTCTGAGCAACGAGCCGACCCGTCACCACCACCCGTCGGCCGTCGCGTATCTATCCGGCGAGCGTGGCGATCGTCTTCCGCCCTAGAAGCCGAGATATACCATCGGGCCGATCCACGCACATTCCAGTTGATCAGGGATGGGCATTTTACGACACGAAAAACGTGCACCTTTTGACGTTTGCATTTGTCTCTTCTATTCTGTCTACTGTATTTCAGCCGCATCTTACTGGGCACAGCCTCGCGTCCATCATCGTCCTGGCAATCTTGACCTTGCTTGAATGGCCTGCTCTGGGCTCGAGCGCTGCTGATACAGGTCCGATCGTCCTCGAGTGGATGTAAGCCGCCACGGGGATTGAGCTGGAACGACGGGCAAGGCAAGGGCGCCGACGCATTCTTTCGTACGAGAGAGAGGACACCCGATGCGTTTAGGCACTTTGTCACTGTTTCTAAGGGTTGGCCCCGTCGCGTTGGTGGATGGACGGCAGGTCCGAGTCGCGATCACTGAGTCGGGCTCCGTCGTGCTCAAGTGCCCCACCAAGCTTCGAATCCATGCAGGCTGCAGCAGCGCACGGTGGTGCATTTGCTCGAGTTCCTTTGTCCGGTCGTGTTAAGAGGGCATATTCGACAGCGCCAGGGCGTGACGCTGCAGTGTGAGTGTCGCAGAGAGCGCGCGCGCGCTCTTCGTGTCGCTGCTTGCCATAAAGCAGCGAGGCATCCATCCACACTCTCCCAGAGCGCCCAGCGCTTCGACTTCTTCTCGACACCGCGCTCCACAGCCCGCGTTCCACGTTCATCGACACCATCACCACCACCACCACCACCACCTGCTTCTTATCGGCCCGGTCGACCTCGTCTCTCGCTTCTCCCTCCACCCGGCTCGTATACATCCGCAGGCCGCACACTTAATCGCAAATATGTCCGCCATCGACAACGAAGAGTGAGTCTCGCGCTCTTCTTCCCCGCAAACACCGCGCACCCTGCATCACCACGCCACCGCCCGGAAAGCTCAGCATCCTTACTAACACTCTGTACTCTGCACTCTGCGCACCACCATCGCTCGCCTCGTCTCGTCCACGCTCGCGGCCGTCGTGAACGCTCGCTTCTCGCATCGACCCGTGTCGTACAATCTCTTGCTCGATGACAGTCTGATCGATTACGAGGAGGAGGTCGCCGTCGCCCCCTCTGCCACAAACGGCGCCGCTGCTACTGGCAACGGTGCTGCCGCCACCGCGGACGCCGACAAAGACAAAAAGGCAAGCATCTACCCACGACGATGACCAGAACATCGCGCCCCTTCGCTTCAGAGTGCCCCGCTCCACACCCGTCGCCGTACATGCCGAACGCAGCAACAGCCCTCGGCTAAGTGGCGCATCGAGGCCAACAGGCACCGGATACGGCCCTCGAGCCACGCACGCACATCGGACGCACGCACGAACATCCAGCCAACAACCTTCTAAACTCTCTCCCTTCTATCTCTTTTCATCTCCTCGCCCCTTTCGACGTACTCGCCTGCCTCTCTGCTCTCCGCTGCACACGTCGACGTTCAAACACCGCGTCTCGGTCGCTCGTCATCGTTGCTCGTGCTGGTCACGTGCTATCGCTGTCCGGTCCTTGTCCATGTTTGGCTACACACTGCCCGCTGTGCTGGACATCTCGGAATGGCGGTGCTGGACTGCCTTGATGGTGCTCGACATTGGTCGCATCCCCGTTGCGATGCTTGTCGCTTTCCGACACCGGTTCGAACGACGACGTGCGCAACACCTCCACACTGCCGACTGCATCGGATCCGTGTCAACAGGGCTCGTACGTCGGTATCCACTCTACAGGTTTCCGTGACTTCCTTCTCAAGCCCGAGCTTCTCCGAGCCATCTCCGACCTCGGTTTCGAACACCCTTCCGAAGGTGAGTGCCGTCTCTTCGACCTCCTGCTTGCCGAATTCCGACCCTCTGACCCCACGCGCCAACTCTCTTGCCCGGACCCGTCGACGCGTCGAAACCACAGTCCAGCAGGAATGCATCCCCCAGTCGATCCTCGGCATGGACGTCGTCTGCCAGGCCAAGTCGGGTATGGGTAAGACCGCCGTCTTCGTGCTGGCCACGCTGCAGCAGATCGAGCCCGTGGATGGCGAGGTCTCGGTGCTCGTGCTCTGCCACACGCGCGAGCTGGCGTACCAGATCCGCAACGAGTACGCGCGCTTCACCAAGTACATGCCCGACGTGCGCACCGGCGTCATCTACGGCGGCACGCCCGTCGCCGAAAACCAGGCGATGCTCAAGGACAAGACCAAGTGCCCGCACATCCTCGTCGGTACGCCCGGCCGCATGAACGCGCTCGTGCGCGACAAGAGCCTCAAGGTCTCGGGCGTCAAGCACTTTGTCATTGACGAGTGCGACAAGATCCTCGAGCAGGTCGACATGCGCCGCGACGTCCAGGACATCTTCCGCGCCACCCCGCACCACAAGCAGGTCATGATGTTCTCGGCCACCCTCGCCAAGGAGGTGCGCCCCACGTGCAAGAAGTTCATGCAGAACGTAAGTGCCCTTTTCCCCCACATTCTCGACAGACGCGAGACGAGACGCACGTGCTGACGACATGCATCTGCAACGACAACGGCGAAATAGCCTCTTGAGATTTACGTGGACGACGAGACCAAGCTGACGCTGCACGGACTGCAGCAGCACTACGTGCGTCTGGAGGAGTCGGCCAAGAACCGCAAGCTCAACGATCTGCTCGACTCGCTCGAGTTCAACCAGGTGATCATCTTTGTCAAGTCGATCTCGCGCGCCAACGAGCTGGACAAGCTGCTGCGCGAGTGCAACTTCCCCTCGATCTGCATCCACGGCGGGCTGGCGCAGGAGGAGCGCATCAAGCGCTACCAGCAGTTCAAGAACTTTGAGAAGCGCATCCTCGTCGCCACCGACATCTTTGGCCGCGGCATCGACGTCGAGCGCGTCAACGTCTCCATCTCGTACGACACGCCCACCGACGCCGACAGCTACCTCCACCGCGTCGGTAGGGCCGGCCGTTTCGGCACCAAGGGCCTCGCCATCATGTTTGTCAGCTCCGACGAGGACGCAGAGGTGCTCAAGCAGATCCAGTCCAGGTTCGAGGTCGCCGTCCCCGAGCTCCCCGAGACCATCGAGGCGTCCACTTACATGTCGGCCTGAGCACGTACCCCGCACCACCTGCGGAGATCGGCCTCGAGAGCATGGCAGCCTGCATACCAAGTGGGTGCTGATCCTTGCGCTCGTCCCAGTGCCGACCTCGGTCCTCAAATGTAAAACGCGTCCCCGAGATTCCGATCCTTCCTCCTTGATTCTTCTCCGTCCGGCGTGTGTGGGCAACCACCAATGTTGCTGGGTGTGATCGTGCTGAGGCATCATCTGTGCGGGGTCGCTTGGGTTGAGAGGGGAGAAACAGAGAGATGCGGAAGTCGGAAGTGCGGGGAGAGGCAACGTGGATTTTTCAAGAGGCGTCTGGTGGACCCTGAAGTTTGGGTGTTGGCTTTGCTCTGAGCGTCCATCTGTGCATGCGAGCTTGTTTCGTCTCTGGGGGAACGGATTGGACATCAAGCATGTCGTTGACCGCGGAACGCAACGAGCAGTTCTCGGAGAAGGAGTACTGGGATCAACGATATGCCGACGAATCCGAGCAGGACTTTGACTGGTTCAAAAAGGTAACCCGCTCCCTCGCAGCTCTCTTTTGGCGTTCGGTCTTACTCATTTCATTCTTCTTCTTTCCTCGAGCACAGTACGATGATCTGAAGTAAGTCGCTCGCCGTCCGCTTTCGCTGAAACAGGAGTGCAAGGTTGGCTGACACCGTGCTGTGTAGGGAGTTGTTTGACGAGGTGATGCCGGATCGCGGGGCGCGGATCCTTATGTTGGGGTGTGGCAACAGTACGCTTTCGCCGTCGATGCACTGCGCCGGATACGAGGGGATCGTCAACATCGACTACTCTGCGACGCTGATCGCACGCATGCGCGCACGGTACCCGGACCAGACGTGGCTCGAGATGGACATCACGCAACTCACCACCACGTCCAACCTGGCGCAGCTCGGGGGCGCGGGCAGCTTCGACGTCGCGCTGGACAAGGGCACCATGGATGCGCTCATGGCCGAGGGCAAAGGTTCCTCGGTCTGGAACCCCAGCGACAAGGTTCTGGCCGACGTGCGAGCTATGCTTCAAGGCGTCGATACCCTCCTCAAACCGGGCGCACGCATGGTCTACATCACCTTTGGACAACCCCACTTCCGTCAGAAATACCTCGAAGCCATCCCCGGATGGAGCGTCGAGGTACGCACCCTTGGCGACATGTTTCACTACTTTGTCTACATCGCCACCAAGCACTAGAATTTCACCCGATTCTAGCGACGTACAGATCGAGATCCTTGGTCGAGACTGCCATCGCGGCCGCTGCTCGAGGTCGAGACATCAGCGCCAGCTCCGGCATCGTGCGCAGGTCGCGGAAGGCGCGAGACGAGAGCACGCTGCTTGCGCGGACTCGTCCAGTTGCGCTGCGCACGACTCTGGCGGAGCTCATCCACCTTCTGCGCGGCGACGCGGTGGGTGGCTGGAGAGAGGAGCGAGAGCGGCGTATGCGACACTGCGGACGATCCGCCCACGAGCTGTCTCGAAGACGTGAGACCCATCCCACCCGCCGTGCGCCTGGAGGCACCAGGACCCGGTAGCACCTGCGTCTGAGCGTGGTTCGTTCGGATCGGCGCGGCCGTCCGCTTTCCTGCGTCCGAGAGGTCGGGACGAACAGACGTGGCGTTGGTGAGCATCGACGCGTTGATCGTCGACCTCAGTCCGCGCGGGGCGAGGCTCGAGGCGAGCAAGGACTCGACAATCGAGTCAGCCGAACTCGTCGAGGCCTGCGTCGAGGCCGACTGGTCCGCCTCGTCGCTCTCGCGCTCGACGCGGCGTCGTTGCGCCTCCCTTTCCAGCTCGGCCTCGGTCGCCTTGCGCTTGCCCTTGTCGCTCTGTCCTCGCGGACTCGCCAGCATACCGCCAAGCCCGCCGCTGAGACGTGAGATCAACCTCGACGCGCGCGTCATCACCCCTCCATTCTCGCCCTCGTCGGTCGGCACACGTGGCGCCTGGTCGGGTAGCGAAGGGTAGAGCGGTTCGCGGCCTCCGGCCATGGCGTCACGTGCTGCGCGGCTGGTGGCCTTCTTGAGCAGGCCCACCGCAGGCGTGCTGTGCGCGCCCATCCGATACGGCGTTCCGAACGACACCCTCCCCTTGCCCTTGGCACCCGGCTGCGCTACGTTCGCCCCGGCCTCGGTGCGATGCATGGCTGGCGTCTCGTCGACGCTCCAGTCCAAGTCCTCCGTACGCAGGCTATCGGCCTCGTCACCTTGGCCGCGTGCGAGCGGGTGCAGGCGCAGCGCCTCCGGGTAGCGCTTCTCGAGCTTGCGCGCGTATTTGCGCTGCAGCGCCTCGAGGCGGTGCGCGAGCTTACTGCGCGCCCACTCGCCGCACTGCTTGTCGAGGGGGATGCGCATCTCGTCGAGAAAGAGCGCCGCGACCTCGTCCAGGTCGATGTCGAAGAGCGCGTCGACGTACGCGCGCGCCCGGAGCGTCTTGTCCGCCCCGGCCGCCGGCAGCAGACGTGTCGAGAGCTTCTGCACGCCGAGCGCAAAGTACTTGTCCAGACGGACCCAGTCGGTGGTCTGCCACACGCGCGCGTCGAGGCTCTCGAGCGCAGGGGCCTGCAGCGCCGTCGAGAGCCGCGCCTGTCGCGCTGCGCTCCTGCGTCGATGATCCGGCGTCGAGAGACCAGGGAACGAGACGCTATTCCCCGCCATCGTCGAGTCGTTCGCACGTATCCGCGCTTCAACGAGCGACGGCGAAGCGGCCTCATCGACCCGCGTGCCTGCAGTAGGCGTGGCACGGAATCCCCCCGGAAGGAACGGCGTAGCCGGCGAAGCGTTGTGCTGTTGGGAGGCAGGGATGCTTGCGGCTCGGGAGCCGAGCAGGCTCTCTGTGTCCGCGCTGCCCTCGCGGGCGAGAGCGAGTTCGGCATCCATGAGCAACGTCGTGAGGTCCGCTGCGGCGACCGTGGTACCATCCATCGACTCGATGCGCGACTGCAGAGCCGAGGTGTCTTGGAGCCTCGTGCCGTGGCGGTCGGCTCGACGGATGGCTTCGACGACGCGCCGCATGCGCTCGCCCGTCGCACTGCCCGCGCCCGACGCATCGCCAAGGTCACTGGGCGAGATCCAGCCCTCGTCGACGTACTTGTGGAAGAGCTTGAGGATGGCCGTGGCGCGCGCGGCGGCGCGCGGATCCAGCGACGAGATCTCGACGATCGGCGTCGACGTCGGCTGGCCCAGCTTGAGCACGCGGCTGCGCGAGTGCGAGGCATCCGCCATCGTCGTCGCCCCGCTCGCATCCGCCATCGGCTGACGCAGATGCAGCGTGTGGATCTGCGGCTCGTCCTCCACCAGACTGTGCTCGCTCGCTCGTCCGCCGAGTTCGGTCCCTCGAATCGCGCACCACACTGATCACATAGCTGTCGTCCTCCAACCCGCTCTCGACCTCGTCCGACTCGGAACCAGGCTCGTGCGCTTCTTGAGTCAGCGGACTGCGCGCGGTCGATCGTCCGCCTCGCGTCATGATCGGACTCGCAGAGACCGACGGCGAGGCCGAAGACGACAGGATCACCACGGGCTCCAGCGACTCGCTCTCGTCCTCGTGACGCGAGTGCGTCGACGACGCATCTTCGTCGCCATCCTCGTCGTCTTGGTCCATCTCCTGCTCCTCCTCCCCGCTCACGTGCTCCTCTTCCTCGTCCGCATCCTCGTCCTCGTCGCTTCCTTCGCCGAGGCTCGCCGCATCCTCGTCGCTCACCACCGAGCCGGGCGAGTCCGACTGCACGTCCTCGTCGTCCTGCTCGCTTTCCAGCTCGTCTTGACCCGAGTCGACGTCGCGCGAGGCGCGCGTGCGCACAGAGTCGTCCGCCTCCACGGCCTCCTCGACCGCATCCGCATCGTCGTGCTCGTCGTCGCTCATGTCGGCCGCCGCGTCGCTGCCGCTCTCCGAGTCGGTGCTCAGCGACAGCCGGCGCACGTGAGCCACGCTGCGCTCCGGTGCCGAGGCGCGGGCGGCGTGGTATTTGCGTCGGATCGCCTCGTCGTCTTGCTCGTCGTGCTCGGGCGCCTCCAGGACCGAAAGAGTCGAGAGCTCGGACAGGACCGACTCGGCTCGTTGTAGTACGCTCTCATCTCCTTGATCTCCTTGCTCGTTCTGCTCGCAAGCGTTGAGCGAAGAGAGGCTCGAGAGCTCGGAGGAATCGGCTCGCTGCACTACGCTATCCTCGCCTTGGTCCGCTTCCTGATGCTCGGACGCGTTAGGGAAAGAAAGGTTCGATGGTTCGAATGGCTCTGCTTGCTGCAGTACGCTCTCCTCGCCTTCGTCGGCTTCCGGATGCTCGGAAGCATCCAGCGATGAAAGGCTCGAGAGATCCGACGACTCGGCCGGCTCAAGGGCGCTCTGGTCTCCTTGGTCTACGTCGTCGTGCTCGGATGCACGGAGCGAAGAAAGACTCGAGAGCTCAGAGGACTCGTCTCGCCGGAGCGCGCTCGACTCGCCTTGGTCGGCGCTGGAGTCAGCGGCCTCGTCTTGTCTGGCTTCGAGGCTAATGTCGGCGTGGGAAGCTGTTTCGCTCTCGGGAGCGGCCATGGAAACATCACGCTCGTCCACATGCTTGCTCGCACCGGCGTGCTGAAGGCTTTCCTCCGCCACCGCAGAGTCGAGGCTCGTATCGACCGAAACGTCCCCCCGAGCTACCACGGGAATAAGGACGAATGGATAACGCAACCCGTTGCAATCGGCGTTTGCGGCCATCGAGACATCACCGACGCTTGGCTCTGCTTCGCTAGCCGTTTGATCGAGACTAGCTTCAGCGGCGACGAGGACGGGGAGCGAGACGTCTACGAGGCTTTCGTCTGCATCGCGACAGACCGAAGCGCGTTCCGCTTCATCGTGCGCGTCCGAGGTGCGGGTGAGGTCTGCATGCTCGGTGGCGAGCGAGTGGTTGGCAAAGCTGCGCGAAATGTCGCTGATGGTGGATCCATCTGGCTGGTGCTCGACCTCGTCGGGAACGTGCACTTCGACCAGCGACGCATGCGCATCCACTTGGGCCTCGTCGTCTTGATCCGAGTCCGAGTCGAATCCGAACGCGGTATGGTCAAAAGGCGCTAGCACGGGTTGGTCTTGGTCGTCTGCGTCGCCGAGCTCGACCATCACCTCGTCCGTGCTAGCCTGCGTGGCTAACTCGTCCTCGTCAACGCTGTGGATCGGAACAGCTGGCTGTCTGCCAGACATGCGCGAGTAGAGCGACCGGCTGGACGACGACGCCACCGAAGCCGGACTATCCCCGCGATTCACCGAGGCAAGAGTAGGCAGGGCCATCGACTGATCGTCGTAATCGTGAGGATAGCCCTCATTCGAATAGTGGACCGAAGTGTCCGAAGGGTCGGAAGTCGTCGAGTGGTGTTGGGAAGGGCGTTGTTTGGCGCTGGGCGTCTGCTGGTGGTAGACAATGTAGGTGTTGGGGCCTGTGAGAAGGAGTGGATCGTCGCCGGGTGAGTCGGGAAGGCTGGGATGGTCGCGAGTGAGGTCGGTGACGGGAACCGAGGGAGGAGCCGGCGAAGGCGCGATGGACTTTCGACGCGAACCCCTCGCACGCCTCGCTGCGGTGGATGTAGAGAGACGACTGATGTCGGAGAGGATGGAGCCCGAGCTCTTGATCGACTCGTCCGAACGATCGGCCGACTGATCAGCGAGAACGGAAGAGGCGCGGACCTGAGGCGTCCTGGAGCGCGACTGCGATCTGGCGCGCGCGGCGACCGACGAGCGCGGCGGCCGCGGCTTAGCTGGCTCGAGGTAGGTGAACTTGATGGGGCTCGGAGGCAGCGGCTGATCCCAACCGTTCTGCTTGATCTCGCGCACAAACGTCGCATCCGGCCCGCCGCGTTGGAAGCTGATGAGCTGAATCTCGTCCTCGTCCTCCTGCTCCTCTTCGTCATCGCTCTCCTCGACCACTTCCGGAAGAGCACGCGTACGCTTGGGGGTTTGGCCGTTCATGCCATCGCTGAGGTCCTCTTCGTCACTACCGTCCTGATTGCCCGACGTGAGGCGACGCCGGTGAGGCGTGCCGCGCTGACTACGTAGGGGCGTAGAGGGTGCTCGCGCAGTACGAGATGCAGGTGTGCGTGCAGGAGACGCAGCGGCAGTGCGGCTGCGAGTAGGCGAGGGCGAGACCGGCTCGCGCGGGAGCGCGGCAAGCGCACGTTTGGAGGGGCCCGGAGTGGAGACCATGGCTTCGGAAGAGCTAGGTGGAGTGGGAAGACCACCTGGTGCGTTGAGGTTGGCCTGGGCGCCGCCCGATGCAGAAGCGGACTTGGCCGGAGCGATGGAAGTGGGAGAGGACGAGGACGGAGGCGGACGCGAGCGCTGAGCAGCATCTGCTTTGCTGGCGCGGAGCTGCTGGGACTGCTGGAGCGAGAGAGGCTTGTTGAGCGGAACGATGGCGGAGCGCTTGAAGGGGCTGGGGAGAAAGGCGTTGTCGGCCAAGCGGGACGAGGCGGGGAGACCGACGGTAGGGTCTGGCAGATTGTAGAGGAAGCTGTTGGAGATGAGCGGCGAGGAGGGCGGCTCGCTCTGCTGCATGGACGCGGAGACGTTGGCGTAGAGCGGGAAGGGGGAGGCGTTCTCATCGTTCAAGAAGCGATGGCTCGCACTGCGCCGCGATGGCGGTCTCCTTGTTGGAGAGAGCATTTGGTGGGTGCAGCGCGTGCAGCGAAAACGCTAGAGGAGGAGATGGTGGTAGGTGGAGAGGATTGGCTGTAGCGGGGATGGAGCCTTGCGGGCGGCTGTGTTGACGGCGGGAAGAGAAGATGGGTACGGGATGAAGTGCGCGAGTCGGCCGTTTGTGCGCTGCTGCTGGTCGATGAAGGGCTTTGCGAATAAGGTTCTGCGCAGCGCCAAGGCTTTGACGCAGAGTTTGGAGCGAGCCCTGCGCAGGGTGTGTGGCGAGGGTGTGCGCCTGTGTTTGCGCGTGGTGTAGCGCAGAGCTTGTTGCAGGAAGGGGTAGGAGGCGAAGAAGCAGGGATGATGTCGTGGCGGGGGTTGGACAAGCATGTCGTTGGCATGATCCGAGCACAGCTTGACAGAAGGCTCTCCGCATCATCACACACGCATCCCAGCTGAGCCCAACACCGACTGCATATCGTACAGTACAGGACTGTATTCTGCGCTGCAGCGCTGCTCCACATCCCAAACCCAAATTTCGACGCGAGACCCTGGCTTGCGAGCGCGGACCCATCACGTGCAGCCGTCCTCATCGAGCTGTTAGAGCCCGTTCTATGTCACGCTCTCGGATCGGAATTCGCAGATCGTACAAATCGGCACGATCTTGCTGCATATCGAACAAAATCAATCACGTGCCAGCACATGACCTCGGCCGAGCTTGTTTTTGTGGCCCAAGACAGCGTCCTCGCAGCACACCGTGGGCAGCAGTGGGCGACGAGCCTGGCTGTGGGCGCGCGCTTCTTCGTGCCGCCAGCTGGCGACCGGGCGCGCCTCAGAGAGTCTGTCGTGCGCCCAGCCAGCGCCACTGCCACTCAACAGAGCGAGCCACAGGACCTGAGCTGAGCTAGGCTGGGCTGGGCTGGGCTGGGCTGGGCTGGGCCGAGATCAGCCAGCCGTCTGGAATCTCTCGGCCAGGGCAGCAGCTGATGGGCATCGGTCGCTGCGACAGCGCAGTCGGCGAGCGCCAGAGCCAGAGCCAAGTTGGTCACAAGCGTCGGCCACACTCGTCCCTCCTTCCTCACCATCAAGACTATCCAAAATGACCAAGAAGAGACGATCCGGCGGGTAAGTCATCAGCATCATCTCGCACCTCGCTCCATCGCAACACGCATCGCATCGCACTTCGCATCAGAACAAGCCGCACCAGCACAGAGTATCGTCGCCATCGCCATCACCATGCACACTCAATCATAATCCGAACAACACGGCGCGGACATCATACCCCGCCCGACTCCGACCCAGCACATTCACGTAAAAATCGTCTGAGTCTACACTCAATCGACACCGCACCGCAGAGCACGTGCGACTGCGAGGGTAGATGGCATTTCGACCGCACGCGCACTTCGATGAAACCGACCGAAAACCTAGATGAATCAAGATCGATACATCTTGATGCCGAACGTCTGCATTCGTCTACAATGTCAGGCGATTCTGATTGGACCCCGCACAGCGACAGATGGGCTCGCAGAAGGTCCAGACCTGGCAGCTGCCTGCGAGAATCAATCGACATGGCAGAGCAGTCAGTAGCTCTCACTACTGGTCCAAGCACACCTGCAGCCATCGCACTGTCTTCCACCGCCTTCCCGCGACTCTGCACGCGCACGCCCGCCACGCCTTTTTCCAACCTCCCAGAGGCCCAGTGCATACCTCGCCGCTGTCTAACGACGAGTAGGACCGACCTACCTCCGCGTCCTCTCACGCTCGACCTGAGTGACTTGTTCTGCACCGATTCTGGTGCTTGCCGACCCATTCGGATCAAAGCAACATAGCGATGTCGTTGCGATGGATCCAGCTTGCAGCAATTCATCAGTCGGTCGCAAACATGCTCACACGCGCCTTTTGCTTCCCCCCACAGCCGCAACAAGTCCGGCCGAGGCCACGTTACCTTTGTGCGATGCTCCAACTGTGCTCGCGCCGTCCCCAAGGACAAGGCCATCAAGCGATTCACCGTCCGCAACATTGTTGAGGCCGCTGCCATCCGTGACTTGTCCGAGGCTTCCGTCTACCAGGGTAAGCACCTCGTCCGTCCAACTCTCTTGTCTCTCGTCAACCCGTACTGACTTTGGTGCGTTCGCTTTTGCAGAGTACGCTCTTCCCAAGCTGTACATCAAGGTGGTCTACTGTGTCTCGTGCGCCATCCACGCCCACATTGTGCGTGTCCGTTCGCGCGTCGGCCGCCGCAACCGTCTGCCGCCCCCCCGCGTTCGCTACAACAAGGACGGCAAGAAGATCAACCCCGCCGTCGCTCAGCTCCAGGCCAACCGTGCCTAAGCTCCTCGTCGCGCCATCTCCCTTGTCGTTCTGTAGCCATCCATGTACATTCCCACCCCCTTTCGCGCTTCCCTCTGACGTCCCTCCGTGGGCCGATGCAGGCGAGGCGTTAAAATCTCTAGCCGACGCATGAGGTCTCCATGCCACATGCGGACGGTGGAGTCGCACATGCACACACACCACCCAAAAAATCACATTTCTCCCTCAGCTATCCCTGCCGCTGTTCCGAGGTTTCGTTTTGCACGACGACGCTGAGAGTGGAGAGCGTGATGTTGATTGCAGTGCATGGGAGGCAAGACGAGGAGAGTTTAGACGGGCTCAAAGCCGAGGCGGAGACGGAGGAGGTCTTTGAGGATGAGCTGGACGCGTTTGTGTTCGGACTGGAGACGCGCGTGTTCGATCGAGGCCAAGTCGTGTTGCTCTTCGTCGTCGTCGATCGTCTCTGGGTTTGCTTGATCTGTCTCTTGGTGCTCGGTGGAGTCTTTGGGGGGAGTCTTGCGTTTGCGCGAGGGTTTGATCTGATCCAATCCATCAAAGAGGCCGGAAAGCGTTCGAACCGCTTCGAGCATCTTGGGTCTAGAGAGGTAGAGGAACTTGTCGAGCAGTCTGGCATCCAATACACCTTTGGCCAGGGCTCGGGGGACAAAGTCGTTTCTTACGGCGCGGAAGGCGCGCGGATTGAGCGCGGCAGTATGCAGCACCGACCTGACCAACTGACCCTGCAGCAGATGCAGCCTCCTCGCCACGCGCTCCTCGGTCGCCGCCAACGCCTCGAGCGCTCCATTCGCCTTTGCCAGCAACAACCTACTCCGCCCCTCCTCGCGACCCCGCAGCTCCGAGTCGGACAACCATCGTCCGCGACACACGCTCGCACCCACCGCTGCCGACGCGGTCTGGAACTCGCTACGCAGCAACAGCCGATGTCCACCCAAGGTCGTCGACACATGCGGAGCGTATTCGTACAACCGAATCACCCCCGCCAAAGTGCCAAAGCCAGAAATTCCCCCCAGAGTCTCGACGCTCGTCGAGACGAGCGAAAGCCGATCGTTGTAGACGAGGAAATGACCCAGGTTCGCATGGTGGTCGTGGATCTCGCGACCGAGATCCACGAACCGATACGGTTCCTCCTGGAACGCGAGCAGGTGGAGCGACTTCTTGGCGTCGCTGAGCAGCACGAGGTTCTTGAGCACGCGCATGCTCGTAATGTAGAACGGACCGTCGAGGAAGGCGACCGAGATGAGCCACTCCTCCTTCTCGAGCGCGCGCACGTACAGCTTCTGCCCACACGTGCTGAGCAGCAGACCATTGAGTTCGGCCACCGCCGTCACGGGCGCGCGCGAGTCGTCGCGACAGATCAACTTCAACCGCAAATCGCGCCCGAGCTGATACTTGCCCGCAACGACCTCGATGACCTCGAACAGATACACCGCACCTTTGGCCGTGCGGTCTTCGCCGTGGAACGTCGTCGTGCCTGCGGCGACAAACTGCTTCCGCCCCGAGACGGTGCTCGGCGCATCGAGACGCACGATCTCGAGCGCGGTCACCGTCTCGTTGGCCTCGAACTCGAATCCGTCCGCTGCCGTCGTCCGGTCCTCGTCGATGAAGAGCTCGAGCGCTCCGCGCTTGCCCGCGCTCGGGTGCGCAGCTTCGTTGGCTTCGTCCACCTCGTTGCCCGTCCGGATCGGCTCGCCATCATCGTCGAATAGCACGAACCGACACGGCTGCACAGAAGCAGCCACCACGGTATGCGTCGCATCGTGCGCGACGACCTGGGTGTATTCGCGCCCCGTGCGGATGACCGACGACATCCACGACGTCGTCGAGTACAGTCCCTCCGGTACCCGCCCCAGCCACAGCCGCCCCGCCCGATCGCAGTACGCGTACTCGGCCAGACCGGCAGTAGCCGGCAGCGAGGCAGCGCACGCGAGATCACCATCGGCCCAGTCGAGCACTCGATAACCGGCCTCGTGCGTCCAGCAGAGTACGCTCGCCTGCGCCTCGCGTCCGCCTCCGTGCAGCACGAGCGCATTCGCCTCCACCGCCTGCACCCCACCCCGCCGATCCGCACCGATCGGGATGGCGAACGGCTCGAGCTGCACCGCGCCAACGCGGTAGCCTACAGGCGAGGTCCCATTGGCCTCAAACACCCGCGCCCCCGAGACCGCCAACACCTGCACATGCACCTTGTTGAACGTCAGCCCCATCGCCCTCGCCGCTTGCGAGTCGTCGCTGACCGACGCCTGGATCTTGCGCAGCTCGTCCGGCGACGCAAAGGCGTTGCTACGGTAGACGCTCACAAAGTGGTCCGTCGTCAGCGAGACGATGCTCAGCATGTCGCCGACGTGGCATGCACGCGCATCCGCCAGCTCCGCCACCTGCTCGCGCGCCAGCTCGCCGTGCCCACGCTCCTCGTACCGCAGCCGCTGCGGCTGCGCCGCCAGACTCGCGTTCTTCCACACCAGCTCCAGCCCCGGCAGCGTCCAGATGCGCGTCGCCCCCTCGGCATCCAGTGCAAACAGATACGCCGCTGCCACCACCTCCGCATCCTCGCTCTGCTTTCCGTTCACACCCGCGTCGTTGCCGTTCGCGCCGCTGGCCAGTTCGTCGTCGCCGTAGTCGACCTCTTCGTCGTCCGCGTCGAGCGACGTCAACGTACGCGCAGTCGGAGGCAGCGGCGCGTTCGCATCGCTGCCTGCTTCGGCGTGGCGCGACGCCCGGTTGCGGCGCAGCGCGAGCTCGACGTGGCCGTACGTGTCGCGGAAGACGTTGGCGGCCACGATCGCCGCAGCGCCGTCCTGCGCCGTGGCGAGGTCGATGCGCGTGAACTCGGCCGCGTCGATGTGGTAGCCGTAGACGAGCGTCTCGCCGTCGGCCGTGTGCAGCACAGCATACTGCTGCGCATCCACGCTCGCACGCACCACCGGCGGCCCGGACAGCGCGATCTCGTGCAGCACCTCGCACGAGCTCGCCGACAGCACCTGCAGACTCGTCGCCGTGATGCGAGCAACCTGACCACCTCCGAGAAGCTCGCCGGCGCTCAGCGTCGCGCCGCCGCGCAGATCGATGTGGCCCGAGCTCGGCTGTGCCTCGGCCGTGCTGCCGACCTTGACGGTGGTGACGAACGCGATCGACGTGTCGCGCTCCGCGTCCGAGGCGATCATCCGCACACCCCCGCCGGCCTCGGTACCGACTGCAAAGATCTTGGAGTACTTGAACGAGGTGGGAGCAGACGACTCGGGCTGGTTGCCGTCCTCGGGGGCTGTCTTGTCACTGACTGGTGAGAGAGCGGTGCGCTGCTGCGGGACGAAGCGCGGGTCGAGATACACGAGGCCCGCCTGGTTGCCAGCGCCACACGCACCGACGAGGCCGTGTCGCTTGGACGACCCCGGCTCGACATCGGCGAGCTTGCGCCTTGCGATGCTGTGCAGACTACCGTGCGAGCGCACCTGGTCGGAGCAGCGGAGCGCCACGACGGTCTTGTCCTTGGCCGCACCGTTGGTCCTGGCGCCGGCATGATCGGCAGCAGAAGAGCCGTAGAGGTCGTCGTCGAGATCGAGGTCCATCTCGTTGCCGTTGGCGGCGCCATCCACCTGGGCCTGCTTCTCTTCGTGGCTGAGGGCGACCTTGACAGGGACGAGGTCGTAGAGCGCAGCATCGCCCGCCATCGACGCGGCAAAGAGCATGTCGACCTTGGCTGCGGCGGCGTCGTTGGCGTACGAGGGGACGGCGAGGCACGAGGGCGGCGGACCGCTCGCTGCGCCGAGCTCATCCGAGGCGCCGAGGTGGTCGAGGCGTTCGAGACGGAAGCCCTCTACGTTTCTGCCGTCCATGTGGCAGCGAAGGCGGTAGAGGTCGCCGTTGTGCAGGCTGAGCACGGCCTCGGTGTCGGCGGTGAAGACGAGCTGCGAAGCCTGCAGGTCATCGAGGCCGGGCACGTCGAGCGTCGATTCGGGTTCGAGCGACGAGATGGTCTTGAACCAAGGGTTGAGCGCGGTGACGACGACTCTGCCGCTCTGGTCGACGTGGAGGATGGCGGACATGGTGACGACGAGCACGCCTCCGAGCGCCTGTGGGCAGGGGAGCATGTAGAGGCAGTCGTGGGGCAGCGGCGAGCTGGTGGTGACGACGGGATGCGCAGAGCGGTGGTTGCCGTCGTCGAGCAGCGCCGCCGCCGAGCCGAGGGTGGCTCCGTCGAGCGAGGCCGAGAGGTCGAGGGTAAAGAGGTAGACGGCGAACGAGTCTTTGCGCTGTGTCAGCAGGCCTGTCCAGGTGGGCGAGTGATCAAACAGGACGGCGAGGGTAGGTTTTTGGAAGCCGGGGAGGAAGCAAAAGTGCTTGAGGTTGCGGATCTTGGGGTCGACCTCGCGCATGGTGAGGACGAAGGAAGGCGAGTAGGGCAAGCTCTCCATGTGCTTTGCCGCGGCCATCGCAGCTGCATCCGAGGCATCCAGGCCATCCTGGGGGAGATCGAAGCCGAGGTCGTCGTCGAGGTCAAAGTCGGCCGTGTCGCGGTAGAAGGGAAGGATGGCGAGCGCATCGTGGGGCAGCTGCAGCGCTGCACACCTGGAGAGCGGATCGACGCTGAGCGTAGGTCTGAACATGGGCGGTGTGCCGTTGAGCAGCTGAGTTGCACGCTCGTAGGTATGGATCGAGACGGTCTCGAGGTCGTCGATGGCGTCATTCCATTCTAGCAGCGCGAGCTTGGCGTCGGCGAACGAGACGAGCAGCCTGTGACGGGCGTCGTTGTCGCTAGCGAGCGTCTGTACGCGCTGTAGTCCAGTCACCGTGCCGAAGAGGGTGTGCTGGCGGGCGAGGCACAGCGTATGACCGGGCGTTGCATCTGCATGTGCATCTGCGACGGAGGGCGACGCGCGCTGATAGACGTCGTAGATGGTCAGCAGATCGTCGCGAGCAGTCACGAGCTGGGTACGAAGGCGGCCGCGGTGATGGAACGAGTGCTGCTGGTCCGAGGGCGAGGCCGAGTGGTAGTGGAGATTGACAAAGATCGCATGGCTGCTACCGCCGGGAGCGATCTCCTGCTGGTGGAGCGCGCTCGCCATGCTGCCGCTGCTGCTACTGCTACTGCTGCTGCTGCTGCTGCAAAGGCGGCTGTGAGGAAGCGCTGGGCTGGGTATGGGCGAGCAGTTGTGGTGGCAGCAGTGTTGGTCCAAAGGCGCAAGAGCCAACCAGAAGTCTGACAGCTTTCGTCCAACACCACCCACCTCCGAGTTCCGAGCACGCGATAAAATTTACATTAAATCCGCAAAAATGAAGCCCAGAAATGCAGCAGAAAAGGAAAGAGAAATATGAAAACAAAAAGAGAGTTTCAGGGTTCTCTCTTTCGACGCGTCAGTCGGACGGTCGGACGGAATCCGCATCCACGCTCGCTCCAACTGATTGAGTGCGAGCAAAGCCAGGGTCTCTGCTCTGAGCCGGCCATCGTCACGACCATCTGCAACCCCACACGCACTGCTTTCGTCAATGCTCCAAGAAGACGAGGCCGTCGACTATGGCGAGGAGGAGTTCGCCGCAGTCCCCGTCACGGCTGCGCACGACGAGGTGCAGCTCATGCTCGACGACGACGTTGCACCCGCCGACACCGACACGCACACCACACCCGTAGAGCAGCTTGCAAGCCCGGCTGCTGCATCCGCAAGCGCCTCATTGATCGATGCAGCTTCCGAAACCTTGGAGACCACGCAAGATGCTGCTGGGCCGGCGCGCGAGAAACCTCGTGCTTCTGCGCCGATAGCGGGTGGGAAGAACGAGTCGAGCCAGCGCGGCAGCCGGTCGGACGAGAGGCGTGGCGCGTCGGACGAGCGCGCTCGATCGAGGCGCGACGACGGGACGCTGCCGGCTGGATGGCGGGCGATCGAGTCGCGCTCGGGCACGCACGAGGTGTACTACTACAACGAGCGCACGGGCGAGAGCAGCTGGCAGCGACCGGGCGAGCCGGCGCGTGGCGCTGCGGCGGTGGGCGCCAAGCCGAGCGCATCGGCCAAGAAGAAGAGCAAGAAGAAGAACAAGCGCGCGCGCGAGGCTGCTGCACACGCCGCATCCACCCGCCCTGGCGCCTCTGCTGCCGTTTCGAGCCAGGGCGAGGCGGCTCGGACCGATGCGGTGTCTTCGCCGCCGAGCCAGGGGTTGAGCATCAAGGGTGCTGCGCAGCGCAGCGCGGACCCCGTACGCGCCAAGCAGGGCGTCGAGCAGCGAGCCGTACGCACGGAAACCGCGTCGGGGGACAAGCGCAAGCGCGACGCAGCTGTGCGCGACGAGAGCCGAGGAGGCGGCGAGCATCGCTCACCCGTCTCGACGCCGAGCTCTGGCAAAGCCAACGGACAAGCAGACAAGGGATCGGACAAGCGGCCACGGACGACGGACGAGACACGGCGCGAGACGCGAGCGGCCGAGCGTACGGAGCGTACGGAGCGTACGGACGAGGCAGCGCGCGATCGACGGACGGGCGATTCGTGGCGACCGACCAACGAGCCTGCCGCGCGCAGCGGTGCACGCTATGCTGAGCGACGACGCGAGCCGGATGCACGCGAGCGAGAAGCGCGGAGCGAACGAGCTCGCCCCTCAGTGCGCGAGCGCGAGTACGAGCGGCCACAACGCACCAACGGTGGGCCTAGCGGTGCGCGTGTGCACGAGGACCGAACGCGCGACCGTCCGGCACGCACCCATGCTCAACCGACCGAAGTGAGCTCGATCAACTCGACGCACGCGCACACGAAGCGCACCTGGGGCTCCACACCTGTCGATTCCAAATAAACGTCCCCAGGAAATGCTATAGAACGATCTCGGGGTGCAGTCCTAGATTAGCCAACCTGAATAGACGGTGTTGGTCGGCGTGTTGGGTGGGGTTGAGATGGGGTGGGGGGATTGGGGCCATTGGAGGATGAATCGATCGACCAAGGGGCGTACGAGGCGGGCGGTGAGAGAGAGGCTCTTGACGCGGGCAAACGACTCGACGTAGATCAACTTTGGCGAGCTGATGCCCAGCCACTTTTTTCCAGCCGAGCGTGTGCAAGTGATTTCGTGAGGTTTCAGTGGGGCTGTAGGTTGGAGGAGTTTTGGGAAAGGGACTTACACGAAGGAGGTAGACGGCTAGGACGATAGGTAGGCAAGTGCCTGGACCGTTCATGAGTATGACGTCTGCAAAGATGGTGCGTCTGTACAGCGGGCGTAGTGCGATGTGATGGAGACAGAATGCGATGCTGTATGCCAATGAGAGCGGGGTGGAGATGAAGCTTTGATGTACGTTTCTCGCGCGCGGGATGTTTACCACTTGCGTCTCTGTTCTGGAGCCCAGCTTGGATTCGAGCTGCTTGGCTTTATCGAGGCTGAACCTGTCTCCGGAGGAGATGAGGTAGATGCGGCGAGCATAGCGGTGGGTGGGGAGCGCCGAGACCAGCTGCAGCAACTCGGTGGTATGACCGCCCGAACCCAGAAAGACACCCACCGTATACGCGCGCACCTTGTCCGATCCAGCCCTTTGCGCAACACGGCGACGTTGACGAGAGGGCAGAATGGCGATCAAGCGTACAACGGCGAGGGCGGTGATGAGGCTCAAGGCCAAAACCGTGCGCACGGACGGCAACGGTGGGACGAGGTAGAGGAGCAAGCTCGGCGGAAGCAGCTCGTTGATCGGCCGTCGAAGCATCTGCTTGCCCGCCTCGAGCGAGTCTGCTATCCACTCGATCGTGCCCATCGTTGCACTCCCCCGACCACCGTTGTTGGAGACGCTTCGAGACTGGTGCGGACGGTTCGGAGAGCGGATGCAATCCTCCGAACGGCAGCTCAGCGTGCTTGTCAAGGGTCCTCCCTCCACGTTGCCGACCCACTCCGACTCCCGAAAAATGGTCGTAGCTGTTGCATACGAGAGCCTAACAAGCTGAACCTCCCACGGCCGATCGACGCGCGCAGATGTGCAAATCGCGCTCCGAGCCGCTCGGATGGGATCAGCCCATTTCGACCCAAGCGCCCGGCTCAAACGTCTCTGCTCGAGCGTTGTTGCTGTCACAATAAGCCAGCACGAAAAGCTCGAGACGCAGAGTGCTATCCAACGCAACCAGCGTTCGGCGTCGATTGCAGTCGAGTTCGTCGGTCGAACATGCAGCTGCGTACGGTGCGGCGGTGAGGCTGCAGGGTGCTGAGCATTGGGGCCGAGGAAATGCGGGAGACGGGAGTTGTTTGCTAAGCGTCGAGATGGAGTGGCATGGGCCTTGGGATTTGACACTCCGAGTCAGGCACACGGCCGCATTGACAGAAGGGGAGGGAGCCAGTGCGAATGCACGCTGAGCTGATGCCAGGCGGGCGGCGGGCGGCGGGCGGCGCGCGTCGAGAGCTCTAAAAGAAGGCCGTGCTGCAGCCTGACCTAAGAGTGTGCATTCGCCCCACCGCGCCAAACACTGCAACACTGCGATTCTGCAGCTCACCCCACCGATGCGCGCCTCCGCATCCTGACCATCGGCCCTCTTTCCCCCCTCGCCCCCCTCCTAGCCCCCCGAGCCTGCCGCGTAGCATTTCCGCCTTCATCACATCAAGACAAACCAAAATGATTCTTTCAATTCGAGTGTGGCGGCTGTAGATGCGTGTCTGTGAAGATGAATAGGAGAGGTGGTGGTGATGGCATGGAGGGTGCAAAGGCATCGGCGGGGCGGGGCAGGGGTTGCGGGAGCGAGCCTGGCTTATGCTAAGCAGCGGCTGACTTTACGTTTGGATAGGCGTTGGCGCGGCGCTGACCAAAGGCGAGACTCGAGATGGAGCAGCGCCCTTTGCTTTTTCCTTGCTTTTTTTGGTGGATTTCGGTGGATGGCGAGTTGGAGTTGGCAGTTTTCGAGGCACGCGCGCGCGCTGCAAGCGGGCTCCAACGCTCTATTTGCGCCGCGCTCTCATGCTCGAGCATTTTATTTAATCGCTTAGCAGGCTTAGCAGGCTTAGCACACTGCGCTCTCCTGCCGGCATCTTTTTGGCCCTCCGACGCTCGGCCGCCGCTTCTCGGCCCGCTCAGAGATCTCAGCTCTCAGCTCTGAGCTCTCAGCTCTCGGCTCTCTCTCCACTCGGCTTTGGCTTGGCTAAGCTCTTACCCATCCTCCCATTGTCCAACCGCCCAAGCCTCTCTCTTCGCCATCTTACTTCACCCGCTTCACCGCACCACCGCACCACCGCACCATCTTACCCCTGCCATCGCTCAGCATCATCGGTGTCGTCGTAGTCCACGCTCTCGCTCACCTCACTGCCATCAGTACGACCAGCGCTTGGCCGCCTCGTATCTTTTATCAACCGCCTTTCCATCCCATCGCTTTCATCAACGGCTCGAATCGTCCGGCTCTCGTGTTTCTGCTTCTCTCGAGGTCCATCTCGGCTGGCGCTCGTCGCCAACATCCTTCGTCGCCATTCCTCCCAGCAACGGCCACCCGCCTGCGGAACGCGAGCATGTCGACACAATCATGAGTGCAGCCACACAGCACTACATCCACGCTGCTGCCACCGCCAGCACCAACACCCCCATCCCCACCTCCGCTCCACGCAGCCGTCACCACAGCCCCGTCTCCGATCCTTCGCCCCAACACCCCACCACCATAGACGCGCCGACCCGACAGCCAAAGCACCACCTCGACATGGACCCGGCCGCCGCCGCCGCTTCAGCTTCCACCACCACCACCTCACAACAAGCGCAGCTGCCGTCCACCTCCGACGCTTCGCAACAGACACCACACCACGCCATGCCGTCTTCCTCCACACCGCATCCCAGCTATGCCGGCCCCTCCTCCGCCGCCACCCGCAGCTCAGCACAGCAACTTCGCCTGCCCACTGCTGCACAGCGTCGTCGAGCGCGCGAGTTGGCTACCGTACTGCTCACGCTTGCCACCTGCCATGGCTGCAACAGGCCCGTACACGATCCCGTCACCCTCCCCTGCGGTCACTCGTCTTGCCTCCAGTGCATCAAGCATCGCGTCCTCCCCTCCTCCATCCCCGCCGAAGACGAGGTCACTCCCCTCCCTTGCCTCACCCACCTTCCACCTAGACTGCCCCTCAGCCCCATGACCGTCCCATGCCCCGCCCACGCTTGCCCTCGCTCCGCCATCGGCCGCGGCATCGGCGCATGGGCAGGTCACCAGCCTAGATACGGCCTCATTCCCACCTACACAGAGAGGCTCCCCACCGCCGCAGACGACGTCGGCCCCGGCTCGCCCCCCGTCGACGGCTTTGTCATGGGCGTCGCAGACCATCCCCTACGACTCACCGTCATCGGCCCCCAGACGCGCTCCCGCGCCCACCTCTTCGCCGTCCCTCCCCAGGGCGTCGAATCCTCCACCTCGGCCGCCGGCGCTCACCACGCACAACAGGCAGCCACCCTCCTCCCCTCGCTCGCCACCAGCAACCTCCTCCGCACCGACGTCACCCTCTCCAAAGCCGTCGCCATCCTCAGACGATACGCCTCCTCCCCACTGCCGCGTCCACCTCGTCGCTCCACCACCACGTCGTCGACCACCAGCACCCATGCACGCAGCGCCAGGTCGGGATCCTCGCGTCGCGCACATCCCTCGCTGCAATCTGCCGGCGCGTCCGTCCGCCGCGCTCGAGTCGCCCAAGGCCGCAGGTCGCAAACCGCCAGAACAGCCGCAGCTCGCTCGCTCCCCGCCGCTTCGTCATCGGCGGCTCGCAGGACACATCGTCCCTCATCCTCCAACGCCGGCATGGGCATCTTTGGCGGCAACGAATCCGATCTCGAGAGCGGCACCGTGGGCGGCGTTGCCGCCGCCGCCGAGTCCGATGACGGAGAGGCAAGCTCACTCGAAGACTCGCAGGACTCGAACGCAGAGACCTCGCACGACACTGTGCATGCAGCCGCCACCGACGACGAACGCACCGAGGAAGAGGACGACCGTCTCTGGCCGGATCACGTCGGCGGCGCTTTCTCTCGCCCGCCTCTGGTCTCCCATGCTGCTCGCAAGCGTGGCAAGGCGCGATTGAAACGTCGACGCGGTCGTCGCAGCGACGACAGCACTTCCAGCGCCGCCTCCTTCCGCAAGGCGCACGCGCCCCACATCGAGGGCAAGCTCGCCAAGAGGCAGTCGGATCTCCTCGAAGACAGCGCCGTCGGCCACGTCGACTCGGGTTGGACCACCGAAGACTCGAGCGCAAGTCCGGCGCTCAACCGTGGCAGCGGCGAGGAAGACATGGTCGACTCGCTTAGGCGGCGTCGTGCACACCTCCATCGCGCCACCAGCAGCACCACCGATGCGGAGACGGACGGCGACACCACCGACCACGCCCACAACCAGCGTGCCGTCGAAGCCAAGCACAGCCTCGCCCTCTCTTCCAAGTGCGGCCTCAACGGCGAGCCGCTCATCCAGACCGTCGCTACGCTGCATTCCGAGCTCGTCGAGGTGCTCGAGTGCCAGCTGTGCTACCTGCTGCTCTACGATCCTCTCACCACGCCGTGCGGCCACACGTTCTGCAAGTCGTGCTTCGCACGCAGCCTCGACCACGGCGACCGCTGTCCGCTCTGCCGTGCCGACATGCCCAACTTTTCGTTCTTCCAGGACCATCGCGCCAACACGGCGCTGCTCAAGGTGCTGCAGTCGGACACGGCGACGTTTTCGGACGAGGATGCGATGGATTCGGACTCGGCGCTGGACGCTTCGCCGCCGACCACGTACGCGGGCATCTCGATGGCGCTGGGCGTCGAGGGCGACGACAAGGAGGCGGTGCAGTCGGAGCGGCGTGCGGGCGTGCTGATCGACGACGATCCCGAGTCGGCGCCGCACCACTACGGTTTCAAGCGGCTGTACGAGCAGCGACGCATGGCGATCGAGAACGAGGAGCGCGAGGCGCGGCTCTCGACGCCGATCTTTGTGTGCACGCTGGCGTTCCCGGGCATGCCGACGATCCTGCACATCTTTGAGCCGCGCTACCGGCTGATGGTGCGACGCTGCCTCGAGTCGGGCAATCCGCGCTTCGGCATGGTGCTGCCCTCGCGCACGCACGGCGGCACCGAGCAGTACGGCACCATGCTCGAGATCAAGTCGGTCCAGATGCTCGCAGACGGCCGCAGCATGCTCGAGACCGTCGGCTCGTACCGCTTCCGTCTGCTGGAAAAGGGCTCGCTCGACGGCTACACCGTCGGCAGGGTCGAGCGCGTAGACGATATCTCGCTCGACGAGGAGGCCGAGTTGGAACGCGCCGTGCTGAGGCGCCGCGCGGAGCTCGAGCGCAAGAAGGCCGACGAGAGGCTCAGGCCCACTGCTCAGCCCATGGCCGTGTCCAACTCGGCGCCCGTGAGCGTGCAGCAGAGCGCGGAAGCGGTGGCCCGCCCCGAGATCGCCAGGGCAGAGTCGGACGCTCTCGCCATCTACCGCACCGAGCCCTCGCGTGCCGATCCAGCTGCCGCCACCACCACCACCGCCAACGATGCCACCGTCACTGCTGCCACTGGTGCCACTTCGAGCACAGCCACTGGTGCCACTGGTGCCACTGACGCCACTGACGCTACTGCCGCCACTTCGAGCACAGCCACTGGTGCTACTGCCGCCACTGGTGCTGGTGGCAGTGTGGGCAGAGATGTGGATGCGGGGGGTAGTGAGGGTGGGGCGGACGAGGAGGAGCACGGGCTGCTGCCGTTCAAGCCGGTGCCGGCCGAGCCGTCGATCGAAGAGCTGACCGAGATCTGCACCTCGTTCATCGAGACGCTGCGCTCGGGCTCGGCGCCGTGGCTGCTGTCGCGCCTCAACCACACGTACGGGCCCATGCCGAGCGCCGACGAGGTCGAACGCCTCGGCTACTGGATGGCGCTCGTCATGCCCATCGACGAGCACGAAAAGGCAAAGCTCCTCCCCATCCGATCGAGGAGGTTGAGGCTCTGCCTCGTCGTGCATTGGATCGAACAGCTTCGCCAGTCCTGGTGGTTCAACTCGGGTTGCACCGTTTCCTAACCAACACCACCTCCTAGCCAACACTGTCTCCAAACGGATACCGCCACGCTGATGACAGTCCCGGGGCCCTCGCCATTCTCGACTGCCGCTCATTCCGCTCATCCCCGGGAACAGTCAGCCATCCGGTCATCACAGCCCCCGGTACACGGCGCTGCACTGCGCTGATCCGTTCCGCTGCCTCAAGTGGCTCGTGTGTCCCACTTTGGGTCACACCCCTCTACATTGTTTTCTCCCCCCATGTTCCTCCTCTCGCGACGCGCTAGTTTGACTCAAGATTGTACAACCCTTTTCGTCACTTCAGTGTCGCTTCAGTGTCGCTTCAGTGCCGCTTCAGTGTCTGTGCGTGTCTCCCCCTACTGTCTACGGATGAGTATGACTCAAGATTGTACACCCCACCCTTTTTGTCACTTCAGTGTCGCTTCAGTGTCTGTGCGTGTCTCCCCCTACTGCCTACGGATGAGCTTGACTCAAGATCGTACACCCCACCCTTTCTTTGCTCTCCAGTGCCTGTGCGTGTCTCCCCCCCCCCCCCCCCCCCCCCCCCCCCCCCCCCCCCCAACTGTTGACGGATGAGCTTGACTCAAGATTGCACAACCCACCCTTGTTTTTCACTATCCAGTATCGCTTCAGTGTCCGTGCGTGTCTCCCCCTACTGTCTACGGATGAGCTTGACTCAAGATTGTACACCCCACCCTTTTTGTCACTTCAGTATCTGTGCATGCATCGGTGTCAGAGTTGGCGTAGGTGTGAGAGTGGGTGTGGGTGTAGGTGTGAGAGTGGATAGGGAGCGGTCGCAGATTCGTCGTACGCACCAGTCTCACAGTGGGCAAGGTGGTGAGACGGTGAAGCACTTCCCCTGCACCTTGATTGGTCCAGCTGGTCCACTGGGTTCGTCTTTCCCACCCATACACGGGTTGTCCCGTTCTTATCACCCGATCTAGCCACGCATGTCTCCCTAACACACCAGCGTCTGTGCCTGCATCTCTGCGATTCGTCGCACCCACAACATGCGCGTCACTTTCACTCTTGTCGCCTGGTCCAGCTGGTGCATGGGGTTTGTCTCTTCCCACCCACCTTTTTCCCCGTTCTTATCCCCTGATGCGCTCGAGCCTGTATAACGCATGCCTCTCTTATACACCTCTGTCTGTGCCAGTGTCAGAGTGGGTGTGGCAGTGCGTACGGAGAGGTTGGAGACTCGTCCTATGCATTGGTCTCACAGTGTGTAAGCTGGTGGGTGGTTTGGGGATGCGGAGATGGAAGCGCTTGACCTGGGGGATCCTGTGCCTGCTTACGCAGATGACGCTTCCCGATACGGGTGTTGCACGCACCAACATGCATGCGCGCATGACCGCACATAAACCTTGTGTGGACAACCTGATTGGGGTCGAGAAGAACGACCGAAACCCTCCCGCAAGAGTGTCGTGGAGCGGGGCAAGGGGGGATGAGGTTGGGTTGCTTTCGTGTTGCTTGACCTGCAAGCACGGGGTGCGGATGGCACAAACACAAACGAACCGCAACCTCTGACGCACCCCGCATGCAGAGGGGGGATAGGGGGTGGTGAGGTCTCTTTACTCGATTGCCACACAAGCCCAAGCACCACCCTCAGCCTTCTTTTCCCCTCCTTTCCCTGGAGGCCCCCGGGGGGGAGGGGGACTGAAGTGGGCTGATGGATGCAGTGGAATGCTTGCGGGTGTTCCGCGAGAGGCTGCATACCACGCAGCCCGCGTCTTGTCTTCTGCGCCTAGACCCCAGTCAGGATACTGCTGCTACCAGACCATTGTGATGCGAGGCCAGAGCGAGGCGCTTTTGGTGCAAAGCCATTTCTCTTGACACCCGCAAGGTCCGGGTTGTTCTGGCCCTCACCACGAATTCTGGGACAAAGTCAATTCTATCGTTCCAAGCACTTGCTACGACTTGTGTCAGCTTCATGCAGTGCTGCTTGGCTACTTGGCAAGAGGACTGTCTGCCGCCAGGATGACTTATCGTCACACTGCTATGTGCACGACCACACCGCAGGTCTCACTCTTTGTCCAACTTGGTACGCTCTGTATCAACGCGAGCCAGGTTGGTTGTCTCCGACAGCAGTGGCCTATCCTCGTGCCTTCGGCCTTTCCTTTTCCCCTTCTGCAGCTGGCATGGAACAGCCAGTGTACTTAGCACACCGGCGGGCGGGTGGTCTAGGAACGCAAGCACAACTGGTAGCCGTGTCTTGTGCCGCGTCGCTGTGCGGTGTCAAGCTCAGGACACGGCCCTTTGCGAGATACGACTCTGGTCCTCTCTGCGCTGCGCAACGGTCTTTTACCCTCGGCACCACTCCATCGTTCTCCCGAGGTGCAACACACTCGGATGGTAAGAGCTACAACGCAGCAGCACAATCTTGCACGGCCGTCGCTCGCACGTCTCGAGGGGTCAGACCGACTCACAGCAAGCATTCCTACCGCCCAGGACTCGAGCTCAGAGTGCCTTAGGCATACTCCGCCCCGCCACTAGCGTTGACAATGGGGTGGCTTGCCAGGCGACGACGTGGTGCTCGTTCGTGACCTCTTGCCCAGCCACACCGCATGGAACGGCGCGCAGTGTTCGGCAGGCGGATCCAGGTTCTGACAGCTCTGCGACCCCGATGTCACACGATCCAGCGTCGATTGTGATGACACGGCCGAGAGAAGCACCCCCAATTGGCGGCATCTCACGTCACCCCAACGTCAAGCTAAGTGAGGGCCGAGCTTTCGCGGCGGTAATCCTCCACATTTTCTTGCCGGGCCGCGTCGACTCGTCCAGCGCCTGGTCAAGGCGCGAAGCAAAAAACGGCTAGAAGCCCAAGATCCATCATCACCTCTTCTTTAAACCCCCATCTATCCCGCACAGAACGCATCCCACTGGTGTGTTCTCTGGCCAATCGCTACAATCGGCGCTCTACTCTCCCGCGCGTCCAGCTGGACCGACCTCGACGACACACGCAAGATGGCGGCCAAGCAGGCGGCCGAGAAGCTCATCTCGGAGCACCTCGTAGCCGTGTTCAGCAAGAGCTACTGCCCCTACTGCACGCAGGCCAAGAGCGTCATCGCCAAGCTCGGCCTGGACAAGAACAGCGTCGGCATCCTCGAGCTCGACCAGATGGGCTCCGAAGGCTCCGACATCCAGGTACGTCACCCTCCGCATCCACATGCACACAGGTCCAGATCGAGCCAAGTTGCTGATGACGATGACAATGTCCATTTCCTTCGTTGCGGTGCGCGTCGTTTCAGGCTTACCTCATGGAGAAGACCAGCCAGCGTACCGTGCCCAACATCTTTATCAACAAGAAGCACCTCGGCGGCTGCAGCGACCTCCTCGACGCCCAGAAGAGCGGCAAGCTCCAGCAGCTCCTTCAGTAGACGCGCGCACTGGCTCTCTCGTGCGGCTTGTCAATCACAGCAATCACAGCGCATAGCGTGTATCGCTCAGCCGATGCATGCATGAGTGTCTTTTGCATGCTTGACTTTTGGCATATCGATTGTGCGATCGATGTGGAAGAGACGAGGGGAGCGATGATGGGCCGCGGGCCCGAGCTTCATCGGGGGAGCCCTAGCATGTGTGTGTTGCACCCGATCCGGACCGGGAGATCCATGGCTGCGTCATGTGAGATTTGGCAATCACAGAATGGACGTATGGAGAGGAAGCGCATGCTGGAGGCACCTTCGGTACCGCAAGCGCTTGCAGCGTGCGGCAAGTCAAGGTGCCCCGGAAGGTCATCAGGTTCGAGGACCGACTCGGCTGGAGGCCAAGCATGGGTACTGGCGCGGCTCGAGCGGCCTCCTTCATATCGTTGCGCATCGGACTTCGTCGTCGCGCACGACGCTTGTGCACGATGCTCGGGCCCCGCAAACAATCGAATCTTTCTTTTGCCGCAGAGTCGTCCAATGCGGCTTGCCCAATGCCCGGCATACGTGGGGCCCAGACCACCTCGCCCTGAATTGGGGCAGGCGAGGCCCCCGGGAGGCACCGTGCGCTGATTCGTGGAACCGGCTCTGCTGAGCTCGGATCGCGTCTATAACCTCCGTCTTCTGCATCGGCATGAGCTCGAGCCGAAGGGAGTCGGGACGCGAACGGCGACGCTCAGGCCGTCCATCACCGCAGGGGCCGCTCGCAGGACACCAGACCAGCAACACCGCGCAAGAAGTGTAAGGGAATCGCGGGGCGATTCGCGAGCCCCCGTCGGTCGGAGAATGCGCATCCCTTCATTGTACGCCCCGACGGAGTGGCTGTGGACCGGGCAGGCGGTACGTCTTCCTCGCTTACCCACCGATGGGCAACGAGCAGCGGCACAGCGCCACATCGAAGACCGTCGAACTTGGTCTTCACCTCCTCCAGTGGCTACGGGTCATCGATCGCTCACTCACATATAACGTTCTCATCGTCCCCGCACCGTGGTCGATAGAGCTCCGGATACCCAAAGCACATCACGATTTTTTTCTCTCTCTGGAGACACGCTGTTTTTGGCTCAGCATGATGGCTACGGGTAGTGTCGGGGTGGTGATGGGGCTGCCTCTGGCACACGAAGCTACGGCGGGCGAGGTGATGGAGCTGCTGGACGCGCTGGCGTTCCGCAAATACCCAGCAGGCTACTGGCAGCTGACGTGGACGACGAGCTGTCTGAATCTTGTTGTGCTCCTCGCCGTCGCGATGGCGATGCGCCTCTACGGCTGCCGTAAGAACGCCACCTTCTGGCTCCTCAAGCTCGAACGGCGCACCTACAGTGTCCAACGCCCCCCAACCGCCACCCACCCGCACCGCCGAGAAGCGAATCACGAGGCGACGCGGCAGGAGACACGCGTGGGGAGGTTCATCACGGCCTCATGCGTCAACTGCCACCTGGTGCTGACGAGCCTGTACGTGCTGACGCTCTTCGTCAAGGTGTGCGTCTCGTACTCGAGCCGCGGCGCGTCGGACGTCACGCCCGTGCTGAGCCCGGATCTGCTCGACCAGGTGATGCATGCTTTCATCTTCTCCACGGGCTACTTTGCCGCGCTGGGCTACATGGCCGTCCTCTTCCCGCACGTCAGCCCGCGCGTGTGGAACACGGCCGTCGTCGGCGTCTGGTGCTCGGTCATCCTCACGGGCTCGGTCTTCTTCCTCGGCAACGCAGGCAGCGCAGCAAGGATCGAGAGCTACCGCACCTCGACGCTCGACCACCTCTCCATCCTCGCCGACCTCACGGGTTGGACCGGTCCGGGAGTGTACGATGCCGCACGAGTAGCAGACCACGAGACGTTGAGGCTCGCAGCGAGCGCGTATGCGCAGGCGCAGAGCAGGAGGATGTGGCTCGTGTGCGAGTACGCCATCATCGCCCTGGGCGGCGTAGCGCTCTCGGCCGTCTATACCGCCATCCTCGTGCTGCTTACCCGCCGCATCGCCAGAGAGCTCGCGCGCATTCGTAGTCCCGCCCCGCGCCTCGCTGTCGATCGGATGCATGCGGTGCGAGGTCTTGCCAAGCCAGAATCAGGCGTGACGGAGACGGTCGAGGCAGACGGGCTGGTGATCTCCAAGCTGCTAGCTCAGCAGGGCGGGTTGAGCCAGCTGCCGAGAGCGAGGATCCGCACTCCGCCGTCGAGTCCAGCACCAAGCACACCGCTTCCTCCCTTACCACCACCCGAGCGAGCTGTGAACTCGCGTGGGTCGACACCGGATTCGGCCACGCACAATGCGTACGCGCACGACGAGGCGGAGCGCCGATCGGTCGGCGAATCTCTCTGCCACGACACTGCAACAAGCCGTTTTGATTCGTCCTTCTCGCCCTGTCCGCTCATGGATCAGGAGTTACGGAGACGACACGCACGCACCCGTCCGCACGCCTCAGCTTCTTTCGCGACGCCATCCAACGAGATCGGGCAGCACGCAACGGCGGCGGAGCAAGAGCTGCACGACGGACTGGCGAGCCACGAGGGCTACGTCGCCGTCTGCCGCTTCCTCTTCAACTGCTGCATCGACCATGTCGTCGTCACCCTCCTCTGCCTCGAATTCGGCATCACCTCCGTAAGCCCCCACCCCCTGCCTGTCGACTTTTGGACCTACATGAACTTTGCTGACCACGCTTTGCATTTGCTTTCAACGTGCCCTGTAGCTCTACCTCGGTCTGGCGTGTCGGACGCAGTATCCGCTCGAGGCCGCGACGGCGAGCCTGTCGGCGGGCCACGCGGCCATGTTTGGCGCCGCGTGGTTTACGCTCCTCTACCTCGTCAACTCGCTCAACCTCTTTGCGCCCTTTCTGCTCTTCCCCTCCTCGCAGCTCAAGCTCGCCACCATGCTCACCACGCTCGCTGCACAGCGCGAGGGGCGCGTGGCGGCGCGCTCCCAGCGGCGCGCGCGGCGTGCGGCTCGGGCCCGGACAACAAAGCATGCGTTGAAGGCACAGACCTCAGCCACACGCCTGCTTGACCACGTCCAGCGCGGCGCGCGCTGTTCGGCCCTCGGTGACGAGGTGGGGGAAGGGTATCCTCCGAGCGGCGGCGCATCGCCATCATCGTCGGCCAAGAGTATGCGCTGGTGTGCCCCGACTGAGGTCAGCTCACTCGCTGTGGGAGCAAGCAGCAGGGTTGGTTGGGCGGGCTATCTGGCTGCGGCGCGGAGGAGGTTATGCAAGCCACAGCCTCGTGAGCTCGCCTCGGGCATGGACACGGATCCACCACCGCGGTTGGGTTCGACCGGTCCAAGCGAGGGCGAGGGGAGGAAGGGGTTGGGGCGGCGTCGGTCGACGTCTACGACCGGTTCGCGCCTACCGTGTTCCGCGCGGCTGGAGCGGCGGGAGTCGGGGCAGTCTACGTCGACGATGCCCGCGCGGAGGGAGTTGGTGCTGGACGCGCTCATCTCGTCGCGCGCGCTGCCGATCCAGGGCTTCTACTGCCTGGGCTCCAACGCTCTGCCTCTGTCCGAATCTCGGCTCGAAGCAGGTCAGGCGCCTAGATCGCCGTACGCCTACGAGGCGCAGGACATCCTCGAGCCGTCGGCCTTTGCACGTCGTCGACCCGAACCCCTCGACCTCGCGCCACGTCCGAGCTCGGAATCCGTCGCATCGAGCCTCTTCCGTCGCGGTTCAGCCAGCTCCGACTCGACCACCCTCGAAGTCGACCTCGCCACCCCGCAAACCCCCCAGCCGCAACATTCACAACGTCCACACCGAGCGACCTCACTCAACAGCGTGCCCATCGTCGTCCAACCCCCCACCCCCGTCATCCCCCGCCCCGCCTCGCCGCCCCACGACGCAGCGAGCAGTCGATGGGACGCATCTGACGATCGCTCCGACGGGTGCTCCGACTCGGAACGCGAGGAGCTCGCCTCGTCGTTCGACTCGACCTTTGGAAGATCCTATTCTCGGCACCACTAGACACTCGTTTTTGTCGGCTGCCATTGCGGCAGACACTCTTTTTCCCAACCAGACGAAACATCGTTTCCAATTGCACCAGCCATGAGACAGCGCGAAGAGATCGAAGCGGGTGCGGGGTCACGAGTACGGGTTGTGCGGCCGGGGGCCAGGTGCATGGCTGGGGCGTACGTTGGGACGTTGCGGCAAGCCTTGGCCTCGAGGGGGGCCGTGGTGCGGGGGACGTTGCTGGCCCGGATGCGGGAAGCGGTTGTGCGGCTCGTGCATCTGGGAGGCGCCAGGGAACGGATGGCGTGTCGCACTCGGGTACGGACGAGGCTGATACGACGGGCGTTGCTGCGCGTAGGCGCCAGGTCCAGGCGGAGCGGGCGAATCCCATGCACTCGCACCCATGGGTGGCATGTCCATCTGACCCATCGGCGGTCCGCCCGCCCCGTTGGCCATCGCCGGCGGCGGATACGCCCCGCGCCCGTACGGCCGTACCTGCTGCGGCTGGATCGCGCCGCCCATCTGAGCCATCGGCCGCACGGCTTTCGGCACCATGCTGCCACCAACTGCGGGCACGGCGCCTTGTGCTGCGGCTGGGGCAGGGGCGGGTGCAGGAGCCGGTTTCCACTCGCGCCGCGCACGGTCAATCTCCTTACTGTGCTCGTACTTGGGCAAGCTGGCCGGGTCGGCGGGGAAGGGTTTGGTCCAGAACCACTCGTGCGCGAGCGCCTGCTGCGCCGTCAGCCGCTTGGTCGGATCGAGCACGAGCAGCTTGTCGATCAGATCCGCACATCCAGGCCCGGCATCGTACAGATTGCGAAACTGCTCCTTGACACGTCTCGGATAGGCGCCAAAGTCGTGCTGACCCGGAATCTCGGGATGCGGATCGGGCCTGCCCGTCGGATCGGCATCCTTGACACCGGGCAACGACTTCCAGCCGGGGAAGCTGGCTTCGTCCGGCGAGCCGCAGAGCTTGGCGATGAGTTCGAGCTGGTTGAGCTCCGAGGTGCCCTTGAACAGCGGCTTGCCCATGATCATCTCGGCGAGGATGCAGCCGATCCCCCACATGTCGATGGGTGGGCCGTACTTCTTCTCGCCGGCGAGCAGTTCGGGCGGCCTGTACCAGCGCGTGACGACCATGTTCGTGTAGCGGTGCGTGCCTCCGGTCCAGCCCTTGCCCGTCCACGACTGGCCCGGATCGCGATACGGCCTGGCGAGGCCGAAATCGGC
Organism: Moesziomyces globuligerus; assembly: GCA_030849465.1. Classification (NCBI taxonomy): domain Eukaryota; kingdom Fungi; phylum Basidiomycota; class Ustilaginomycetes; order Ustilaginales; family Ustilaginaceae; genus Moesziomyces; species Moesziomyces globuligerus. Next base: position 201,493 of record JARVLF010000008.1, read on the forward strand.
GATCTGCAGCTGGCCGTTGTTGTTGATGAGCAGATTGGCCGCCTTCATGTCGCGGTGCAGGATGCGGTTCTTGTGCAGGTAGAGCGTACCTTCGAGCAGCTGCTTCATGTAGAGCTTGATCTGGCTGTGCTCGAGCCGGATGCTCGGATTCTCGAGCATGCCGTTGAGATCGTGGTCCATGTACGGCTCGACCATGTACACGTCGCCGAGCTTGCCGCGCTCGCCCGAGGGTCGATAGGCCATGTCGATCACGGGCACGATGCTCGGATGCTTGAGCTTCTTGAGCAGCTTGATCTCGCGCAGCGCCGTGATAGGCAGGCCGTCCTTGGCGTCGTGGATGGTGACCTTTTTCAGCGCGACCTGCGTGCCCGTGAGGATCTGGCGTCCCTTGAGCACCTCGCCAAACGTGCCCTGGCCGAGCTTGATCGAGATCTCGTAGTCGTCGAGCGAAGAGCAGCCGACGAACTTGCGCTGGTTGAGCGGCACGGGCGGCGGCCGCGCCTTGCGCCGCTCGCGGCCGGACACGGGCACATCCGGCCGCTTGCGTGGCAGGCTCGACAGACGCACCGACGGACACTCGGGATCGTCGAGCGCATCGCACGTCGCGTCAAAGTTGGCATCGATCGGCACGGCGGCCGCAGCGCCGGACCCGGTCGCAGCAGCACCTCCACCAAGGGCTGTGGGTAGTGTTGAGCCTGGACGGCTGCCTGCCAGCGCGCCAGAGACAGACTCGGAGCCCAGCCGAGAGCCAGCCGCAGATGGCAGGACAGGCGACTCGAGCGTGTTGATCTTGGGGTGGATCGGCGCGCCTGGCGCGACGTTGGCCGAACCCGGAGCCGAGGTATCCTCCTTGGGCGGTGAGGCGACCACGGCGGCTACGGCGAGCGGGACGACGGCGCTGAAGTTGGGCTTGCGCTTGAGCAAGCCGGCGGGCGGAGAGCGGTGTGTGGGCGAGGCGGGACGTTTGGGCGGGCGTTCGTGCTCGAGTTGCTGGCCAGACGGGTTTTCGGGGCGGGAAAACGTAGGAGGCGGCTCGCCTCGGCCCATCCTGGAAGGTGGACGTGGAGGATAGGCGTCGGCCTGGCGACGGCCGTTTTCGCGAGGCTGCGCATCGTTGGGCTGGGTTTCCGCCTTGGGATGCGGTGGCGTGGGAGACCAGCCCTGGTAGCGGTCCTTGTTCTGTGCCGAGGGAGAGTGCTCCCTCTCCCTACCCTTGCGGTAACGTGCGTCCGGTTCGCGAGGCCGGTCCCATTCGTTTCTGTAGCCTCTCTGGCGGTCGTGCGCGCGATCGCGATCCATGTCCATTTCCCTGGGCCCGTCTCTGAGGTCGCGTCGTCGGTCAAAGTCGCGTTCGTTCTGCATGTGGCCGCGCGGGGCACCTCCCCAGGGCCTCTCGGGACGCTGCTCCATCCCCCAGCCTCGTTTCGGATCCGAATGCCTCTCTTTAGGCCGTTCCCATCCGCGGGCAGGATACGTGTCGGCCTGTGCGCGGTAATTGCGTGGTTCCGAAGGCGGGTGAGACGGGCGAGAGTCGGCCTCCCTGCCGCGTGGCGAGGGGCTTCTGGGAACGTATGCAGCCGAGGATGGAGCCTTGTTGGAGGAAGACAGAAGTGTGGAGGATGTCTCGGTGGTGCGGGAGGGGCCACGAGGAGGCGAGGGAGAGCGCGGTTGGTAGCCACGATGCGAGTCGCGCGCGGAGCTGTCCTTTCGATCGGCGGCGTCAGGACGCTGGCTGCTCCTCTGGCTGGCAGACGATGGGTGCGGCGGCGTTTTTGGAGGTGGTGGACGCCACGCCGACGGTGAAGTTGTGCGGTCCGGACGAGCTTGCGGCTGGCGCTGGCGCAAGTCGGCCGGGTCATCGATCGCGCCCTCCTCATCGTCGTCGTCGTCGTCGTCGTGGTCGTCGAAGGACGGACGTGCATACGCGCCCGTGCCGCCGCGGCCATGACCGTTGGAAGCGGAGGACGGGCGGGGCGCACGGTCGCTGGGCCGGCCGTGAATGTCGATGGGCTTCGGGGGCGAGCTCGAGGATGGATGTCGATTGCGATCGAGCCTGGCCGGGGCGATGGACGGCTCCGACTGCGGCGCTGGCGAGGACGTGTTGGCGTGCGCAGGGGTCTGAATACGGCTCGCCATCCCAGCGATGCGGATGCCGCCCTTTGCCGACGACTCGGGCGCCGAGGCCGACGAGGGCGGATGCGGATCTCCGTGGTACGACATGGTGGTGTGGTGTGGGCTTGCCTGGGCCGAGCCACCGAGCTACCGAGCTACGCTGCGTACTCGACAGGATTAGCTTCCAGAGCACGCCGTTTGGGCAGTGGTGCAGCTCAGCTGAGCTTGCAGGCTAGGAAGGTAGCGCTGGGGCAAGGCGGGATGCAAAGAGCCAGAAGGCAGACGAGCGAAGCGACGAGGCCGACCCAACTTCCGAGAGCTTCAGACTGAGCTCGGCGTGGAGGTCGGCCCGCCATCGCCGATTCCATTCACGATTCGGAGAAGCCGAGATCTGGACAAACGGGACGGGAACTGCGAAATTCGCATTGCTGTTAGACCGGACGGTTCGCTCTTGGTCCAACTTGGAAAAGAAAAGGGCTGAGTGGAGTTGGCTGCTTGGTCGAGCCTTGCATGCATCGACGCCTTCTCTCTTGCCACCATCCGCAGCCACTCGAGCCACTCGCCTCCTGACGCTTGACGCCTCAACGCGAGCTGTGCCCACTGCGTCATCATGTCGGCGTCGGCCTCGTCCTCCACCGCTGCTGGAGGCGCACCGCCTGCCGCACCTGCTGCTGCGCCCGGCAAGCTCTCGCGTGCCGAGTTCCGACGCCAGAAGGATCTCGAGGAGGACCGCAAGGCCGGCCGCGCGCCCGCCGAGCTCGACGAGGATGGCAACATCATCAACCCGCACGTGCCCGCCTACATGGCCCAGGCGCCCTGGTACATGGACACGGGTTCGCGCTCTCTCAAGCATCAGAAGAAGCCCATCGATCCGAGCGCGGTCAAGGCGGGCATCAACGACTGGTACCAGCGCGGCTCGACGTCTTCGCTGGCCGCGCCGCCTGCGGCCACCAAGTTCCGAAAGGGCGCATGCGAGAACTGCGGCTCGATGGCGCACAAGACGCGCGACTGCCTCGAGCGTCCGCGCAAGAAGGGCGCCAAGAAGCTCGGCAAGACGCTCGCGAGCGACCACGTGCTCGACGAGGTGGCCGGCCTCGACTATGCGGCCAAGCGCGATCGCTGGAACGGCTACGACCCTGCCGAGCATCGCAAGGTGGTCGAGGAGTTCGAGGCGATCGAGGAGGAGCGGCGGAGGCTCAAGGAGGAGCAGATCGACAATGCGACCTCGTCCGATCTCAAGCATGCCAAGAGGCTGGCGCAGAAGCAGTCCAAGTCCAAACCGGAGGGCGATGCGGTGGACTTCAGCAGCGACGACAGCGACGATAGCGACGACGACAAGTACGCGGACAAGGCGGATGCGGTGGGGCAGAAGGTGGATACGGACAAGCGCATGACGATCCGCAACCTGCGTATCCGCGAGGACCGCGCCAAGTATCTGTACAACCTCGACGTCGATTCGGCGTACTACGATCCCAAGACGCGCACGATGCGCGAGGCGCCGAACCCCAACATCCGGCCCGAGGATGCCGAGTATGCGGGCGACAACTTTGTGCGCGCGCAGGGCAGCGAGGCTTCTGCGCTGAACAACCTCCAGCTCTTTTCGTGGCAGGCGGAAGCGCGCGGCAACGATCTGAACCTGCAGGCGAATCCGACGGCCAACGAGCGCCAGTTCCGCGAGTTCCAGCAGCGCAAGGAGAAGCTGCGCGATGCGACCAAGGGGAGCATTCTCGAGCGGTACGGTGGGGCGGAGCACTTTGATGCGTTGCCGAGGGAGCTGCTCACGGGTCAGACCGAGCAGTATGTCGAGTACAACCAGGCAGGTAGGGTGATTCGCGGGTTGGAAAAGGCGGTGCCCAAGAGCAAGTATACCGAGGATACGACCGAGAACAACCATACCAAGGTGTGGGGTTCGTGGTATGATCTTGGGGCTGCGGTTTGGGGGTATGGATGTTGCCATTCGACCGTGTTCAATAGCTACTGCACGGGCGAGGCGGGTATCGAAGCGAGCAAGTCGACCTTCATCCCTGCCCCTCCTGCGTCCAAGGAAGAGCGCGAAGATAAGGGTAAAGCGCGTACGCACGAGTCTCGTCGAAAACGACGACGTTCAGCCTCGGTTTCTGCTTGCTCCACCTCGTCTCGGAGCGATTCCGATTCGGAGTCGGATGGATCTCGACGCCGTAGCACCGATCGAAAACATCATCGTCATCATCGTCATCAAAGTCGTCAAAGTCGTCGAGACCGTCGACGATCTCGATCTCGATCTGGGTCTGTTGGAGGATATACTTCACGCAAGGAGTTAGGAGTGGGCGATGTAGGTTCTCGGCTCGACAAGGCCAAGTTGGAAAGGGCGATTCTGGAGGAGAGGGCCAAGAGCGATCCGGTTCTCGCAGCAAAGTTGGCTTCCGAGCAGCAGGCCCGCTTCGAGGCTCTGCCCGATTGGCTCAAGGACGCACAACGCATCAACGCCAAATCCAAACCTCTACCCTCCGCAGACTCGCTCGACGTCACAGAAGAACAACTCGAAGCCTACCGCCTCGTCAACAAACACGCCGCCTCGACCGTCTCGGAAGACCCAATGGCAAACTACACCGACAACCCAGACAACCCAGACATGTGATCCCCCCAAACCCCCCACCCTTCCTTCAATCAACTCAGTCTCCTCAGATCCGGTACAACGTGCAGCGGCGTCGAAAGCGGGCGAATGCAATGTTGAAGCCAGATGGATGGTGTTGTGTAAAAGTACAGATGTGCAAGCGATGAAAGAAGCAAGATCCCATGCAGAGAAAAAAGAGGTTGGCGTCTCCCCAAACGGGTACGTTTGCTGCCGGAAACAAGGAGCAGACAAAGACATGTCAGTCAAAGCTCGTCTCGCATCTAGCGGCCGTAGAGCCTGGATGCAGGAACGAGGAGTCATCCTCCTCATCACAGTGAGCTCGCATCGCCCCGTCGCTCTTTCCTTGGTTCTGGCCAGCCCACCCGCCGCTCAGCTTGCCCGACAGCGCAGGAGGAGGACGCGGTGACGCCTCAGATCTCTGTTCTAGTGCGTGTGCTGTGCGCAACGGGCCCGCGCGCCTCTAGGGCGCACGTTCCCTTGCAGTGTAGGCACCACCTCGCACGTCGCCGAAAACCCGCACTCGCGCAACTCGCGCCTTGCCGTGTTCCAAACCAGGAACGCAGGCGACGCGTGGCGAGCGGTCCGTTCTCCGTCGCCCCGTCCCGAAGCCAGCCAAGTGGATCGCGCGAGCGAGTCCACGCTGGCACGAAGGAGTGCCGTTTCTACAGAGACGTGCTGGGCTGCTGTAGGCGCTAGGGCCTGACGCAGTGCTTGAGGGCCCGAGAGTGAGTAGGAAAGTTCGTAAATGTGAAGGATCGCGAGCAGCAGCAGAGTAGTCACAGAGCCCGATTCGCAACCAAGTGGGAGCAACAGATCTTGCTAATCGCCTGTTCCCTTACCCCCACACCAAGCGGTCGGCCAGGGCGGGGGGTAAGACGGCAGCCACCCGGAAACAGCCCTCCATCCACTCGGGCGGTCCCCTGGATTGCGGGACCTATCGAGCGTCCGGAAAGCCGCCCAACGTCGGGTCGCCAGAGCAATCAAAGGTATGTCATGTTCAAAGGTCGTGTCTGCCGTTTCAGGGTCGCCAAGCGCCGGAAGTCGCCAAAGTCGAGTCGGTTCATCTGATCCGTAGCATCGTCTCGAGGAAACTTCGTCGCGTATATAAATCGCTGTCGGTCGTCCAGTCGCAGTCTGTCCCGGCCAAACCGTTGCTACACGAGCAGGTTGCCGCTTGTGGGCATCACGGGCGACGCCACAATCGCCAAGCACCAGCGCAGGCTTTCAAGCCGAGCGGTGGGTTTGGGAGTCGTGCCTTCCATTGTCGCTGCAGAGAGGGAAGCCGTCAACGTCGGCGCAAAGTGCAGAGCACACACGCTTCATCACGAGCTCCCGTCGGCAGAGGGCGAGTAAAGAGTGGCCGAAAATTGGCGTCCTCACGGTCCGTTGGCGCTGACCGCTCGTCATGGGTGTTCAGGTGGCAAATCTTCACGAGAGCGCTCACGAGGAGAGGCGCTGCAGGTCTCGCAATCGTGTTCGGATCGAGGTAAAGGCTCGCACAGGGGTGGTGCACACCAGTCGAAGAGGGTGGTCGAACAGCCGGTCGCAGCGCGCGGCCGACCACAGCGGGCCCAAGGCTCTCCAAGCGACCTTGCATTGGGTATGTCGGTCCGAGCCAGAACAGCCCGCTGCGCCGACCCGCGCCGGACGAAAAGAAGCGGGGCGGTTGGCATGCTGAAAAAATCGTCGGTCGCTCGTCCAGAGTCGTTTCAATCGTCGTCGTCGTCGTATCCTTCCCAAGTCGCCATACATCATCACCACACGTCCTGAGTGTCGTTTGTTCAAATGTGCACGGAGACAAGCCGGAAATCTTCTCGAGTCGGGGGTGGTGTTCAGCACAAAAGAGACCTTCCAATCCTTTCATCACCATCAATCCACGCGCCGAACGCCTTCACCGGTTCAAGGGTGAAGAGCGGCCGGAGCTGAATCACAGCTTCAAAAGACCGAAAGGCGATTTGGTACCGAACGCGCACACGGCTCTGACTCGGCGAGCGGCCAGCCCTTCCCCAGGGTCTCGACGTAGGAGACCCGGATCGTAGGCCAGCCCCGCAGCGCACGAGAGCAGTGCTTCGAAACGAAAGCATGCCGCCGTGCGCCCCGTCTCACTGGTCACGGTCCACGCCACCGACCGGGGCTGCCAGATGGCGATGCTGCCCGACCGACGACGGGATCTCGCCTCGTTGTGGGCGGCTGTCTCCCGTGCTTCCCCTCTGATGTAGAGGGGCTTGGCAAGGCTGAGTGACGAATCTCTGCTGCTGCTGCTGCTTTGCCGGAATGAATCGTGACGGGAAGGCTTCGGAGCGGTCCGCATCGTAGCCCGCATATCTCTGCGCTCCAATCCGGCCCATCGGTTCGGTGCGATGCGCCGATCAAGGATCGGGAGAGTGCGAGGGCAACGTGAGAGGCAACTCTCCGCGGTGCGTGCGTGTGATGTGCGCTTTTCGTCATCAACGACGCCACGACGACCGCCTCGGTCTACTTGGGGGGAAGCGTCGTCGCAAGTGCGAAGCCGGACCAGAACCAAAGACGGAGTCCGAGGGCAGGGGGGCGGGTTCACTGTGATGGCGGTAGGGGGCGACTCACCTGGAGTGTGGAGCGTGGGGCGTTTTGGATGTCGAGGGATGGCGGTTGTTGTACAGGGAGGGATGGATGGTCGTCGACGAGATTAGTAGAGAATAGAGGCGGCGACACGGTATCGGCCGGCGGTATCCTGGATGTCGAAGGTGGCTGGGGCAAAGTAGGTGTTGTGCCATCTGCGGACGAGGCGGGCGGCCTCGGAGGTGGTCTCGCAACGGATGATGAAGGAGGTGGTGGAGGCGTCGGGATGCGCCTTGGAGAGCTTGACCACGCCGCCAAGGACGACATCGTGGGAGCCTCCGTGGCCTTTTCTGTCGTTGAGCCAGCCAGCGAAGGAGGTGCGCGTGCCACGCCATCGGTCCTGGAGGCGAAGGTCGTAGCGGGCGCCGAGACGCTCTTCGAGACGCGCTTCGTACGTGTCCTGGGGGATGTTGCGGAGCAGCACGAGTTTGCCGCTCTCGTATTCGATGAGGTCGAAGGGGAGCTGATAGTCTGCGGGCCAGCGGCCGTAGGTGTCCTGCAGAAGGCGGTCGCAAGCGCTGGCGGAGCGAACCTGGGCGCGGAGCTGGCGGCCGCCGAGGATGCGACCGTGAGCGGCGCCTTCAAAGTTGCGCGCGTGTATATCGCTGGAGAAGCGGAGGATGGCCTTGCCGCTGGGAAGCAAGAGGCGGGTGTAGAGGAATTCGATGCGGCCGAGGTCATTGCGCGTCTTGGTTTCGCGGGCGAGCGAGCGGATGTCGAGGGGCGTTGCGGAGGTTGGGAGGTTTTGAAGCAGCACGTGTCTTTCCTTCTCTCGTCGGAAGGGTTTTGGAGCGCGCACCTCAACATCCGCTGTGTCGTCCGTTCGGAAGGTCGGGAGCGAAGAGTTGCGGCGTATGGACGTCCAGGCTGATGCGCAAGCGGGGATGGCAGGAAGCGAAACGGGGAAGCAGGCATGCCGCACGGCCTGGCAAGTGGATGCCAGCATCCCAGGACGCAGCGAAGGCGGCCTGAGAAGCGCGGCCATGGGTGTGGGGCGCGAGGGGTGAAGAGGAGGAGGAGGAGGATGAGGATGATGGTGGGAGGAGGCTGAGTTTGGCATCCGCAGCTCCTGCACCAGAGCGCCTGAGCCAAGCCTGGATGGATCGGATGCGCGCCGCCCAATTCGGTGTGGCTGAGTCGTATCGAAATTTCAAAATTTCCCGATCATCTCTGACTCAAATTCAGCCCGATGAGATGGGCGCGTCGGCGGGCGGGCGGAGAAATCGGCGCTTTGTTTGGATCGCGGCTCAGAACAACACGCACCGTCCAACCACCTCACCCTGACTTGCAGACGTCCATCATCAACCTACTCACCGTTCCCGTCCCGTGACGCCGACGCTCCCACACGTGCACTCTCGGCGTGCATACCAAGCCTCTGCAAGTGGGCACTCGCGTCAGTCTCGTCTGATCCACCGCGACTTGAGAAAAGCACAACAACAACAACATCAGCAGCACCATCGACAACACCACCCACACGATGGATGGCCGTCGAGTATCGTCGGCGGGCTCGGGCATCCCCATGCGCTCGGGCATCCCTAGACCAGGCGCGAGTGCTGCTGGAGCTGGTGCCGAGTCCGGACTGCCACGACCGTCTTCACGCATGGGGGCGAATGCTGCCGCCTCGGCCAGCGGCGCACGACCTGGGTCAGCTGCCGGACCGATGGGCTCCTATCGACCGTCTGCTGCCGGTGGCGCGGCGGCCAGGAGCTCGATGGGCGCTGCTGGCTCTTCGATCGGTGTGGGTGCATCTTCGTCTCTCCTGCGACAGCCTCCCGCCAGCGCGGCGCCCGCCTCGCGCACCTACGGCGGTCTGGCCGGACGCATCAGCACGCTCTCCGCCCGACCCTTGGACGCCAACACCTCGGCCAACATGCTCGGCCTCGACGATCCAGCCTCGGCCTCGCTGCTTCTCGACACCTCGATCGGCGGCGCGCACAAACGCACCGTCTCCGCCGCAGGGCTGGGCGACGACAGCATCTCGTTCAGCAGCAGCGCCATCAAGCGTCCGCACCTGCGCAAGCTCAGCATGGACGGCACCTCGCCCCTCTTGCTGCAGGCCGAACTGCATCCGGCGGCGACGCCGAGGCCCGAGTCTCCGGCGTACGAGATCGCCGTGCTGCGCACCCACTACGACCAGCAGCTGCTCGCCGAGACGCGCAAGTACAAGAAGCTCGAGCAGGACTACGAGGCCAAGTGCAAGGAGCTCGATCGCTTCAACCGCCAGCGCGTAGAGCTCCTCGACGAGTGGGACAAGCAGCAGGAATCCTCCCGCTCCAAAGAAGCAGAGTGGACCTCGAGACGCCAGTCGCTCGAGGACGAGGTCGTCCGTCTGCGAAGTGCCAACTCGGAGCTCACGCATCGCGCCGACGAGCTCGCCTCCACCTCATCCACCGAGCTCGCCGAGCTCCGCTCCAAGCTCGCCCAGCTCGAGTCCGAGGTGGGGCGGTCGAGGGCCGAGGCGCAGGCGGCGCAAGCCCGGGCCAAGGCGTTCGAGGACGAGGTGGGCGCCAACAAGGCCGAGCTCGAGGATCTGCAGAATGCGCTCGAGGACGAGCAGCGCATGCGCATCCAGGAGCGTGACGAGGCGCGCCTCGGCGGCGCCGACGAGGGCAAGAAGATCGCCGACGAGCTGGCGAGGCAGACGTCGCATCTGCGCAAGCTCGAGGCCGAGAATGCGCATCTCGTCGCCGAGAACGGCCGCCTCTCGCACCATGCGAGCAACGTCGAGCTGCTCAAGGAGGAGAAGCGCACGCTCGAGGCCAAGGTGCGTACGCTCGACCAGGTGCGCGACCAGCTCGTCAGCGCCGAAGCCACCGCGCACCAACTCGAGGAGCAGCAGCGCAGCTGGGACCAGCTGCTGCGCACGGGCCTCGAGGCCGATGTGGAAGCGGCGTTTGCGGCCACGGCCAACATGGACTCGGAGCTGCCCACCGTCGAGGCGCCTGCGGTCGTCGATCGCGCGACGCTGCCCAAGTACCTCTCCACGCTGCAGGGCACGGTCTCGGGCTTGACGGCGAGGTGCCGGGCGCTGGACAGGGCGGTGGAGAAGCTGCGGGCGAGGAACGCGACGTTGGAGGACGAGGCCAAGGACGTCGACGCGCGCGAGCGCAAGCTCCAGACCGAGCTGACGAGCCTGCAGACGGCGCTCGCGAGGGCCGACAAGACGGAAGCGAGGCTGAACGACGAGATCGGCAGGCTCAAGGCGATGCTCGAGTCGTACGAGCAGGAGGAGAAGAACATGGGCACGTCGTACGATGCTGCGCATGCGCAGCGCATCGCCCTGCTCGAGGCCGAGCTCGACAAGGCCAAGGCCGAGCACGCGCGCGCGCTCGACGAGCTGCAGACCGTCTCGACTGCGCTGGCCCAGCGCGATGCCAAGGCAGATGCGGAGGATGATGACGCCGCCTCGCTCCGCACCAAGCTCGATGCGCTCCAGGCGGACAAGTCGGCGTTGGAGGAAAAGGTGGCCGGTCTCGAGGCAGGTGCGGGCCAGTTGGGAAGGGAGTTGGAGGAGCTGGGTAAGGAGAACGAGATGCTCTGGGCTAGGGTTGGGCGCGGCGAGTTTGATCAGGAACGGCAGAGGTGTTTGGTGCTGGCGCAGAATCCTGTTTCTCGGGATCTGGATCTGAGGAAAAAGACGCTCGAGGCGCTCAAGGCCGAGAACGCCGCGCTTCTGGCACGCGTCGAGGAGGTGTCGGCTCTGGTGGCTTCTTCGACGCCTTCTACATCCACCGCGGGGCAGGCGCTGGTGCCACAGTCGGTGGTGGACAATCTGCGACACGATCTCGAAGATCTGCAGGCGTCGATCGCCGCCAAGGACAAGGCGATGCTGCGACTCAAGCAGGTGTTTTCGGCCAAGGCCAACGAGTTCCGCGAGGCGGTGCAGAGCCTGTTTGGCTACAAGGTCAAGTTCCTCGAAAACGGAAAGGTGAAGCTCACCTCGACCTTTAACCGGTCCACCAACTCGACCTCGCTCATCTTTGAGTCCGAGGGCGGCAACGTTGGCAAGGTCAAGCTCATGGGGGAGGCCATCAAGTTCCCCGGCCTCGTCAACCTCGCGGGGCTCAAGGAGTATTGGCTCGATCCCAACGGCATCCGTCAATCCGTACCGTGCTTCTTGGCAGCGCTCAACCTCGAGCTCTACGAGAGTTGCACCATGGCCGTCCGCCGCGCCAAGTTCGATGACGAAGGCGACGAGGTCGACGAGTGATCCTCTTTTGCATTGAGCTTGTCGCTCGTCGTAGGGTGCGGGTTTGTTGTATTGGTATCTAGTTTCGTGCTTGCGGGGGTTGTAATACTATGTTTTGGACTCGAGAGATCAGCTTCGCGCAGGGCGAAGAGCGAGACGAGTGCATGGATCGCGAGGACAGGTCGGGTGACGTCTGGAGATGAGCGCGAGCGACCGACTCGGAGTGCAAGAATGGCACGACGTCGAGCTCGGGGCGCTGGCGGACGCATATCCGTCGCTACCGATGCCACTCTGGCTGACCATCATCATGCGCAAGTAGCCACTGCGACTGAGGCTCGAAAAAAGGTGCGACATCTGTCGCATGGCGATGAACGTGCGCTCCAAGGTGCTTGAACGCTCCGCCTCGAGCTATTCCCAAGCTCAGACGACGTTCTCCCCACGCCCTGTCTTTGCCCCGATGCTGTTGGTCGTCATGGCACTACTATGCGTTAGCCATCGACGTCTGCTGCTCGCTGTCTGCGCCGATCGGATTCGTTCGACGTCGCTTGTTTCTGCAGAGCCTCGCCGCAAAGCTGTGCGACACGACCCCAGCCGCGGGGTCGATCCGGCCAGCTTTACGCCCTCCAGACCATGGAGCTGTCCCCGCGGCGCCTCAGGGATGCATATGCGCACGTGCTTGTCAGGATCTGCCGGACCAGATGGTCTCAGCGTAGATTCACGCCGCGGCTAAGCTCGACGAAAGAGGCCGAGATGACGACGCGCAGGCCGACCGGTTACTCCCAACTCGCTTCCTTCACTTGGTCGTGTCACTCGTTGTCTTTGCCTCGACGAAGCGCCAAGTGGCAATGCTACGGAATGACTGTGGGGCTCACGAGAGGTCGAGCCGCCATACAGCTCTCGAGCTGCACGGACTCGGCAACAGGGCCCGAGCTGGGCACCGATCCAACCGGGAGGGGAGAAGCGCAACGATGCCGCTCTCGGACAAGTCCATGCGACGCTGCGCCTACCGAATACAACCGAGGGTTGCGGCGTGGACAGTTCGGGAAGCATCGGGCGTCGACATGCATCTCAGCGTCAAGGTTGGCGCCAAGAAGCAAGGCATGTGTTTTGCCTTCACAACTGCATATGCAGCTTCGCAAACGGCGCTTGATCGACAACCGCTAAGCTCGAGTCTGTGCAAAGGCTAGAACGAGGCGTGAGCGAGGCGAGCCTCGTCTCACTTGGAGCCGGAAGAGCTTTCGCCGCCCCTTCTCCGTTTCTCTCTCCTGCACTCACTCACCCACTCTATCGCTCCTTTTCTCCGCAACAGAGGGCAGGAAGAATGCATGTTTGCTCTCGGCTTCGCATGACACTGTACTGGCATCTATTCTGGCCATCGCAACGCATCGCCCTGTGGCCATCTCGCTGGCACTAGAGGAGTTCGAGCTCACGGTCGCAGAGTTCAACGATCGAGGCGTAGCCCAGCCAGCTTGCCTCTGCTTTGGCCTCGTGCAGGCGGCATCTGAGGCCTAGTTTGAGCGAGACCAAGGGGCAGTGGGCGTTGTCCCTGCACGTTACTCCCGCCTTCTCCGCATCCACTCCTCGTGGTGGTGAGACGCTAGCTGCTTGAAGGCGGAAGGGCAATCTCCCCGTGCGGAGGATATCGAGGATGTCGGGATAGACTTCTGGATTGCGGTCCAAGAACACCGCACCTCCTACAGCGGTCAGCTCTGGAGGTTTAGCTTCTTCGTGGTTAGGAGCGTCCGAGAGGCCGCTCGTGCGGCGCGTCGAGGTCGAGTCGGCATGCGAGGCCAGGTCCGACGCCGAGGTTGAGGGAGAGCTGGTAACGGAGGATGAAGCCACCGCATCCAATGTCGAGGCCGCATCGGGGGAAAGAATATCGTCGAGCCTCGAGACGAGTTGTTGGGCGATGCTGGCATCTGCGTCTGCGGCGGATCCCAACTCGAACGGCGGAGAAGCAAGATCCGCTACCTCGTAGTCGGGTGCGGTTCGCTGCACTTCGACACGCTTCTGACGCGAAAGCTGCGTACTCTGACACAGCGCCATCGTCGAATCCTGACGCCAACACTGCAGTAGCCTTGGTCGATCACCCACGGCTCCGTGCAGCGTCGACTTGAACGTCACCAGCCGCACGCCTCCGACATTGAGCTCAAGTCGCGCATCCTCCCCAGCCGCCCGACTGCCCAAGGATGTAGACTGCGTAGCAGGCGGTATTACCCATGCTGCTCCCGACATGGGAGTCGTGAGCGGGAGCGGAGATGCATAGTCGTAGGCGTCGAGAATCGACCACGTCGTCAAGGTCAGCGATTCGTCGATATCCGCCGTCGACGGCGAGCTCGGTGGAGGCGCTTCCAGCCTGTGCTCCGTACCAGACCCACCGAGACTCATCTCGAACGACTTCCTTGCCGATGCAAGTGTCGGCTTGGTATTATCCAGAGGTCTGCACGGGATTGGTGGGAGGTCTACCTTCGGCGGCGGCTTCTGCGGTGGCAGCACCTGGGAGAGGGTGCGTTTGGGTCGGTTCGAGACCACCTCCGAGATGGCCGAAACACCGGGCAAAGGGCGCCTCTGATCGACGGATGCGAGCAGACGTTGGTCTCGGATAGACTTTGCTTCTGGTGGCCCGCTGGCTGGCTGCGAGCCACGGGACGGATGCAACGATGAGCGGCTCGGATCATCCTCCGTAATTCGCGCGAGATGGTTCGCAGTCTGTCCCGTCGGCGGATGGAGGGTGGCTAACGATCGAGACTTGCGCAAGCTGCCGGCTCTGCCCTCGTCCGTAGCCTCCACCGCATAATGGGGAGGTGGATCGAACGGTGCTAAATGCGGATCCGAGTCTACCGCGGTGGTCGATCTTTTGGAGCTGCGACGTCGGAGGAGCGAGATGCGTTGGTCCGGAGGCTTTGACACGGCCTTGTGTCTCTCATGCTTATCGTTGGATTTGTTCCGAGACTTGAGCGGACTGGCCTTAAGACTTTTGACGAGATCGAGCTCGAGCGGGATGACGTTGGAACTTCTTGCTGGACTCGGTTTCGAGTCGAGCTCGTCTGGCAGAGGACGATCACCGAAGACGGCCTTGCGTGGGGTCGGACTGAGGCCATCGCTGGTCGTGGGTCGATGGACGAGCAGCTGGGAGGAGGCGGACGAGCGTGCCTCGGAGCTGAGCTGAATGCTGTGGCCGCTCGAAGCGGTCCTACCGTGGCGTCTGGCTTTGAAGAGTCGACTCGCAGTGCCAATGGCTGCGAGACGAGCCTTTTGAGGCACGGATGAGAGGCGTGCCGAGACATCGAGCTTTTCCTCGTCATCCGAATCGTCGAATTGGCTCCGGATGGGGTTCGGCGTATGTAGAGTTTCGGCCAGCAGCGAGGGATGGGGAGCAGCAGCGTGGTGTGAGCCGACGGTGCTGCTGCGTGAGCGCGATGCGAACTTTGGCTCTGGATGATGCGACTCGCGAAGGTCATCCTGAAGCCAAGAAGAGCGCGAGTGCGTCGATGCATGGACCGAAGCGGGTGAAGCAGCGGTGTCGGAACCTCGATCTTCGTCATCCAGAAGACCGAATTCGGTGAGCGAGTTTTTCAGAGCCGAAGGCCTGCTGGAGTCACGGTTCGGAGCGGTGCGTGGTCGGACATCAATAGCCGGGTCAGCGGTCGAAGCTGAGACACTGTGTGAGAGTAGGGACGAATGGCGGGCTGCGGACTGCAGCTGTGGCGAGTGGAAGGTGGGCTTGGGCGGGTTGTAGGATTTGTTCGAAGTGGAGGAGAGGGATGAGAAACGGCTGGAGAGCGAGGACGACATGATGCGTCGCTTGACGAGTGAGATGATGGAGGAGGAGCAAAGATGGCTCTGGAGAGGGAGACGCAAGGGGAAGCAGGGAGGGCTTTATTGAGGGTGGTGACTGGAGGCGAGGTATGAAGTACAAGCCAGGGGTCGGAGGGGCTGCGTGGCTGCTTGGCAAAGCTGCACGGCGTGCATCCACAATGCGTTGACAATGGGGCATGAGGGGCCAGGGTGTACCACAGAGGGCAGAAAAGCGAGTGGCGATGAAGAGACGAGTTGCTTGGGCAAGTCCCTTTGTGTTCATTTGGCGAGACAAAGCGCTCGGGGTTACCGCCCTTCCGCCGCTCCACGCCGCGATTGGAACGGAGCGGACGCTCTTTCAGCGGGCACAGACACAGCTAAACTGATCTGATGTGTTCTAAACCAATCGAGGGCCAAAGATGCTTCGAGGTAGGGCACGGGGGAAAGCAACGCGGTAGGCTGTGATTTCGAAAGCCCTTTGTTCGGATCAAAGTTGGCGTAGCGGGGCGCGCGTGCGTTGTGGGATTCAAGAGGATGTGCGAGGGCGAGACACCGAAACCCACCAAATCGAAGGAGGGAAGGGTGACGTGGGTGCTATCGCAGTGCGAGGCGTGGCTGCGTGGCTTTCATATACAAAGCTTTCGAAAAGAGGCTGAGGGGATGCTGGGCTCCTTGTCTGGCTGGATGGACGTGCGCAGCTTCCGGCGGCTTGGTAAGACGTGAGCCCCACATGATCTATCTCGAAGCACAGCTCGGGTGCACATGGCGCCGACGGTGCTGAACGAACGAGGGTCCGCCCCGAGTGAAGCATGCAAGCATGGTCTACGACTTGTCGAAGAGGGAAGCTGGCGGGAGCTGTCAAGTAGTGAGGGTGAGCCGGTGAGCCTCCGCGCCAGCAGATCGGGATTGAGCATAAGCCGATCGATTGAAAGCGTCGAGAGGATGGCTGCTGGCCAGCGCGGATGCATTTTCGAGTGTTGGTCTGAGACGCAAGCGTGTCTTGGGCAACGCGCCTCAGCCGATGCAACGCACGGTCGGGGCGTGATGCTGCTGCGCTGGCGAGAGAAAGAGAGGTGCCAGCTAAGAGGGGTTGCGCATTTTTTTCGAGCGCAGAGCAAGGCGCGGTTCGGTTGCTCCGAGCGAGTGAGAACCCGCGGCAAAGCAGCGCACACGCAACGCCCGAACCTGTGAACCGACGACGCCCTCTGCGCTTCGCCTCGCTAGTACTTGGGGCCAGCCCCGAGCCAGCCAGCCAGCCAGTCGCCCAGCCCGTCGCCCAGCCAGTCGCCCAGCCCCCACACGTTCGGAAGAGCCGTCGCGACCCTCTCAACCCTCTCTCACCTCGTCGTCTGGTCGTATCACGTCGGAAACCCCGTCGGAAACCCACCGCATTCATCTCGACCACCGCTTGCCGGCAGCAGCAACCCCAGCCACATCCGCGCGCGCTTTCAAAGCACATCCACCCCAACAAAAGGAGCGCCACCTGCGCCGCCTGCCGTCACCTGCTCCATCTGCTTTCCTCTGCTCCACCTGCTGCTGCAGCGCGCGCGCGCTCGGGCCGTGTGACTTTGGACGAGGCGATCGAGAGTGTGAGTGTTGAGAGCGTGGCGCGGCCATGGCGTATCGCAACGGCGCTCCGCACCCCTCGGGTCAGTCGCCCCTGCCTCAGGCACGCGCTCTCCCGCACGTCCAGCAGCCCACCAACCAGATGGCCTACGGCGCTCAGTACGCCGCTCCCATGGGCTACAACATGAACCTCGCCAACAACCAAGGCCCCGTCGCATACGGCTTCAACGCAGCTGGTCAGGGCGGTTTCGCCCAGAGCCAAGGTATGTCGCCCTCGCTCCTCCTTTCGCTTTCGTTTTTGCTTTCGACCTCACCACTGACCCTTTCTCATCTCTCTCCCACCCCCTCAGCTTACGCACAGCAGGCCTCCGCCGCTGCTCACCAGTACCAGGCCCCCGCCCACCTCCAGGCGCAGATCCACCAGGCTGCCATCGCTGCCCAGGCTCAGGGCCCTCCCTCCCAGCTTCAGCATCCCGCCATGTCCCAAGCCGCACAGCTCCAGCAGCAGCAGATCGCTGCCTCCCAGCAGCACAACCTCCACGCGCCCAACTCGGGCTACGCCCGTGCTCAGAGCGGCTCTCCCATCAACCGCTCCCCTTCCCCCTCGGCACGCCCCCTCAACGCCGCACCACGAAGCCCCCAGCCCTACGGACAGGCACAGACCTACTCGAAGCAACAGCAGCAACAGCAGCAACAGCAGCAACAGCAGCAACAGCAGCAGCAACAGTACTACCAACAGCAACAGCAGCAACAGCAGCAGCAGCAACAGCAGCAGCAGCAATTCGCACAGCAGCCCTATGCACAGTCCGGCGCCCCCACTTCGCCAAATCCGGCCAACGACAAGCCCGCCGACTACGTCTACTTTGAGCGCTCCACCAACGGCATGCAGAAGTCCACCATCGAAGCCGCCACGGGCGCCAAGCTCAAGCTCGAAAACTTCTACAAGGTCTACGTAGAGCAGGCCGTCGAACGCATCAAGCGCGCCGCCGAGCTCGAGGATCGCCTCACCAACCCCCCGGACGGCGTCCACCTCTCCGACGAGCGCAAGGCGCGCCAGCTCGCCCAGCTCGGCCGTCGCGAGTCCAACTTCCTCCGCCTCCGCCGCACCCGCCTCGGCCTCGACGACTTCCGCACCGTCAAGGTCATCGGCAAGGGCGCCTTTGGCGAGGTCCGTCTGGTCCAGAAGACCGACACGGGCAAGATCTACGCCATGAAGACGCTCCGCAAGAGCGAAATGTTCAAAAAGGACCAGCTCGCCCACGTACGCGCAGAGAGGGACGTCCTCGCCGAGTCCAACTCGCCCTGGGTCGTCCAGCTCTACTACTCGTTCCAGGACACCGCCTACCTCTACCTCCTCATGGAGTTCCTCCCCGGCGGCGACCTCATGACCATGCTCATCAAGTACGACACGTTTAGCGAAGACGTCACGCGCTTCTACATGGCCGAGTGCGTCCTCGCCCTCGAGGGCATCCACAAGCTCGGCTTCATCCACCGCGACATCAAGCCCGACAACATCCTCATCGACGCAAAGGGCCACATCAAGATGTCCGACTTTGGCCTCTCCACCGGCTTCCACAAGCAGCACGACTCGGCCTACTACCAGCGCCTCTTTGAGGGCAACGCCGGCCAGAACCCGGCGCAGACCGGCCGCAACTCGGTCGCCGTCAACTCGATCAACCTCACGCTCAGCTCCAAGGACACCATCGCCACCTGGAAGGCAAACCGACGCAAGCTCGCCTACTCGACCGTCGGCACGCCCGACTACATTGCGCCCGAGATCTTCCTCCAGCAGGGCTACGGCAACGAGTGCGACTGGTGGAGTCTCGGCGCCATCATGTTTGAGTGCCTCTGCGGCTACCCGCCGTTCTGTTCGGAGAACGCGCACGACACGTATCGCAAGATCCTCGCGTGGCGCGAGACGCTCCAGTTCCCGGACGACATCCACCTCAGCCCCGAGGCGGAGGACATGATCCGACGTCTGATCACCGCGCCCGAGAACAGGCTCGGCCGCAACTCGGCGTCCGAGATCAAGGAGCATGCGTTCTTTGCCGGCGTCGACTGGTCCACCATCCGCCACATCGACGCGCCGTTCATCCCGCAGCTCAAGTCGGTCACCGACACGAGCTACTTTCCCACCGAGGACTACCAGGACGTGCCCGAGACGCCCGCCGGTGCGGACATTGGCGTCGGCAGCAAGGACCTCGCCTTCCTCGGATACACGTACCGCAGGTACGAGAGCAACGAGACCGTTCTCTAGACCGCCCGCTCGCCCGCCAACGCTGCGTCGTTTTCTTCCTTTGCAATGCATGCAGGTGTCCACTCATGCCCCAGCCCAGACATTCACGTGAGCGCCAAGAGGCGGAAGAGCGAGACGGGAGTGGGATTGCGACGGGAGCGGTGAGAGGGATTGTGCTATGCGTTGGGGGGTTTATGCTTTGGGTTTGGTTTGAGGAGGGTCTAGGGGAGGGAGGAGAGGAGGGCGAAGAGGGCGGCGGTGGTGCAGGCGATCCAAGTGGGGGAAGAGGCATGGGCTGCTGAGGAGGCGGCGGCGGTTGTAGGCCGATTGGAGCCGGAAGGGGTAGCTGCGGAGGCGGCGGTGGCTGTGTGAGGCTGTTGGGTCTGTTGGGGTGGCTGCATGGAAGTTTGGTAGTCGTGGAGGATCAAGTCTGCGCCGATCTCTGCGAGGCCGTAGGTGATGCTCATGAGGTGGGCCGAGAAGCTGATGGGTGGTACGCTTGCGTCGACGACCCTGACGTTCCTGGTACCGTAGACCTTTAGTTTTGAATCCACGACGCCACCGTGGTCGCGGGGGAGCATGGAGCATGTGCTGCTGGGGTGGTACTCTGTACCCACGGTGGTACGGATCCAGGATTCCCACTGAGCGTCGGTCGTCACGCCGGCACCGGGGGCTGTTTCGGCCGAGGTGAAGTTGGCGAGGGGAGCCGAGGTTGCTAGGCGACGCGCGAGTTTGAAGCCTTCGCGGAGGATGGTCATGTCTACGGGGTTGGAGAGGTAGGCAGGATCGATGGTGGGTGGATTCCAAGGATCGGTCGAGTTGATGCGGATGCTTCCCCTCGACAATGGATGTTGCAGAGCAGCCTGAACCTGGACACCACCAAACGACAGGGCGAAGAGCAACTCGATGGGACCGATCGTCGTTGGGAACAGGGTCTCCACTTGGGTCGTGTAGGTGGCCTCGTAGCCGGTACGGACCGAGTCGGGAGCGTCGTACGAGGCGACGTTGGCTGCGCGGTCGGAACGCATCTGCGCGCGCAGGTTGGCCCAGGTCTCGGCACCAAAGATGGTCTCACCGTCGACGTAGGCGATGGCCGAGTTGACGTACGAGTCGGTCGCCGCATCGCCCGTGATGGTCTGCGGAGGCATCTCGACGCCCTGAGCAGGCGAAAAGACGACGCCGGTGGAAAGATGGTCCTGCAAGTGGTAGCCGACTCCGGGCAAATCGACCACCTGCTCGATGCCCAAGCGCGCCAGCAAAGCCGTCTCACCGATGCCACTGAGCTGAAGGATCTGAGGATCGTTGACCGCACCTCCGCACAGGATCACCTCCTTGCGTGCGTTGACGCTCTGCCTAGCGCCCGCGGGGGAGGAGGCGAACTCGACACCGGAAGCCACCGCCTCGCCGGCGGTCGAGTTGAAGAGGATGCGCGTGACGAGGTGGTCGGTGAGCACGTCGAGGTTGGTGCGGTAGGCGTACGGGTCGAGGTAGGCGGTGCGCGAGAAGCTGCGCGTGGCGTTGGCAGGGTTGATGTTCGAGGTGGCCAGGAAGACGCCGGCGTTGTTGCCCGCGTCCGGATTCTGCGATGCAGCGATGCCGACGTTCTGAGCCGACTGCAAGAACGCGCCGACCTGGGGATAGGTTCTCTGCGGATACGAGACATGCACCGGACCCTGGGTGCCGTGCGAAGCCGGATCGACTTGGACCTCGACCAGCTGTCTGGTAGCTGCATTGGGCGGCGTGTAGGTTTCGCTCTTGCGCATCGCATCGAACATGGCCTGCCAATTCCAAGCCTCGTCGCCAATCAAGCTCGCCCAAGCCTCCTGCTCCACCGTCGAATGCCTCACATAGTAGAGCCCGTTGATAGCACTGCTACCTCCTAGCACTTTGCCCCTGGGCCAGGCTGCCGAACGACCCGAGAGGCCCGGTTGGGGCGAGGTCTGCCACGCCCAGTCGTAGGCGGTGCCGACCGAGCTGTCGTAGAGGTTGGCGGCGGGGACGACGAACTTGGCGTTGTCGGCGTAGCCGGATGCGCCCGCCTCGATCACGGCGACGCTGACGTTGGCGTTGGCAGAGAGACGCGATGCGACGACAAGACCGGCGAGCCCTCCGCCGACGACGACGTAGTCGTACGTCTGCCCCGCCAGCGCCGCGCCGTCGGTGGTCACCGAACGCTTGAACAGCTCGTAGTCGGGCGTCGATCCAAACGGCACATGCGCTCCCAACGTCGATCCGACCAGAAGCAGCGCCGAAGCTCCCGCGACCATCGACGTGATCGCCTTCATCCTAGTCGCACGAACCCGTTCCGGCGAAGCGTGTCTAGAGTTAGATTAGAATAAGGGAAAAAAGAAAGGGGGGGGGGGGGGTGGAGCGGGGATGATTGTTGTTGTTGGATGATGTGGTGGAGAGTGTGGATTCCTCAGGCAGCGCTTTGATCATATAGGGTGAGTTCCGGGGGCAGCAGTGCCTTTGTTGGCGGTGGGGGGTGCTAGCAGTGCGAGGGAGGAGGAGGAGCGAGGTTGGCCAAGCCGAGTTGAACCGCGGGGGGCGCTCTCGGCACTCTGGGCGGTTCTTGGCATCCTGTCGTCCCCTTTTTCTTTTTCTTTTTCTTTTTCTTTTTTTTCTTTGCTGTGGGCGGCGTTGTTTGACTGGGCGTGTTCGGAATCGCAGCTCCGGCGGGGGAGCGTGCAGAGGCGCTAGGGAGCTGCAGTGTCGGAAGTACGACGACCAGCGGGCTTGCAGGCTTGCAGCAAGCAGCCCACACCGCATGCTCCCGACATGGATCGACGTGCATCGATGCAGCCACAGCCAACACAGCGAGTGTACGATGACATGCACCTCCTCCGGGCCCAAGGGTCCAGGCGAAAAACTCCGAGCAGGAACCCGAGCCGACACTCTGCTGAAACCCGTGCCGATCCGATCCAAACGGCTAAAATACCACCACCAAAAAAAAACGCCAAGACAATTCGGCGACAACACAGCCCCCCTTCCCCCTCCCCTCGCACCAACAACACCCCTGTCAGCGTTTGTCGCGCTGTCGTTGCATCGGAGCGTTTTTTTCCCCTCGCCCCAATTGAAACTCTCCGACCTCTCTCACATTCCCGACTTCCGCAAAAGCAACACTCACACCGACCGAACGATCAAGCGAACAAGCGAACGGGGGGCAGACCAATGTGGCATTGGACTCGATACTTGGCTATTCGAGGGGGGTGAGGGGTTCAAAAGTCGTAGCCAGGCACCTTGAAGGCGGTGGCGTAGGCAAAGTAGTTTTGCATCAGCTTGAGGATGGGTTGGGGCGGGCTCATCGAGACGAGCGTATACGAGACCTTTGCGAGCCCTTCTGTGCGGATGAGTTTGAAGAGCCAGGTGGCTACGGCGCCGGGGAAGCTGCCCTCCATGTACCACCGATGGTGGTAGGCGGTTAGGCGGATGGCGGTCCACAGGCTGCGCTGCACATCGCGCGCCTCGGTGTACATCTCGAGCAGGCGGAGGTAGGCCTTTGCGGAGAACTTGACGTCGACGCAGCGCTGGAACGCTTCGCGCGCCTCGTCCTTGTGGAGCAGGCGCAGCGCGAGCTCGCCGAGGATCTCCCACTCGGTGCCCGTCTTGCGGTACGCGAGGTTCTGCGTGCGGAAGTGCGTGATCTCGGCGCGCCAGATCGTGTAGACGCGCAGATCCTCGTAGAGCACCATAAACAGGTTGTCCAGCCACCGCTCGCACAGCCGCTTGTCGCGGAACGAGAAGCCGGCGTTCTTCTCCTTCTGCCGCGCCTCGGCCATCGCGATCGACGCATCGTGCTCGCCGTTGACGATCGCCGTCCGCCGTCCATCCGCGCCCGCCGAAGCCGCAGACAGCTCCCCCGCCACCGCCGTCGCCGACGACTCGCTCCGATCGTGCCCCGCAGACGCCTGCGCCGGCTTCTCCAGCGGCGGCGGATCCACCTGCACCGACGACGCGCGCGCCGCCTTGTCGCCTCCATCGCCCCCCTCCGCACCCTCGCCGCCCACCTGCATCGCATTCATGTAGTCCTCGAGCTCCTGCTTCTCGCGCTCGTGGTCCGACTCGGTCGAGATCTTGATGGTGGGGATCGACTGCGACGATGCGTTGGCGCCCGCGTTGACGCCGAGCTGCGCCTTGGCCTGCGCCTTTGCCTGCGCCGCAGGCTGCAGCTCGCTGCTGTCCATCTCGTCGTCGCTCGCCTCGCGCGAGTCTTGGGCGTCGGCCTCGGCGTGCGTAGCTGGCGGCGCCGGCTGAGGCGGTGTAGACGAGGCGAGCGCGGGCGAGTCGGCAGGTGCGACGCCGCGGACCGAAGCGTCGTCCTCGGCCTCGTCTTCGGGCTGCGTGGCGGCCGCCTTCTGCGCGCGGTACTCCTCCTCCATGACAAAGACGTTGGAGCGGTGGCGGAGCAGCTCGTCCCAGCCGATGGCGCTGACCAGCCGGCCGAGCAGCGCGTACGCCTTGGCGAACGTGCCGCGGAGCGCGGGCGCGGGCAGCCGTAGGAGCGCGACGTCGGCCTCGTTGTCGCGCGCGCTCTCTTCGTCGACGAGGCCGCTCTCGGTGATGAAGCCCTTGACGGGCAGATGGCTGCGCGCGGGCGTGGGCATGCGGTGGAGGTCGCGCTCGTTGTAGGTGAACATGGGGCACGAGTTGAGCGTAAAGAGCGCCGACTCCCACTGCTCGAGGTCGATGTAGCACTCGGTGAGCTTGGCCCAGGTGACAAACTCGGAGGGCGCGCAGTTGACCGCCTGCTTGGCCACCTTGAGCGCCCACTCGGGCTTTGCCTTTGCGCGGAGGAAGTCGACCTGGGCGTGGAGGAGCGCGTAGCTCTGCGGCGTCTCGCGGATGGCGCTGTGCATCACCTGCACCGCCTTGATCTCCTCATTCATGCCGAGGTAGGACTGGGCGACGAGCGCGGCGACCTCGGGCTCGCGCGCCCAGAGCTTCTCAAAGAGGTTGACCGCCTGCTCGTAGCGTGAGGCTTCGCCAAAGTACTTGAGGATGCCGGCGGTGAGGTGGTTCGAGACGACGGTGGCCACCTGGATCTCGGGGTCCGAGCCGAGCTGCCAGCCTTTGAAGAAGAGGTTTTCGGCCGCCTGGAGGAAGCGATGCTCGGCGTCGGGGCTCGAGATGGGGTCGAGCTTGCGGTAGCCTGCGAGGCGGTAGTTTGCATCGTCTGCGTAGAGGATGGCGCGGAGGAGCGCCGAGAGGTAGACCTCCTGCCAGATCTCGGGCGTCGTCTCGTGGCGTTCGCCGCGGAGGTCGACGACGTAGGCGTCCACGCTGCCGGGGATGCGCACCTCTACGCGGACGTCGACGCGGGAGAAGGCGTTGAAGCAGCAGTAGGCGCCGCTCTTGAGCCTGTACGCCGCCTTGCTGGAGAAGAAGCCGGGGTTCTGGTCGAGCTCGTAGGTGAGGCTGTTGATGTAGGCGGCGAGCGCGGCCGAGGACGAGGCGTCGACGCCCGAGACGTAGTGGTAGGAGCCGATGTCGCGTGCGCGTGCGCTGGTGCCTGTCGACTTGATGACGTGCACGAGATCCGGCGGGCCGAGCTCGCGGAACGAGGCGAGCGTCTCGGTGCGCGAGAGGAGCGATTCGCCGAGCTCGACCTCGAAGAACTCGGGCTGCGAGAGGAATGCGTCGCCCATGCTTGACAGTGGTCTAGACTCGCGCGGCGTCCATGCGCCGGAAAGGGGCGAGTGTGCGGAGACGGTTGGCTGATGCCTGGGACGGGAAGAATGGGAAGAAAGGGTGGTGGAGCAAGGCCAACGCGCCTGTGCAACGCTGAGCACCGAGACATGAGACATGGCCTAACCGCACCGCGCCTTCCAAGTTGGGTCGATTGCGATTCCTCTGCCAGCGCGCCTCGAAAGCGTGGCGCCCCATTTTCGACCAATCTGTTAGACTCTTCGCAGTAAATCACGTGACGGTACGAAGCTTTGGATCGAGTCTGACAGACACTTCTTCTTTTCCAGACTCCACTCGGCCCGCTGCTGTCACGTCCTCCATCTCGCACCACTCACCACCACCCATCGTGCCACTTGCTCGTCGAAACACAGCATGACGTGGAACCTCGTCGGCTCTCTTCTGCGCAGCGCCGTTGCCGGTCCGTCGCGGCTGCCGTCTGCCGCTGCATCTGCCGCTGCATCGGTGCGCGCCTTCTCCACCTCGCTGCCGAGCGCGGTGACGCTGCAGCAGAACCTGCGCGGCGCGCGCAAGCCGCACCGTCCGACGGTCAACAAGGTGCCCGCGCTCGAGGCCAAGCCGTTTGTCAAGGGCGTCTGCAGCAAGATCTTCACCACCAAGCCCAAGAAGCCCAACTCGGCCATCCGCAAGGTCGCGCGCGTCAAGCTCTCCAACGGCCGCTCCGTCGCCGCCTACATCCCCGGCGAGGGCCACAACCTCCAGGAGCACTCGGTCGTCCTCGTCCGCGGCGGAAGGGTCCAAGACTGCCCCGGTATCCGCTACCACCTCGTCCGCGGCGCTCAGGACCTCGCCGGCGTCGCTGGCAGACACACCTCCCGCTCAAAGTACGGCGCGAAAAAGCCAAAGGCCGCGCCTTGAAACCACCTCTGCATCCTCACGCCTTGTATTACTAGACGCCCCTTGACCTTGATGTCCAACGCGGCCGCCGGAATCGCGCTGGCATCGTGCTTGCAGCCTCTTCTCGCGCGGCGTGTGCCAAGACGATCCTCTGACAGCGCCATCTCGAAGCGTCGATCGCTGTGAGCTGGTGAGGATGGAGACAAAACTCTTTTTTGCGCGTTCGAATGAAGCTGGGAGCCTCTGCAACCAGTCGACGGCATTGCCTTGGTACTGTGAAGTGCGCATGTCTTGGACCGATACGGGCTGATGTTGATCGTGCAGCCTCGGGTGCGTTACGGGACGACATCCGAGCCAAGGCATGGCCACGAAGCACGAAGCACGAAGCACGGGGCACATTGGGGAGACGAACTCGTCGAGGTGTGCGAGCGGACGAGGTGCGTATGTTGAAGCTGGTCGGTTGAAATGCAGGCATGGATGCGAGTCGCATCTCTCTGGTCTTTCAGGCACGCCGGATTGCTCGGACTTTGCCATTGCGAGCGATGTTGTGGACAAGGAGGCGATGGGGGAGGGGTGGAGATGGAGAAGCGTTTGGCTGGCTTTGGACCCCGGTTCACGCCGATCTGCACCCAAAACGACGCTTGGGATCTTGGAGAGAGTAATGACGATGATTCGGTGGACATGCAGGCATCGAGCACGCTCAACTGCACGCCGACGTGCGGCGTGACGCGCTTTTGCCCGACTCGATGGCACAACTTTTGCCCAAGACACCAGCGCAGATGTAGATAGGCCTCATGGTGATTGTCACCTTGTGCCCCGCCGCAGCAATCGCAGGAATCTCAGGTCCGATCCTTGGTGCAAGCCATCTCAACTCATCGTCGAGCGATGCAGACCTGCTCCTTGCGGCACCGACTCGAGGCGTGACACCGCTGAGCAAGGCGCACAAGCTTTGCACGACCAAGACTCGACTGAAAGGGAGCGCACTGCAACGTGAGGGAATCATCATCGATGGTCGCACCCTTGCTCACGCAGCGGCTGTGCACCGGTGTAGCCATGCATGATGGTTGCTCAGCCTGGCTTGGCGCTCAGGTCCTGAGGTTTGGCAACTCGAGCTTGGACCACACAGACTGGTGGCCAGAGACCGAGTTGGGGGTGACGGCACGACCGCGGCAGGGGGCCATGACATTGATGCGGATGGCTGGGCTCACGCACGCGCGTGTTCGGTGTCGCCGGCGTTTCTGAGCCTGGCTTCGCGCTCTCGATCGTCGCGGACGATGCGTTCGATCTCGTAGGCGATGGCGCGGACCCAGAGGTCGCGTTCGATCCTCGACCTGGCGCGCATGGCGGTGAACTTGTGCGTCTTGTCCTGCAGCGTCGGTACGCCGCCGACCGCTTTGCCCTTTTCGTCCGCCTCGTTGGACTGCGACTTTGGGTTGAGCACGCCGGGGTCCGCGGGGATGTTGACGCGTTCGGGACGGTAGCGGATGACAAAGGTGCAGTCCTCGTCGTCGTCGACGGCAAAGAGACCGTCGGCATAGATCCTCGGTACACGGTGTCGCTTGCCACTGTTCGACCCACCCCCACCCAACCCCGAGACCGCTTGGGCAGGTTCGGACCGGCCGTTCTTGAGCATGTCTTCGGTGAGTCTACCGCTGTAGACGTACGCATCGCGCAGGTGGATCACCGTCTCCTGACGTCGATGAAAGATGCCATTGTTCTGCCTCGCCCTCGACGTCCGCACCGACCTGACCAGCTTGAAGCACAGCAACCTCCCGGCGATCAGCACGTAGTCGCGCGCCTTGAACGCGCCGTAGCTGCTCTTCTTGACAAAGAGCCGGCCCGACCGCACAATGTTGCGGCACGCTTCGATCGCACACCAGTTCCAGATGTTGCCGAGGATGGGCGAGAGCTTCTGCTCGTCGAGGCCCTCGGCGCCGGGCATCTGCGTCCGACGACCCTGCTGCAGCGCCTTGCGCAGCTCACCAATGTCGATGCCCGACGCATACATGAGCTCCATCGCATCCGCCCGCTCCCTCCGGCGCCAGTAGCGCACCAGCGCCGCCACACGCTCCACCCACTCGCGCGCCACGGGCGCGCTGAACGCCTCGAGCCGGATCGTCTTGCCGTTGGTCAGCGTGATCTCGATCTGGCGCGCGCGCCGCACCTCGCCCCCGTCGTCGGCGAGCTCGAGGCCCTCCTGCCCACCAATGTCGTTGACCGCATGCCTCTCATCCTCGTCGTCCGACTCGTCGTCCGACTCGTCGTCCTCGAGCTCCGCCGCCGCCGCGAGGTCGCCCTGCGCCTTTTCGGTCTCGACGGCAGACGCCTTTGCGCGCGCCTTGGCCGGGCGGCCGAGATCCTCCTCGCCCGGGCAGCGCACGGGACCGCTGCCGATCGTCTTGATGGTGTGGATGAGCTTGAGGTCGATGAAGCCGTCCGAGCCGCGGATCTGCTCGAACTGGCGGCGCCGCTCAAACGACTCGTACGCCGAGATCTGCGCCTGCAGCTCCTCCTCGGTCTCGGCCGGGTAGCTGATGGCCTCGAGCACGTTCTGGCGCAGCGTCGCCACGTCCTCGTCGCGGCGGGCCGCCTTGTTGGTGCCAACGAACTTGGCAAGGGCGCGCGCGAGCGCGCCTCGGTGGGCGGGCGCGGCGGCCTGGCTCGGCCTCCCCTGCGTTGCGCCGCTCGTCTTGGGCACGCGCATGTCGAGCGCCTCCTGCAGCTTGACCGCCAGATGGCGGTCCGGCGGGAACGTGCGCGCGGTGCGGCAGACGTACAGATGGCCGTCGTACGTCGTAAAGTAGAGCCGCGTCAGCGCGCCCGACACGGGCTTGACGCGCCACAGGAAGCCTTCGATCGCAGGTGGCTCTTGCAGGAACTGGCCGGGCGCCGTCTCCACCGAGGTCGGATAGTGGGCGGCGGCCCGGAGCTCGAGGATCGAGGGATGCTTGTAATCCGCCAGCAGGGCTCCGCACAGCACGGCCCAGTGCCGCGGCTCGTCCTCCACCGTTCTCTCGTTGACGACCCAATCGAGCTCGTTGCCGCGGCGCCAGGCGAGGTCGAGGCGGATGCCGCGCGCCTGCGATGCGACCATGAGGTCATGCCACTGCGGGATGCTCGCAAACAGCTTCCAAGCCATCGAGATGATGTTCTCGCGGTTGATCAGCTTGAAGCCCTCGCCGCCGTCCTGGGTCTGGCCGATGGAGCTGAGCGCCAACGCTCCGCGCTTGTCGCCGCTGAGCTGGCTGGCAGGTGTGCCCACGAGGCTCGCTCGTTCCACGGGCATGCTTTCCGGCACGGG
The DNA here is from genome assembly GCA_030849465.1 of Moesziomyces globuligerus. Classification (NCBI taxonomy): domain Eukaryota; kingdom Fungi; phylum Basidiomycota; class Ustilaginomycetes; order Ustilaginales; family Ustilaginaceae; genus Moesziomyces; species Moesziomyces globuligerus. The sequence continues at coordinate 230,447 of JARVLF010000008.1, forward strand.
GATCTTGATCTTGAGCCCGAACGACGGCACGTGCACCTCGAGCGAATCGGGGATGTGTCCGCCAAGCTCCCTCCACAGCTCCCACATCCAGTCGATGGCCGCTGAGCGGGCGCGGCAGTCGAAGAGGACAATGTCCGTGCCCTGCCTGCGCAGATGGATGCCCTTCCTGTGGTGGGCGGACAGCGACTTCCACGGCTGGTAGGTCAGGCAAAAGATCCCATCGATCGGCGAGTAGAGCGAGAGAAACGTCGAGCCGCGCGAGAGCGGGATGGTGGCACGGAGCTTGAGCCGATCGCCGTGTCCAACGAGCTTGCTCGTGAGCGACGGATCGGTCCAGAGCTCGAGCTTTCCCATGCGGAAGACGACGATAAACTCGCGCCAATCCTCGTCGCGGACGGGGTACTTGCGTGCTTGGAGCTGGTCAAAGTCCTTGGGCAAATCCTCGTGCGGCGTCCAAGCCATCTTGACGAGCATGCGGTCCTTTTTCAGAACGCTTCTGCGCGTCAGAATGGTCGTCTCGCTGCCCGGCGACTCGCTGAAGACATCCGAGCCTTCTGCGAGCTCCGCGGACTGCAGCGCGTTGGGCTGGGGCCGCGCAAGCACCTCTTCGGGCGGGCGAGGCTGTGCATCTCCTGGAGCCGCGCCGGCCTGGGCCGAAGCCTGAGCCGGGTCGGCTTCACTTTTTCCAGCAAAGAGCGAAGTGGCGAAGCGGCTCTTGAGCGCAGGCCGCGGCGAGCCCGTATCGAACTTGACCGTCTTCCTGCGCTCGGTGCCGTTGGCCTCGCCCGCATTGCGAGCCGAGCTGGGGAGCAACGGACGCGTGCTAGCTGGACCCGTCTGCCGGACGCTGCCTTCGCTCGCCGGAGTCGCGTCCAGCGGGGAAGGACTCTGCTCGGTCAAGCGGGCAGCCTCCGGATCTGCGGGTTCGATGCCGGGTGTGAGTAGCTGCGGGGTCAAGGTCTGCCGGATGACGACGGCGTGGTCGCTAGCGGCATCAGGTGCGACATCCGGGCGCTGTCCAAGATCGCTCTTGCGACGCAGGAGCTGATGCACGAGCTCCGGATCGTTCTTCTCGACCGAGGCAGGCGGGGCCGGATGCGACAAGGCGTCCGTCCTCGTCATGGCCGGCGTTGCCTCCGACGCCAGACTCGAGGTGCGCGGCGCGTAGCTGTTGTACGTGGAGGCATTGTTGAACGAGACGTAGCCAGACTTCGAAGCTGCCGACGATTGGTCCGAGTCGGCCAGACTCGAGGATCTCGCGACGATCTTGACGTTGGTGTCGCCGGTTGCTTTCAGCCCGCTGGCCTGATTTAGAGATGGGCTGTCCGAGGCGCTCTGGGCACGAGACGAGTCTTTGCCGTCTTGCTCTCTCGCTCCGGACGAGACTCTGCTGCGTTCAGACGCGCGCACCTTGGGCCCGGCGCCGAACTCTTGGGTGAGGGAAGACATCTTGGACACGATCTCGCTCCAGCCCTGGCGCGCCTCGATGGCGAGCGGAGTGGCCTCGTCCGGACGCATGGACTGGACAGAAGCCGCCGACTCGTCGCACGAGAGCCTTCGGCGTGGAGGCGTCGTGCTGGTGGCGCGTCTCCTTTGCGAATCTGCCCCTTCTGCCGGAAGCTCTACGCGATCCGGATTCTGCAGACGGGCCGAAGGATTACTATCCCCGTTGGCAGGCGCTTCTGACGCCTTGTCGTCCGAGATGCCCTGCGCCTCCTGTGCGAGCAGGGTGATGACGCCGTCTGGACTGTGCTTGAGCTGGTCGACTTTGGCTGCATGCGCCTCGTGCTTCTCTCGCTGGTGCGCCGCTTCGGGCGATTCGTCGGCCTCGTCCGAGGCAGCCTGGTCGGAGAGACGGCCGTCGTCGCCGCACGAGCACGGATTCGCCCTGTGCAGATCGTCGCGCCGCGAGTCGAGGATGTCCCAAAAGCGCTTGCCGATCTGGAAGCTGGCGCCGACCCACTTTGTGCCGCCGGCGCTTGTGCCCACGGCGCCGGGGACGAGGCCTGGCACGGCGGTGGAAGAGGCGAGATCGCCAAACGAGGCTTCGGTGCCGCTGACCGAGGTCTGACGATGCGGGTCGCGATGCATCGACGCATAGCTGGTCGATCGGGCGGGTCGGCGCGAGCGCACCGCGAACGGCGAAGCGCGCTTTCGTGAACGGACGGGGGACGAAGCGTCGGCGCCAGACGCCTCGCGCAACGAGTTGGTGCGCGTAGGACCCAACTTGCGACGGAGGCTGCGGCTGGGTACGGAGCTGTTGCGCTTGGAGGCGCGTCGAAAGCTGCCACCGGCAAAGAACTTGCGCGCGAGGGTGGAGGTGTTGCCAGCGGTGGCGCCGAAGCTGCCCTCTGTGGCGATGGTGCCGACGGTGTTGAAGGTGCCCGCGGTCGAAGCCCTGCTGACGCGAGTCTGGCGCGAGTATTCACGCGGATGGTCGACGGCGCGTGGGAGGTGAGGCGCAGCGGCGCCAGTGGCATGTCGAGGTGATTGTACGGTGCTCGGTTCGCGGCTGAAGGTTAAGGAGCGTTTGGTGGGGAGGCCTCTGCCGATACTCGGCAGCCTGTTGTAGCTCTGCTGCTGCTGGGCTGTGTCGATTGCTGGTTCGCCATCTTGAGAAGCTTCGGCATTGACATGAGCATCCGGCGCCAGGCTCGAGTGCTCCCAGGTAGGATGGAGGAGGTCATCTTGTTGGGGCCTGGCGGAGGCGAAGGCGTGCGAAGACGGCGGATCTGACTCGGCGCTGCTGGACAAAGAAGGCTGGTGCCGAAGCACATGACGGTTGTGGGCGTTGGCGATCTCGTCGCTCTTGCGAATGATGGTGGTCTCGTTGCTGGTATTGAGGGCGCGTCGCTCGGGGTCGAACGTCTCGGTTGGGGTTGAGAAAGTGTCGAAGCCGGCAGGCGAGTTGGGCGCCGAGATGGCCTCTTCGATCTCGTCGAGGGGCAGATCGAGGATGGGGAGGGCGAGAGAGGCGGTATTTGGGGAGGAAGAGGCGAGGGTGGATGCGGGTGATCTGGAGCCTTCCGAGCCGATCCTGCGCTGTTGTCGGAGGGCGGCGACTCGGAGATTGTCTGCGCTGCGTACATTGTGAATGTTGCTGCCTATGCGCTCGTCGGTGGTGTGCCGGTTGAGGGGGGAGAGAGTTGTGCCCGGAGTGGATGGTCTGAGGATGGAGGCCGGGGGCGCGAGGGAGGAGCTGGCGACGGCGTTGGCGAGGGGTGTGGATGTGGTGGGGAAGGACTGGTTGCTCCTGCGTGTGAGCAGGCCGAGCCTTCGCTTGGACGGGCTGACAGGACGGGACGAGGGAGCTGCTTGGCCGTCGGAGGCGGACTGGGGGCGGCGAGCGGTCTCGGAGTCGCTGAGTGCGGCGCGGTGGAGGGAATTTGCGCTAACGAACGAGGCGTTGGAAAGGATCGAGGTGGAGGACGGGTCTCTGTTGACTATGCGTCGCGGTGGCGGTGGCGGCGAAAGCGTAGCCGCCTCTTTGCGGGTAGCAGGCGAGGAGGGTGGTGAGATGGGAGATTGGAGCTGTCGCTGCTGATGCTGATGCTGTTGATTCTGGGGCGAAGTGAGGAAGGGATCGCTGAAGCTGTGCGACTGCGATTGCGATTGCGGTTGCGGTTGCGGTTGCGGTTGCGAGTTGAACTGTGAGTGTTGAGGACGAGCATAGTCTGCGGCTGTGACGTTTTGCGGGGAAGCGAGCGAGGCGGATGGTTCGTCCTGGTTGGGTTGAGGGTGGTAGGAGCCGTCCTCTGCGATGGCCTTTGCGATGGCCCTGGCAGCTGATGCGGGGACGGGTAGGGGCCCGATGAAGTGACGAACGGTGGAGTGGCAGGCGGGTGTGACGAGGGAGGTCGAGTCTGCGGGATGGTTGGTGGGGACGCTGGCGGTGGAGTGAGAATGCTGGAGGATGGGGTGGCATTTCGTGCAACGTTGCTTGGCCGGTGGGAACTGGAGCGAAGAGGTGGCAGCGTCGCGGGAGGCGGCTTGCTCGAAAGCGTGTGCGAGGGGTGGCCGCTGTGGGCGAGAGGGAGTCATGATGAGCAGCTGGTGCGCATGACGAAGAAGAGCGAGTAGGGAGGAGGAGAGTTGGGAAGGACCAAGCTGGCTCGTGTCTCTCTGGCTTGTTTTCGGATCGACGGTGCGTGTGCTGGGCTCGTGGGCTGCTTCGGCCACTTTGGGAAAGCACGCAGGCCAGGATGCAGCGGCGTGCATGGCTTGGCCTTTCCTCCACTTGGCCGACCGAGCTCACCTGGCCCCTGAAGATCCAAAATCACAAATCACAAATCACACGCAAACCCGCGCCAACACCAACACGGCCTTGTTGCAATCACAATCAATCACCGGCAATCACCCGATCCATCCCATCTCATCATGCATCTCTCGGATGGCTGCCGACAGACCAGCGACTGTGTCGAGCTGTCGAGCTGTCGAGCTGTCGAGCTGTCGAGCTGCGCATAGACAGCTGCGAGAGAGAGACAAAGAGAGGCTTCCATGTTCCACGCAATCTTGAGGTCTAACAATGCATCTAGCTCGAGTGGGAGTGTGGTCTTCTAGGCCTCGAGACGCTCGAGCTGCTGTCGAGCCAGTTGGAGCACAGTGGTGAGGCCGAGGAGGACGCCCTGGTCTGGGCCCTCACCGGGGACGAGCGTAGCATGGCCAAAGTCGATGAGCCTCACCTTGGCCCGCGTGTCTCGAGCGCTGCGCGCATCGCCCTCGTATACAAGCAGTAGCGAGGCGCCGCGGATGCGCACCTCGAGCTCGCCAAAGATGGCGTGCAGCGCTTCGAGGTCCGGCAGCATGTGCTCGCGCAGCATCGACGCCACCACCTCGTCCGGCAACCGAGGCAGACGTCGCGCCGCGTTCGTGTCGCAGAGGCTCGTTCCGCGTAGCACGGCGTCTGCGCGTTCGGCATCGGTTGGCTCCGGACAGGCGAGGAGCATTCGCATCCCCAACGCCAACTCCTCTGGCCCGATCGTCTTGCCAAACGCCTTAGCTACCCGATGGAAACCCCCCGTAGCCGCATCGTACGTCTATCCACCACCATCAAGGAAACGACAGAGTCAGTGCGTGTTAGGATCGAGTGGGTTGCTGGTTGTGTGGGGGGATGACGTACCTGCCAACCGGTGAGACGGATACCGTGCGAGCCGCTGGTGGTGGTGGCCGCAGCGTCTTGCATGCGCTTCTGCTTCTCCGGCGTTGCGTCCTCGTCCCAGAGCTGCGTACCCAGCTTGATGTCGCAGACGTTGGGATGCGCATATCCAAACGTCAGATTCTCCAGCACGATCCGCACCTCGTCGTCCTCCCGCTTGCCCGTCGAGTCGGTCTCTGCAGACTGCCGACCGATGTACTCGGTCCAGCTCCCGTGACACTCTGGCATGAGCGTAAGCAGGCGTTTGAGCAGCTCCGTCTGCCGCTTCCCTACTGCTACCGATCCGGCGGCGGTGGTGCGGTTGGGCTCGGCAGCGTGACCGACTTGGCGGTAGAAGGCGAGCTCGCGCGCGAGGCAGGCCTTGACCACCAGCCGTCCGGCTTCGAGGCTCTGCACACCCTCCGCATGGCCTGCTACCTGGTTCGACAGCGGCTCGAGCGCGGGTGCACCAGATGCTGAGCTCATCGTCGCGGAAGCAATCTCAGAGTCCGCAGTGGGGTGGGGGATAAACGTCCCCCGTCCATGCGTGGATGCGTGGCGGCCCAAACCTTGTTTCCCCTCTCCAAGCCGAGCTGACTCGCGTCTCGCTTTCCGCCGCCGCGTTTCGAATGCCGCCTCACCTCCACCTCGAAAGCGCGGGGGCCGAAATCATCAGAACCCAACTCGCACAGCTCCTCATCCCTACCACCACATCCGCAAAAGCGTGCATTCCCAGCCAACTGCAACATGGCGGTGATCGAGGAGGTACACATCTCGGAGGAGGTGTACGAACTCAAGGCGCAGGCTAACCGCAAGTTTGCCGCCAAGGACTACGACGGTGCGCTCGCCGACTACCTCGATCTCCTCGCCCAGCTCCCCGCTCGACCACCCTCCCGGCCCGTCCAAGAACCTAGCCCATCGGGTGACGAGCAGAACTTTGATACAGATCGTTCTGAAAACGAGGAGCTATCTGAGCAATCTAATTCCACTCGATCGGATAAAGAAGCGACGGAGGAGACGGCGGAAGAGGAGGACGAGGTTCGTCGGATGCGGTCGGTGGTGTATGCCAATGTAGCGGCGGTGCATCTGCGACTCTCGCAGCCACGCGAAGCGGTGAAAGCGGCCAACGAATCGCTAGCAGACGATCCGCGATACGTCAAGGCGCTCTACCGACGTGCGCAGGCCAACGAAGCTCTCGGCAGTTGGGCCGGTCTCTCGGCCGCCCTCCAAGACCACCAATCCCTCCTCACCAACCCAGCCCTCCCAGCATCCACCAAACCCGACGTCCAATCCGCCATCACCCGCCTCGAACCAAAGGTGAAACAGGCCGCAGAGAGCGAAAAGGACGAAATGATCGCAAAGCTAAAGGGCCTCGGCGACTCGATCCTCGGCAACTTTGGCCTCAGCACAAACAACTTCAAGTTCACCCAGCAACCCTCGGGCGGCTACTCGATGAACTTTGTTCGTTGAGCCCAAAACCATCCTTTCCTCCCCCAACTTTGCATCAAACCCTGCTTCTCAAGCCGCAGCTTTGCAGCTTTGTACTTGTACCTCTCGTCTCATTCTCAATCGCCCCTACGTTGATCGTCACCCGCCCTCACTTCCCATCAGACTCCTGCATCCGTGTCAAATGCGTTCAGGTCAACATTGCGTTTCATGCACCATGCTCACCGCCACTCTTGAGGTCCGATGGAAAGCAAAAGCAGAGGAGGAGGCGGGATCACTTGTTCATGAGAGCCTTGATGCGCTCCTCGGCGGCGCGTGCGCGCTTTTCGCGCTCGATGCGCGCGCGCATCTCGGGCGTCAAGCCCTGCTGCTCGTCCCTCTGCTGGAGGAGCGCTCTCGGCGCCGCACTGCTGCCGCCCAGCCGGTTCGTAGTCTGGTGCGACTTCTTCTCCTCTGCGCGCACCTCGACGATGCTCTCCGGCTCCGGCGCAGGGGCAGCGGCCGCCTTTTCGGCCGCCCTGTGCGCGCGCTCGCGCGCCTTTTCGCGCATCGCCGCCCGTCGATCCTTCTGCTTGGACGTCTGGCTCTCCTCCATCTCCTCGGTCAACGCGCTCGGCACCCTCGCACCACCGACACCCATCCCGCCCCAGTCGTACCGCTCCGGCTGCTCGGCCATCATGCGCCGGAAGACGTTGCGCACCTCCCTCGTGCTGCACAGATCGTACGCCGTCCGATGCGGCAGCTCGTCCCCCGCCTCGTCGCTCGTCGAAGCACCCGCGGCGGCGAAGCGCTTGCGAAGCTCTCCGAGCCGCTGCGAGGCAATCGTCGGATCCGCCCCGTGGTCCTCGAGCAGCAAGCGCGCGACACTCTCGCTGCCCGCCTCGGCCGCGATCTGCAGCAGCGTCAGGGGAACCAGCCTGGCGGCAGGCGCCGACGCACCCGCCTCGCCCACCTGCTGCTCCAGCAGCCAGTCTGGCAGCGGCGCATCGATCTTGCCGCCGAGCATCTCGTCTGCATTCTTGCCGAGGAAAGTCGCGAGCGCCTCGCTGCGGTTCTTGCGCACCATCTCTACCAGCCGCGTCCACCTGCTCCGCTCCGCCTGCTCCTCCTCGGTCAGACGCGCCGGTTTGGCGGCCTTGTCGGCACGGCTCTTGGCCAGCGCGGTCGCGCGTTCGCGTGCCTTATCCTCGCGGCGTCGAACCTCGGCCTCCTTGCGCGAGCGTTGCTGGATCGCCTCGAGCGCCTCGGCCTCCTCGGCCGCAAGCTCCTCGTCCGACTTGTGCTCGACCTTGACCCTAGCGAGCTCGAGGAAGCAGCGCACCGTCTCGCCGATTGTCGGCCGCCGCGTCGGGAACGGCAGCGAGCCCAGACGGCCGTCGCTGCGCGCCGCCTCGAGCGGACTGCCGCGACTCGTCTTGGCGCCCTCCCATGACCAGAGAAGCCCGCGCGCAGCGCGAGCGCCGGCGCGAATCCAGATCTTCTCGCTGCGCGCAATCAGCTCGCGCCAGCCCGGCGAATCGAGCAGCCCGCGCACATCGTCGCCGAGCGCTGCCTCGTTGTAGCGGCGCAGCTGCGCACCCGCCGACTTGGCAAAGCGGCCCGTCGCGTCCTGTGCCGCCTGACCGCCTCCCTGCTTGCGTCGCGTCGTGTAGCGGTGAAAAGCCTTGTGCGCCAGTAGAATGAGCGAGCGATCCTCCCTCGGCCCGGCACCGCCGCGTTGGCGCCCTTGGTACGTGGTCACGTGCGGATTGAGGGCGATGACCGAGGCGGCGAAGTGGCCGCCGCCGAGCAGCAGAACCGTCCACATGCGCAGCGGAGGATCCGGATTTCTGCTGATCGTCGAGCCGGACATGGTCTCGTCGGAGGAAGACTCGGCATCCTCGCTGCCCGAATCGGACTCGTCGTACTCATCGCTGCTGCCGACGCCCTCGGACTTGACGGCGGTGGAGAGTCCGGGGATGAAGTTCTCGCCATCGAGGACGGTCATCATGGCGGCCTTGGCAGCTTCCTGCACCTCCTTGGACTTGATGCGCTTGCCCTTCCACGCCGACTGCTTGGATCCCTGGCGAGTGATGCGCCCGGCCTGCATGGAGGCGATGCAAGCCGCATACCACTCAGCAACGGAAGAGGGTGGGGCGATCTTGGGGGCGGAGGGTGTGCCTGGATCGGGGAAAGCGTTGCGGTGGAAGCCGAGCTGCGTCTGTGGTAGCTGGTCGGCGTCGGGTGCCGACTGCTTGGAAACAAACCAGAGGAGGGGAGCGCGCAGCTGCAGCGCCTGGAGTGCTTCTGAGGCATCGTCTTCGTCTTGGCCACCGGTCCGATCCGCTTGGTTTGTAGATTCGGATCGAAGCGAGGTGCGAGCAAGGATCTTGGTCACGAGGTCGGTCTTGACGGAAGCGGAGCGGGCGTGCTGTGCGTCTTCGTCCGACTCGAGCTCGCTTGCGCTCTCGACCTCTTCCGAGAGGCGTTCGAAGGCTTGCTCCGAGACGAGGAGGGAGCCATTCTGGACGTTTAGCTGGACGTTGTACCTGTGCCAATCGGAGCGGAAGTGTGCACGCTGCGCCGTCACGGAGGGGAAGGGTGCGCAGCCGGGACAGAGCGAACACGGCGGCACGCGCAGATGCGAAGGCTCTCGCGCTTGTGCGCCGTCGTCGGCTTCGGATGCGTGGGGAGCTGGAGGCTGCGGAGCTGCTGCGCTGGCTGTAAGGATCTGCGCTGCCTCGCCATCTTCGATTCGGGAGCGGAGCTGGAGCGTGTGATGCAAGGCTGGCGGCAGATCGAAGGCGTACAGGGGTCTTGAAAGCGCAGCGGGCTTCGGTGGGCGAGCGCCGCTAGCAGGATGCGACATGGCTGTACGCAGCCGGTGAGCGGTAGTGTGTAGGTACGAGTGTGTTGAGCGCAGGAGGCGTGAGTCGAGTAGCGTGCTGCTCGTCGAGAGGTAGCCGCGGATTGCCAGCGTTGTTGCTGTGTCGACCGGGCGTGACCTGACGCTTGAGCGCAATATGGTGGCAAGGGAGCGCGGGTAGTCGACCCAAAAGTGTGCTCGTTCCAGCTCGCTGTCTAGAGAATGATCTGGGAGAAGGGAGTATGTTCGGAGGAAGCCCTGCTACATGCAATCACAGAATGATGCATGCACGACTCAGCCGGACTGAGCGCGGTCGGACTGAGCGCGGTCGGACAGACCGAGTCGCTCGACTGAGCTTTGCCCAACTGAAAGGCACCTCCCTCCGTCATTTCACTTCTTCTCAAAATTCAACGACGTCAACCGGCCGCTCAACGCGTGGAGGTGCGCCCCATCGTCCGATCCCAGCGCTCGGGGCCCGATACAAAATTAAAGATCAAATCGCGCCAAGTGGACGTCGGCTCACGCGAGCCAACGGCAGCTAAGGGAGCTTCGTCGCAACTCAACCGTTGCATCTCCTCCTGATCTGTCCTGTTCTGTCAACGCACTGCAGCATACCACAACCACCATGACGTTGACAAACGAGCAGGTAAGTACATGTCCGGTTCCCGAGTCGAGATGGGCAGGATCACTGACAGACATCCTGTGGATTGCACTCGGGCAGTTCCTCGACCAGCTGGCCAAGCTCTTTGAGCAGAGCACCTCGAAGCACTCGGTCTACATCACATCCAAGAAGGCGCCCGCATCAGCAGCTAAGGATGACGACGTCGACATGACGCCTTCGTCGTCATCGTCTTCGTCTGGGCTCAAGGATGCCATCCTCTTCCGTGCCACCGACGGCGTGTCTGGCAGCAGCAAGGTCAAGATCAGCACGCTCGTGCCCGCCTCGAAGCTCGCCACCTTCCAGAGCGCCTACCTACCGCTGCTGAGGACACACCTCTCCGCTGGACTCCGGAAGCGCGACAAGGCCAAGGAACGCAAGATCGAAAAGGCGCGCGAGCAGAGCCGGAAGAAGCTCGTCCAGAGCGTCGACGGCAAGGAAAAGCTCATCACCAACAAGGTCGGAAGCAAGCGCGGTGCGGGACGTCGCAAGCGTCAACGCGCGCTCGTCAAGGGCCTTGCGCTGCGCAAGGAAAAGGCCAAGGAAGCCAAGAGGAAGCAACAAGCCACCAAGCCGAGCAGCTAGACACCATCCTTGCCTCGATCTGGCCAGCCTACTACCAATTTCGCTTGATCGATACTTCAACACGAAGCATTCACTCCCTCATTGCGTCTCGCTGTGCTAGCGAAATGTCGCGCACCCAGAGCATTCTACAGTCTTCAGGCCGATGCGATGTGACCCGAGACATGCGGACGTGGGGGAAGAGCAGAAACTGTGAGGTCGAGAGAGTTGACAGATTCGGTAAAATCGGCGCTGGTGGCCGGTGTGGAGTGACGATCCGAGTGAGTGAAGCGCGTGTGACTGACTGCGAGGAGAGCTGAGGCTGCCGGCGCTGGGCGGTTGGCGGTTGGGCCAGCTGCTCGGCTCGAGCGATCCAAGCCGGCCGCTGGACACGCCTCCACCCACTCCACCATCTCATCACCATCAGCGGCGCCGACATCCAGCTCAGCCAGCTTCAGTCACACCCACACACGCAGCAGACACCTCCACACACCTCGACGACACCCAGCGAGTGACAACATCTGCATGCCTTCATAGCCCAGTTATTGGTATCACGGATACGCTTGCGGCATCTGCGCGCGCTTGATCCTCCACCTCGCTGCATGGAATGAGCTCGTCGCACAAACTCGGCGTCATGGCGGCCGACGACGATGACGAATGGCAGTCCATGCCAGTCGAGGATGCCAAGAATGCTCAGGCTTCCATTCCCATCTCGGCCTACTCGAATCCGTACGACCTCCCCTACGGCGACGAGGAGGAAGACGACTCGGACCCAGACGATCCGCGCCGATTCCGCTCGCTTCCCTCCCGTTCCTCCGCCCGCAACCAGCCCAGTCGCACCGCCAGCGGCAAGCTTCACAAGCGCACAAACGCAAAATCACAGTACCTCACCGACCCCGCCAAGCTCGCAGGCAGCTCCACGTCCGCGCGATCTCACAACACCGCCACCAACGCTACGGGAAAGCATCTCGACATCGACGACGCTAGGGGCTACGATTGGCGTTCCAAACCGGCGAGCAAGGACAACGCTGAGGACCAAGACGACAGCGACGGCGAGAAGGGCTACACGCAGCTTCGTCTCGATGAGGACGAAGAGGCCGAGCAGCTCCACGCTGCCACCGAATACCTCTTTCAGGATGGTAGCCGACACGACCCGTACGGAGACAACTCTTCCGCAACCCCGCTCAACCAGATGAAGACCACCAAGCAGCTGCTCTCCGAAGGCCAGAAGATCGCATACGTCGGCCTCTGCAGCTTGATAGCCTCCGAAATGGTCCGCCAGATGCAAAGGGTCCCTGGCAAGAACCTTGACGGCGCAAAGAAGAGCATCGACGCCTGGAAGGTCAAAGTTATGGCCCGCCTCTACCAGCACATGGACATCGAGAGCTCCGAACAGCGCATGATCGAATCCTTGGCAGAGCACGGCGTCCTCGCCACCGACCTCGCTCCTTCGCTCATCACTACTCAGACCATCGACAATCCTGACTTCGACCCCGAAGCCCTCAAGGAGCTCCAAGAGGAGCAAGAGCTTGAGGCCCAGCAACAGCAACAGCAACACTCCGCCAAGGAGAAGCCGGACATGAGCGCAGACACAGTCGAGTCAAAGGCGGAGACCTCTGTTCCTGAACCACCTCCATTGCCCACCCCTGCTGAGGCTGCCACAAGAGAGGACAACCTGCCTTCTGTCGGCGAATCATTCGAGGAAGCAGACGGGGACCTCGGCTCTGCTCTGCCGGATCGGACAAAAAGAGCGAGCAGAGGTGGGGCAGAGCGATCCGGAGAAAGTCCACAAGCCAACTCCAGAAGGCAAGGCAGCTCAGCACAAGACGAGGAGATCGATCTCGGGATTCAGCAAGATGCACCACTCGACGCGCGCGAAAAGCCGGAGTCGGACGAGGGCAGTGACATTGGCGCGCAACGCACAGACAAGAGCGGTGCGAGAGAGGGCACAGCCGCATCGACGACCTCTCGACCTGCCTCTATGGCCTCTACAGCGACTGTCATTGCGGATCCCAACACGGCCTCGCAGCTTGCGAATGCCGTCGATGCGACAGATGGCGCTGACGCACCTGTAGATGCCGACGTCGGACCGGGCTCGATCACCACCACGCTCGGCCTGACCAAAGAGCCGCAGGCTGTCGAGCCGCCTCCCGGTGCGCTGGATGGCGTCACCACCAGCATCAGCAGCACGGACGCCACCATCACTCTGGATCTGCGCTGGACGGTCCTCTGTGACCTCTTCCTCGTGCTCACCGCCGACAGCGTCTACGACGCCCGCTCGCGTGTGCTGCTCGAGCGCGTCGCTTCCGAGCTCGGCCTCACCTGGATGGACGTCACGCAGTTCGAAAAGCGCATCACCGACGCGCTCGAGATCGAGGAGGGCGTCGAGAGTCTCAGCGACCAATCCGCCGTCACGCAGCGCATGCTCATGGCTCGCAAGAAGCGCCTCGTCATGATGGGTCTGGCCACCGTCGGCGGCGGTCTCGTCATCGGCCTTTCGGCCGGTCTGCTTGCGCCGGTCATCGGTGCAGGTATGGGCGCTGCACTAGGAGCCGTCGGCATCAGCGGCACGGGCAGCTTCTTAGGCGGCGTGGGAGGAGCTGCCCTGATCACATCCACGGGTACCGTGGGTGGCATGAGCCTAGCTGGGCGTGGTATGAGCCGCCGCACACGAAGCGTCAAGACCTTCGAGTTCAAGCCGATCCACAACAACAAGCGGGTCAACGCCATCATCACGGTGCCCGGCTTCATGAGCGGCCCGTTGGATGACGTACGCCTGCCGTTCAGCGTGATCGACAGCGTCATGGGCGATCTGTTCAGTGTCTTTTGGGAACCGGACATGATGCAGGAGATGGGCAATGCGCTCGGCTTACTCTGGAACGAGACCATCGTGCAGGGCGTCCAACAGGCGCTGGCCTTGACGGTGGCTGGCGCGAGTGCCATGTTCACCGCGTTGGCGTGGCCTCTCTGGCTGACCAAGCTCGGGTACCTGATCGACAATCCCTGGTCTAACGCGTTGGATCGAGCTCAGGCGGCGGGTCTCATCCTTGCCGATACGCTGTCGAAGCGTCAGCTCGGCGTCCGCCCGATCACGCTGGTCGGATACAGTCTGGGCGCTCGCGTGATCTTCTACGCGCTCGTAGAGCTCAGTCGGATGAAGGCGTACGGCATCGTGCAGAACGTCTACATTATGGGCGCACCTGTGACGGCCAAGGACGAGACGTGGAAGGAGGCCAGGAGCATCGTTTCAGGCCGCTTTGTCAGCGCCTTTTCGCGCACCGACTGGATCCTGGGCTACCTGCATCGTGCAGCCTCGGGAGGTCTGCGCAGCATCGCCGGCCTCCATCCGGTCGAGCGGGTGCAGGACATTGAGAATGTCGATGTGACGCACGTGGTTCCCGGCCATCTGGGTTACCGGCCGCTGATGCCGCTGGTGCTGGGCGAGCTCGGCTTCCGCACGACCGCAGACTACTTTGACGAGCCCGAGGATCTGAATGCGATCCCGGAACGGCAAGTGGTTCCGGAAGGAGCGCCGAGCGAAGCGGAGCTCAAGACGGTGACGACCAAGACGGGTGGATTTGGCAAGATCTTCCGACGCAAAGGCTCGAGCACGACGAGCAGCCAGAGTGCGACGCCGGTGCGTTCGCAGTCGGCTGCTGGATCTGCGGCGGGCGCTGCGGCTGCGACGGGTGGGCAGGCAGAGTACGACGAGTACGAGGACGACGACCTGCCGCCGCGGGTGGAGACGACGCAAGTCGAAGCGACGAGCGAGGTGACGGAAGCCAAGCAGACGCAGGAGGAGATCGTCAAGCAGTCGGTCGCGCGCGTCGAGGCAGTGCGGTCGTCTCACAACGATTCGAGCCGCGCCGCGACGCCCGAGGCGGACCGTCCGAGCTCGACGAGTGCGCATTTCGATACCGAGGCGATCCTGCGCGAGCTGCGCGAGTCGGGCATCGAGGTGAAGGAGCTGGAAAGCTCGCTGCCGCCGCTACCGCTGGCTCGTGCCGCGCAAGCATCTGCGCGCGAGGACCAGCCCAAGAGCGGTGCTTCGGACCGTCTGGGCGATTCGAGCGGGGCGAAGGCGTCGACCGCAAGTGCGACGGCGGTGGTCGAGCGAGGGGGTTTGGATGCGGCGGCGCCGTCCTTTGCGCCGGCGAGTCAGGTAGCGGCAGCGCCGCAGAATGGCGGGGTCTCGCTCACATTTGCCTCTTACGACGACGACGACATCCAGCTTGGCTCGAGTCCCGTCGCGACCGAAGTGGCCCTGGGCGGTGCGGGGGGCAAGGGTGAGGAGCTGGGCAAGTACGGGCTGTCTCCTTCGGCGGTGAGAGAACTAGAGAATCGGTTCAAGATCGGGGGCACGGGTGGAGCGGCGTTTTCGGGCGCGGTGGCTCCGCTGGCCGAAGAGGGATGGGCGCCAAGCGAAAGCGGGTGGGGATTAGCGCGACCGGATACATCGTACGACGGCTCGATGGGGACCAAGAGTGCGAGCGAGGCGATGCCGACGAGCACGAGCTTGGGATTCGCGGATGCGCTGACGCCGACGCACGAGCGGAGGTTGGAGGCGCTGACGCCGCCGAGTGCGGCGGTGGGTAGGGGCTTTGACTTTACGAGTGCGCTGGGCGGCGGATCGGGTGGGTCTGCCGATCGCAGTACCCGGGAGACGGGCTCGGCCGCCAAGATTGAGCCCGACCCTTGGGCGGAGAATCCATGGTGAAGACTAGGACGTGGTGTAATTCTTCCGAAAATCACAGTGCTAGCTTGGGCTGAACGATGCGTAGGCGCAGCTGCGATCTTTGCATCTACAAGCCCAAGCGCGTGTGTGCGAGAAGAAGGCGATAGCATGATGCAGGGAAGATTCAAGGGTACTGCTGCGGCCGCCAAGAACGGAGTTCGTTCGGTGTGGACAGCTTGGTTGTTTGTCTGGGTCGAGCCGAGGTTGCGAGGTCAAACCACGTGTAGAGCGCGGACTGAACTTGCCGCCTGGAGCAGCTACTTAGCCGCGGCGGCGGGCGGTTTGGGTGGGTCAGATGGACAGCAATGTGGTGCTCCTGAAGCGGCGGGTATGAGTCGATCGACAGAGCTAAGGCTGGAGAAGGGCAGAACAAATTACGCGCGCGTGCGGCAGGCTGACGACAGCTTCAAGCACGGTGACGTTGACGAGGGGTTCAGCTGGTACGGTACGGTAAAAAAGAGATCGGATCGGATCGGTTGGTCAAACGTGTACGGTACCCTTGCTTGCACTATGGAACCCTAGCATTGACCCTTTGGTTGCGACACGAGATCGGCATTTGACCCAGCAGATTACTCTTCCCGAACCGAGGGATGCAAAGATGATGGATGGATGCACCCCCCCCCCCAGCCAAAGCGCCAACCCCTCCGGCCGCTTGTGGATCTCTGTTGCGCCAAAACGGCGGATCTGCGAAGAAAAGGCAATGCCGATCGGCAATCTCTGAGCTAGAAGGCTCGAGCGGTCGCTCCGGACCGGTGACTGTGTTTGGCTGGAAACCACAGTCAGACAGACACACCCACGGGATCGAACATTGTGACGCAGTTTGAGGGCCAAGTTGAAACGCGACGCAGACAAGGTCAGCCGTGAGATGGATGCCGTGCGCATCGCCAGTGCAAAGCAGCGTGCGTCAAGTGGAAATTCTACTTTTTTGAAGAAAAAAAAAAAAGATTTTCCAGGCTCTCCCAAAGGCAACATGCGGAAATCGCCAACGATGACGGTCCGGTACAGCTCCCCAGCCACTCGAAAGCAGGTTTGGGGCTTTCTTCCTGGGCCCCATCTCGCCGTGCGCCAGATCAAACCGAAAACACCGGCCCCCATCGCACTGGGTCGGATGCGACTGCCTCTGCCCAAGACGGCGGCTGCTGCTGCTGCTGCTGCTGCTGCTGCTTCGGAGCTTCTATCGAGTGCATTGAGTCTGATTGTTTGTTCACTGGCGGGCGGGACGCGTGGTGTGGGAGGGCGTCGGTGCGGCTGGAAGAGTCGACCGAGATGCAGGATGCAGGTCGCCCGTGCGCACGAGAGTGGATTTGTGCCCAAGGAGCGCGGAGCGCTGATCGATCGGAGGATGCGCTTTGACTCCACCTCGGGATTTTCTGACGCACGCTCCCTCTCTCGTTGGTCGACTGGCACTGCAGCAGCCTCCGAGCCTCTGAGCCGCCGCACACGCCGTGACGGATCGATTGCGCCGCCGCCCACTCTCTCGCTCTCGCACTCCCACTGTCGCCAATCATCCAAGCAGCACCAGCAGCCAAAGCACGCCCGCCTCCGCCGAGCATCCTTCTTAACCTCTCCAAACCTGACCCTCACCACTTCTTCTCGTCTCACCATCATCCCCCCTTCCTCTTCCCCTTCCCGTAACACTTCATATCCACAATGTCTTTCTCCAAGGCCGCTAGCGACGAGAAGGCCATCGCCACCATCCGTAAGCCTCCCCCATCATCCACCCGCTCCATCGCAACACCACAGCCTCGCTGACCCTTGAACTTTGCAAACTCCGCTCCCGCAGGATGCCTGGCTGCCGATGTCGTCGCCAAGTCCAACTCGGGTCACCCCGGTGCTCCCATGGGCATGGCTCCCATGGCCCACACCCTCTTCTCTCGGTAAGTCTCGATCCGCAACCTCCAAAGGGCTCCTGCCACCAGCGCACACGAGAATGCGAGAAGCCCGCTCTTTGGCACGTCTCCGCTGGACCACAAAACTGACTTCTTGCAAACCCCCGCTCGTTCGCCTTGTCCAGATTCATGAATGTCAACCCCGCTCACTCCAAGTGGGTCAACCGTGACCGATTCGTCCTCTCGAACGGTACGTACCTGCCCGCTCAAGCGGAATTCCGCTCAACGCAAGGCGAGCCAGCATACTGATCCCTTCGTCGCTTCCGTGCACTCTTCCATAACAGGTCACGCATGTGCTCTCATCTACATCCTCAACCACCTCCTCGGCTACAAGGACCTCCCCATGGAGCAGCTCAAGGCCTTCCGTCAGATCGACTCCAAGACCCCCGGTCACCCCGAGGCCGGCCACACCGAGGGCATCGAGGTCACCACCGGCCCCCTCGGACAGGGCTTTGCCAACGCCGTCGGCCTCGCCATCGCCCAGGCCAACCTCGCCGCCACCTTCAACAAGGACGGCTTCCCGCTCTTCACCAACTCGACCTACATGTTCACCGGTGACGGCTGTCTCCAGGAGGGCATCTCGTCCGAGGCTGCCTCGCTCGCCGGCCACCTCAAGCTCGGCAACCTCATCGCCCTCTACGACGACAACCACATCTCGATCGACGGCGACACCGCCTGCTCCTTCACCGAGGACGTCGAGCAGCGCTTCCTCTCGTACGGCTGGCACGTCTCGCACGTCCTCGACGGCGACAAGGACCTCGAGGGCCTCTACAAGGCCATCGACGCCGCCAAGAAGGTCACCGACAAGCCCTCGATCATCCGCGTCAAGACCACCATCGGCTTCGGCTCCAAGCAGCAGGGTCTCGCCGCCACCCACGGCGCCCCGCTCAAGGCCGACGACATTGAGAGCGTCAAGGCCAAGTTCGGCATGGACCCCAAGGCCAGCTTCGTCGTCCCCGACGACGTCTACGCCGCCTACAAGCAGATCGCCGACCGTGGCGCCCAGGCCGACAAGGAGTGGACCGAGCTCTTCAAGGCCTACGGCGACAAGTACCCGCAGGAGCACGCCGAGGTCGCCCGCCGCATCGCCGGCAAGCTCCCCCAGGGCTGGGAGAAGGCGCTCCCCACCTACCAGCCCAGCGACTCGGCCGTCGCTTCGCGCAAGCTCTCCGAGACGGTGCTCAGCAAGGTCGCCGACGCCGTCCCCGAGCTCCTCGGTGGCTCGGCCGATCTGACCGGCTCCAACCTCACCCGATGGGGCAACGCCGTCGACTTCCAGCACCCCAGCACCCAGCTCGGCGACTACTCGGGCAAGTACATCCGCTACGGTGTCCGCGAGCACGCCATGGGCGCCATCATGAACGGCCTCGCCGCCTACGGCATGCACATCCCCACCGCCGGTACCTTCCTCAACTTTGTCTCGTACGCCATCGGCGCCGTGCGTCTCTCGGCGCTCTCGGGCCACCGCGTCATCTGGGTCGCCACGCACGACTCGATCGGCCTCGGCGAGGACGGTCCCACCCACCAGCCCATCGAGACGGCCATCGCGCTCCGCGCCATCCCCAACCTCATGTTCTGGCGTCCCGCCGACGGCAACGAGGTCTCGGGCGCCTACCTCGTCGCGCTCGAGAGCAAGTCGACCCCCTCGGTCCTCGCCCTCTCGCGTCAGAACCTGCCCCAGCTCGAGGGCAGCTCGATCGAGAAGACCTCCAAGGGTGGCTACGTGCTCGTCGAGAACAAGTCGGCCGACATCACGCTCGTCGCCTCGGGTTCCGAGGTCGCGCTCTGCAACGAGGCCGTCGCCAAGCTCGGCGAGAAGGGCATCAAGGCGCGTGTCGTCTCGATGCCATGCTTCTCGGTCTTTGACGCTCAGCCCATCGATTACCGTGTCTCGGTCCTGCCCTCGGGCAAGCCCATCCTCTCGGTCGAGGCCTACTCGACGCTCGGCTGGGCCAAGTACTCGCACGCCCAGCACGGCATCAACACCTTCGGCGCCTCGGCCCCCGCCGGCGAGCTCTTCAAGAAGTTCAAGATGACCGGCGCCGACGTCGCCGCCAAGGCCGAGCACGTCGTCAAGGTCTTTGAGGGCCAGACGCTCGTCAGCCCCGTCGAGCTCGAGGCCAAGCTGCTCGCCTACTAAAGCTCCTCTCTGCCAAGGCCCCATGTCTTTTGAATCTCGCTCGTACGCTCATGGACCTCCGTCCACGACTCCTGCGAGACCTTGTGTAACGTTGTAATGCCAAGTTTCAGATGCTCTTTTCTTTGCCGTCGTTGCATGTCTGTGTTTGTGTTTGGTCGTTTTCAATGCTTGTGCGAAGCGGCTTCGCTCTCTCGCATCACGCATGGATCCGGAGGTGGGGCGCCGCCCTCTTCCGCAATTCGTCAGGGGATGGTGGTCTCAGCTGTTATGTGCGATCGGTCTAGCTGTCCTGTGGGGCTCCCGATGCCATCGACTGGTGTCATCGAACTAAGCTGGGATTGATCACCTTTCAAGCGTGCGCGTGGCTACAAAGAAGTGAATCGTGCGCGGCGAACCTACCGCTAGCCAGGGAGGCCCAAATGGAGTGGTCTGTGGTTGCTCTCACTTAAGCCAACCGGGCTGGCGGATGGCTTGGCTTAGCGCAGTCAGCCAATTCGGTAGGGTCGCGGTTGGCTTGTCGTCTCAAGCCAACCCGCCCAGATGGCAGGCCCAAGCCAGCGCTTCTCTCCACATTCCGCTCCCATTCTTACAGTACGAATTGACCTACTCGACTGTAGTTTACGCTCCGTATACCAAAGCCACTCATTTCTCATGTCGTTGGAAGAGTGCGCCATAGCTTCTCTTCACGATCAAGATCACGGCCGGCATCCATAGGATTCGAGCGATGATCCTCGACCGAGACCGAGCACCTTGATCAGCTGAAAGGCATTCCAGTCGTGCTGACTGATCTCCTTTCCCGTTCCCTCCCGTCCAAGTGGCAGCGCCTCGCTCGCCAGGGCCGTCCTTGGGCGGTCGCGGACAAATTGCTGCTGAAGCGCGTGCAACACCCTGATGGAAGGGCAGGGAGAGCGAAGTGTTGTTTTGAAAAGTTCAGTCTGCAAGATCAGCCACGGACCACAGATCATACTTATGCCTCATCTCGTTGTGAACGAAAGGTGGTCAGAAGAAGCTATCCAGCATCCATCCCGATTAGCCGGCAGGTGGCTGATTGGTGGTTGATCCTTTCTAGCCAGCCAGGGTGGCTGATGGATGGCTCCTCGGATCAGCCATCGCGCGTGGGTGGCTGCTGGGTGGCTGCTCAATTTCAGCCACCCAGGTGAGCTGCTCGTCGTCGGCTGCCGAATTGGCACAACATGCAAACAACGTACCAGTCTAGCGATGGAGCAAATCTGTTCCCGCCCCATCATGAGAAAGGAGGTACGAACAACCATTTGCGCCGTTCGGGAAGGTAGAGCGTGATTGCTCTTCGCCTGACTCTTTGCAGATCTGTTCCGGACGACCATCATGCATCCATACATGTGTGGCCAATGTGTCTACGAATCCGATGCTTTCCTAGACTCTATTCACGCTACCGTATTCTAGAGGAAGACCTTGACAGATCGTACTACAATCCAGCTGCATCCTCCCATGCACCAACCAGTCGCTCTGTGCCTGCTCGATAAAGTCGACTGTGGCCATCTAGATTTCAGATTCCAGCGCGTGGAGTGAAACGTTTCCGAGAAAAAGCCAACCAAGGAGCGATCTACTTTGGCTTCGAGGATGTGCAGACAGCCAGCTGCGCGTGTTCTGGCTTGGGTGTCAGACCAACCGGTTCCGCCTGTGCTTGCTGTCCTCTATGTTTGGTTGACCAGAACGATTTGCTCTTCTCAACTCACGAAGAATGGAGATCGCCGTGAGCCAAGCCACTGGGAAGCCACCCACGCACACTTTGATTCTCTGGTGGCTTGGGACGCGACGATCTCCTTCTTTCTCGACGATCTCCTTCTTTCTCGATTCGATTTGCTCCATTCTGTGCAATACATTTCGCCGAGCTCGGTGTCGTGGACTTCACCTCAACCAGTCATGAGTGAGGGGCTCCAAGATTGGCATGCTCTCGTGCCCAGGGAGAGGAGAATTGGATCAAGGACGGAGCCGCTCTGATTGTTGTGAGAATGGCTTGCTTGAGAAGCCAGCCTACAGCCCGCGATGAGCCATACACTGGCGCGCGAGCGGCGTCCTGAATGCTTTTCGAATCAGCCAGCCGGAGCCATGAGTGACTGCTGGAATCGTAGAGTGGCTTATCAGACATCAAGTCGTATTGAGGTCAGCAAAATGTGCGATCTCGTTGACTTGTGGCGACGACTCATGACTAATGCCTAAGATGTATGAAGCCACTGCACGACCACACATGTATCCATATCGGAAAACTTTCAGGGGCTGCGGCAAGTAGCGACAGCCAGCCACGGACTCATGTCTCGCAAGGATACCGCACGCACCTCCTCGCCATATCGTCTTCTGTGGGTCCTTCTTCTTGTGCTCGTTGAATGCTGATGCGGGCGCCGCTCATAACGCGATCAAGGAAGCATAATGCGAAGCCAGCATGCCACCTTTCATGTTTGTTCGGTTGCGGGTGGTTGAACTATGACCCACGCTGGTGGCTTGGCGATCCTTCGGAAAGAAAGGGAGATCAACGGATTCCAGGCCACGATGAGCGGCTTCCCTAGATATGAGTGTCCACCAAGTTCAAGGCCCGTCGAGAACACAGTCGGCCTAGCTGGAGTGCCACGGTTCAAGATTGGCGCTCGACGCCATCAGAATGCTGGTGTACCGCTGTGGAGCGCTCGAATCAGCAGCAGGCAGAAGTGACACCTCAACCACCCATGGCCAGCTGGGCCATCAGGTAATCCACCTCTGCTGCCGGCATCGTTTTTCTGCACATGACCTTGCGACGCACTCAGACAATCTGAGTCAAATTGTCTGGGTCCGACAACTTCGCCTGAGACCGGCTGTGCTTGAGGCTCTGAAATTTGTGATGGTGTGGGTGCCACCTACGAATGATGAATGGCAAAGCATGAAGCCGAGCGGACATATGCAAGGCATCATTTTGTCTCAATCCGAATGTATGATCAACTGCGCCGCAAATAGGATGGGCGGCTTCTTCCACGAGGCCGCCCAGCTATGCCTCCCCAGGTGGCTTGTCCCTGGAGCCATCCGCTGAAGCCACCCACCCAATCGCGTCTGGGTGGCTTATGGGTACGTTCGCGGGGGGGAGAGGGGGGTCAAAGCTACCCCGGGTGGCCTCGGCTTGTCCAGCGACTTTCTCTGATTATGAATCAGAGAAAGTCATGAGTCTGCCTAAGAACGTGTGTCGCGAAGAAGAAAAAAAAAAAGGGGTAGAAATCATTTCGATATGAGGCATTCGCGACTTCATCTTGCCAGCAATTCATATTCACAAATTTCTCATTCATGATCCGTGCTTTCCCTAAATTTATATTATAGCTATTTTGTGCGAAGCATGAACGTGTACCAATCAGAGTTTTCAGTCCTTAAATCCCGTCTTGATTTAGTGAATCAATTTTGGCAAATCTCGCAGGTCATATTTTTTTTAATTCAAAACAAAGCTTGGTACATCTCTCCCCAGAATTCATTATGAGCTGCACGGCTCATGGTTCATCATGATCTACGAAATTGCAAGCCCGGAGATCATGGGTGGCGGCAAGGCAGCCGCCCACTCATGACTAGCCGCGCATATGAGCCATGGCTCATAATCATGCATCACGATCTATGCATCTGGGCTGGTTTTGACGCGTGATGCGTCGACCATCAAACTCGAATTCATGCATAGCCACCAACGCGCAATCCCATCAAGTTTGATGCATGATGATTGATGTTATTCGTGAAAAGGGTAAGTTTGACTAGAGCCACGCATATCGCGAAACAAGGAGGTTGACGTGAGCCAAGCCACCCGCAAGTCACTCAATTCTAAGGAGCGGCGGAGTGGCGATCAAGCAGCCACTCACCAGCCACCCCGGGTGGCTGCGGCGGGCCAGCCATCCATCAGCCACCCACACACGATGGCTGATGGGTGGCTGATGGCGAGCAGCCACCCCGGGTGGCTGTTGGGTGGCTACTGGCTAGCAGCCACCCCGGGTGGCTGTTGGGTGGCTACTGGCTAGCAGCCACCCGCCCTTGGCAAAATTTGAAAAATAATACGCGCCTCCCGGATTCGAACCTGAGGCCTGCAATGCATCTCATGTCTCGCGAAAAAAGGGTTGTGACATTTTCCAAGCCACCCCTCAAGCCACCACGGGTGGCTTCCTCACCAAGCCACTTGCAAGTCACCCACGCACACTCTAGTGGCGTGAAACTCCCAAGCCACCCGTGGTGGCTTGTTTCAAGCCACAAGCCACTCACCCCTAGTGGCTTATAATAATTTGGAGGAAAACGTTACACTCCGTTTTTCGCGCTATAATAGGGTGGCTACGCAATGAGACTCAGAAGCCAGCCAAAAACGCGTAATCTGCAGAATTCAGATGTGCAGGATCCAAGATCTGCAGAAGAGGTGGCGGAGAGCGGCCACCAGGCACCGAAGAAGGGGGGGGGGGGTGCCTAATATTTGGCAGCCATCCCCCACAGCTGGCTGTTCATCAACACCTCGCCGTTTTTCATGATATGACATGCAAAGGGTGATCATGATGATGAGATGAACTACCATATCGAAAAATCAATTTCAGAACGAGTATGTTTCCGGAACACCTGACTGATTTTCAGAGTTCATCAGAAGCCGCCTTGACTCAGATGGCTGCGAGCTTGCAAAGGCTTGCCTTTCTCATGATTAAAGGATTCACTCAGACCCGATTCCTCTGACGAGACAGACATTCCCAGATTCGAATCCCCACAATCATGCGAATCCATGCCTCATGTTGGCTTCCAGATTTGGAGACTTATAGTTTTGCGCGCCCAGAGGCTTTTAGGGCTCAAAACTGGGACCGCAAGGAGATCTTCACATCGCAAAGAAACATATCCTGAAGAACGGCGAGCTGGCAAAGAGCAGCCACCCATCAGCCACTCCGGTTGACTGACGGGTGGCTAATGAATACTAGCCACCAGACGTGAGAGGGGGGTGGCTGTCGGATGGCTGCTCTTTGCCACCTCCTCTCGAATTTCGACTCTGCGCGTCCAAAATATGCAAAATACGCGTGTTTTTGCTGCTTCGGCTGTGTCTCATCCACTTGTACCTCCTCCGTACGCACTCCAATCGATCCGCACTCCATTCAACCGCAGCGCAATGGACAAATGACGAGAGTGTCAAAAGAAAAATGTGCACTAGAACTTTATTACAGAGACGGTGAACGAAAGAGACTTAATTTATATACATGAGCGACTTTGAGTGTGTGTGTGTGGATTTAGGGACGTGCAAAGTCGGGTCATGTGGTGCATGAGGCGCGGTACGCCCCTGGCAGACTGATTGGTCTTGTGACCGTGCAGTGAAAACTAACATTTATCTCGTCAATTCTCAACGGAGAGCATCGCATGCGCTGTTCAGGGATTCGATGAAGATTCATGATTTGTGTGGCCAAAACCGACTCAAACCGCTGACAGACGGCTCAAATAGCGCTAAAATATGGTCCAAATAGCGCTGAGATGCTGTCAAATAGCTTCAAATTGCACACCTGTATCGCAGAAGCTGTGGAGCAGCGGTAAGACGCGTGGCCAGGGTGTGAGGCAGGCCCTCGGCAGGTCCTGGGTTTAAGTCCTGGGGACGCGTCAAATTCTTTTTTTTTCGAATTTTAGAAAGGGAAGGGGGGGGGGGGTTGGCGGGGTGGCTGGTCCTTCGCCACCTCGCCACTTGTCAGGATATGTGTGTGCGTGGCTTGCGAGTGGCTTAGGGAGTGATCCACCACGGGTGGCTTGAGGGATGGCTTGGAAAAGGTTACATTCCGTTTTTCGCGTTACGATTAATCTGAGCGCTGTTCGGGCCGAACCTCAGCTTTTACAGCTGGATTTTGGCCCATGTTTAGTAATTTGGATACCTCTTATGCGAAGCAGATCATGATTCTCAGGAATTCTCTAAACAACGCATGCAGATTTATCCTAAGTCATTATGATTGTTCATATGCGAACATGTGGCGAGGTGGTAATTCACCAGCCACATGTTAGCCACCCCCCCCTACCAAAATTCGAAAACAAAGAAATTGACGCGTCTCTCATCTCGAGGAGTCGAACCTGAGGCCTGCAGAGGCCCGCCGCCACCTCCACGTCATTCACGCGTGCACAGACACGTCATGCGCGATACCGCTGCCGCACAAACCCCTTCATTTGTAGGGATACCATTCAAAGCTACTTGAGATCATCTCAGCGCAGTTTGGGCCATATCTCGGCGTATTTGGGCCTATTTCCAGCGGTTTTGAGTCGGTTTTTGCGAGGCAAATCAAGATTCCCAGTGATCCTCTAAACAACGGATGCTTTGCATTGAAGGCATCATGATTATTCATCATCTGCTGCGGATGGATGGAGTGCGGATGGAGGGGTACACATGAGACCCAGCAGGCATCCAAAACACGTGTGTTTTGCATAATTTGGATATGCAGGCTCAAATTCGGCAGAGGAGGTGGCGGAGAGCAGCCACCCAACAGCCAACCCCCCCCCCCCCCCCCAAGCCCACCACCCCTTAATGCTTTGTACGTTCATTGAAGCCACCCTGAGTATGACTCAGGGTGGCTCCACAAAGAGGCCATCCATCGGGGGCACCCGGGGTGGCTTGGGGCTGGCTTGGGGTTGCGTAGCAAAAGCAGCTTTCGGCCTTTTCCGATGTGCGTGGTCCATGCTCTTCACGACCTCATGATATGCGGCTGATGCTCACGCATGATGGTCAGACTTGAGAGCATTCCGAGAATGTATCTCACGGGACACAAGCGTCCTCTCTCGACCGCCTCACACGACCCGCTGATGGACATCACGGCAAGAGACATCAACCAACATGCCATATGTGCGCCTTGTCGTCTAGAGATCGGGTCTGTCCTTTTCATGCTTGCACGATGCGTATAATCTCAAGCCAAATGTGCGTCCTTCCCCGATCGAGGCGCGGGTGTGCTGGCTCTTGGTTGCTTCAGATTACGACGTCTGAGATGGTTATGCAAGTGTGCGGGCCTTCATAAGGTCATTAAGAGCGAAAATCGGTGAAAACCCACAGGTTTCTTACACGTGCAGAGAGCTCCAACTTCGATGATGTACGGTCAGGTCGAAAGATTCGGGTCAGCCCTGAACACGAGGCCCAACTTCGAGCCATAAACGTACCTCGACTGTCTGGAGCACATCGGTTCGTGCCACGAGAACGTCTCGCGACTGCAATTCAAAGGAACCGAGCGACAGATCCTTGTGCTGGCGATTTGAGGCTGCTGAAGGATCCGTTGCGCAGCGTAAGTCATGTTTGAGGCCTACACTAGTCTCCGAGCTGCTGCTGTCTCACAAAGCAAGTCCATGCGTGCAAGAGCGTCAACATCGTCTGTGTGAACTGGGATTTTGACATCAAGCTCCCTCACCCGAGTAGGCCAAAATGGGTGCTGGTGGCGGGGAAGAAGGACGCATCGATCTGGTTGCAAAGTCAATGGTGACATTTCAGCACGAAGCTCTTCAGGGAGCGAAAGAGACCCGCCACTTACCCTGAGGCGGCCGGTCTCCAGTAGAAGAAACAGGCAACCTGTAGGTCGGAGCATGCCCTCGCAATCACCGCTGATCAGATGCAATGACTGCTTGATTCGGGTCACATGTAAGAGCAAATCCATGGGCAAAGCGGACAGTGGGAGGTGGTCTTGAACGATTTGAGAAGAAATGCCTCGTGCCTGGGAGCCGAAGCATAGCGCATAAGCCTGGACATGAACTAGCCACAGTGGTGGTCAGTGTATTCCACGTTCTTTGTAGATCATCTAGTCTCGACGGAACTCACGTTTGCGTTCCACTTCGGGGCTCAACCGCTTGAATCTGCAGGAGAAAAGGGGATCCAGCGTGGCCGGCAGTCAGCGCTGGTCCTGTTTCACGCGAGACCGCTAGAATCGGCGAGTGCGTGACACTCACAACATCCGAGAATGTAACAGATCTTGCAGCCCGAGCCGAACTGGGCTGTCGGGGTAGAGAATGTGATGCAGACTCGCCCCATGCTCTTGCTCGGCCATGCCACTCACGGAAGTGGTGCCGGCACGAGCCGATCCAGCGAGGTAGTAGGAGCAGACCTGCCGTGGAAAGGAGATGGGATTTCTTCAGATTGTCGAGTAGGTGAGCGGATTTTTGAGACTCGCCGGAGCCCGAACTCACCCTTGTGCCATTGTCGAACGTCGATGTGAGGCGGATAGGCAGGCTGTCTTGTTCCAAGAGCATGTTTGCATGACCGAGATCGCTCCGTGACCCGGTATAGCCGAGCTCCATCTTGCGTGGAAGTGGCATCGACTCCTCCTCAGGCGTGGTGCCGAATCTGAAACTCGCAGAACAATGCTGGCAAGATGCAGCGTCGTACTGCTCCTTGCGATTTGCTTTCCCGCACAGGCGACACCGAAAGGCGATGAAGGTATGTTCGGAAGCGTCCAGGTGGAGCCGATCGTCCTTATCCTGAGTGTGCTCGAACTCAAATGCGAGGGTCTGTGGACCGACTGGTTCTTCAAAGCGGCAAAGCTCCAGACGTAGACACGGACGACACTTGCGCTGCTCAGACAAGGTGATCAGTAGAATCCAGGGAGGGCTGACTTGAGAGGCCACGATACTCACTTCGATTCCGGCTACGCGCCAGTGCCCGACGAACGCGACCTGCACTTTGGCGCTGGAGCCGTCCAGCACCCGACAGGACAATGCTCCATCATCAAGATGACAGTAGAGCCTGATGGGATAAGCAGACGTTCGTGCAAATTGCAATTTTTCGAACGTGTGCTCTTCTGGAAAAAATGGGACGCGCAACAACGCTGTCAGCCACGGATACCTTGATGTCGACCAGAGCCATCGCGAATAAGTGATACGGACCGACTGATCTGTATCGGTGTTTTGGGGACAGTGTCAGTCTTCGGCTCCCGATGTCCAGCCTCAATTCCGGCGCGTCGACTCACAGATCGGCATGAACTCGGTCGAGCTGCGGAGATGCTTGGAGCCTACTCCTTAGGAGCGTCAAGGATACGATGGCGCCCGATTTGGTCGTCAAGAATCCAGGCCCCTTGCCGGGGAAGCGCGGGTCGCAGGCTTGCATATCTTCTAGTGTTGAGGACCAGCACAGGCACTCGAAGCGCAGCGGAACTCCAGCATTGTACGTCACATCCGAATGGGCAACCGGATTTGCGCCGGGCGCTTTCGTTTCTAGTTCGTCGATAGGTAGCATCTCGCCAGTGATGATGTCAAAAAACTCCCAGCGATCCAATCGGTAGCATGGTCCGCCTATCGAGCGGCAGGAACCGCAAACCGGCCTTGCCCTGTCGCAGACATCACCTTTCTTCTTGCATGCGTGGCACGACGGAGACACTGTGGGGCACACTCGATACTTTTAGTACTCGTGCTTTTTTTGCGACCAGCAAACCGGACTGAGTGAGCGGTCTATGCTCGAGTACTTACCCAGCAGGACATCGGCGCGGTGAGGATGCAGATGTACGTCAGCGAGAGGCATGGATCGCTGGATGCGAAAGGCCAAGTCGGAGGATGCTGTTCGGGTCACCACATCGAGAAAGGGCCTGAATCGTGGACTTGGCCTGACCAGAGTCTTCTGGCGTCGCCGCTCGGATGCACTCCGTCCGTCTCGAATGGAGGCAGGGCCCGCCTTGCTGCGTTTGGAGTACTGCGCCTTGGAGCGCTCGCCGGAACGAGGCTCTGCTGTCCACTCGCGCCTCATCTTGACCATCCCGAAGCGCTGCTATGGTCAAAGAAAAGAGCGTGGCGGCGGTGCTTGCTTGAGATGCCGCATCTCGTGTGCTCTGTGCCAGTGAAAAGTGCGCGTGTGGTGGGGCTGATGATGCGAGATTTTCACGATAGAGCTTGGCTGTCTGCGCTCTGCGCTCTGCATCGACCGATCCAGGTCCAAGCGCGTGCCATGTGATTCATTCTTCTGGCACATTTGGGTGTCTGTGATTCATGCAAGGAATTCAGGGTCTCGAGCCGGTGTGCTGCTTCCGCGGGCCGGGGTCGCAGTGGGCCGCGGCATCCTCGACAGGGATGGACCTCTAAATTCCGCGACAGCCGTCAAGCCTAAAATCCGAGCGCCGCACGATCCACCAGCTCAACACTCAGGACAGAGGCACGGTCAGCCACCTCTGAGCATCACGCCTTCGATCCTGAGTCAACGACCGACTGTCTGGCGTCCAGCTCTCAGGTCTCGATAAAGGTCCGGTCCCGTCTGCGTTTCCACGCTCCCCACGAGTCTGACACTGATGGCCATAACAGCCAAAGTCGCGCTCACCCTCCTGATCTCGCTGCTCGCTGCATTCGCATTCCATCGGGCCCCCAGTCCCTCCTGGCGCTTGGTCACATCTGTCGTTCTGTTCAAGATGGTCGTCTCAACAAAAGCGCCGGTCTTCTTCATCAGCCATGGTGGGCCGCCCAGTAGGTTTCGTTGTGCAGCTCCGGACTTGCTGTACCGAACATGCGCTGACGTCGCTTCTTGTCTAATTCTTCCCGTAGCCATGTTTGAGCAAGACCATCCTGCCTACCAGCACTGGCTGAAGTGGGGAAAGGAAGTCAGAGCACTCCACGATCAAGGTGTCATTCGTGGGCTTGTCTTCGTCAGCGCACACTGGCAAGCTGAAACCCTCGAACAGGGTGTATTCGGTATGCCTCGACTTGCAGCGACATTCATCTCAACAAGTAGGCATAGCCCCATTGACATGAGCTCTCTGATCGCGTTTTTGCTGTGATTGTGGCAGTGAACGTCGACGAGAACAATCCCCTCGTCTATGACTTTTACGGCTTTCCGGCTCATTTCGTAAGTTCGTTCGCGCATCATCGGCAGCAACCGCATTCTTTCCTCTAGCTCCGCCCGGCCCTCTTCTAGCTTGATGAGCTGCGGTCTGCTGTGGCGTGCATCTCTGACTTGGATTCTCACGTGTCACTCCAGTACGAGCAAAAGGTGGAAAGCATCAATCCTCCAAACATTTCAAGCCTCGTTCTCGAGCAGCTTCGCCGCAATGGAGTCAATGCGCTCCCAACCAAGCGCGGCATCGATCACGGCGTTTGGTGTCCTCTCAAGGTCGCGTTCCAGACGTCCGTCGGTGAGAAGCAAGCAGCGACGACTAATGTCCCGTCCCTGCTACCTCGGACCTTGTCGTTGACTCAGGTGTCTCTGCCTGCGTCGGACGCTTCTCTCGACTCGCTCAAGCTCGGAGCTGCACTTCGCGGACTTCGAGACCAAGGGTTTGCCATCGTTGGAGGCGGCATGTCGGTGCACAACCTCCGCGATATGATGAGATCTTTCGCGCTCGCGGGTAGGGGACCTGGCTCTCTGCGCCCGACCCCCTACTCGCATAGCTTCCTGAGTGCGCTCACTGAAGCGATGACGGCTCCCCCTGCATCGCAGATCGAGGAAAAATGGGCCAGGGCCGTTGAGCTTGACAAAAGGGAGGACTTCATTCCGGCGCATCCCACCCCAGAACACTTTCTCCGTGCGTCCAGCCACCATTCCTCTCGAGCGTCGCTGCATACCGATTGCTGACGACTCGTTCGCGTTCGTCACTTTACTCACTCAGCCGCGTTGGTGGCTCTTGGAGCTGCGGAAGCCAGCGAGCAGGGCACCGAGACCTTCGCGCTCGACGAAGGCCCTATGGGCTGGTGAGTCTCGCTTTCTCCTTTGCGAACCAAGTCACACCGTCCAGACCCACAAACTGAATCTGACTTTCACTCTCTGCGATTACAGGAACATGTACAGATGGGGCTGAGCCATATTGCTGCTGCTAACAAAGCCTCATCGCGCCGGCTCGCCTTGAAGAGCAAGCTTTGCGCGCCTGCGGTCTTCGTCCTCCTTCAAGTCACGAGCTGCCTGGTCGTGCAAGCCAGCTGCCGCGCTCTTGGCCTTCTCTGCACTTCCTCCCTTTCCGACGCGATTTGCCCCAAATTGAACAATCTTCTTCCATCGCGCCCGTATGTCTGACGCCATCTCCATCAGAGCAAGTCCTCGGTAGAAGTAGACGAAGGACCACCAAGCGCGGAAGTAGTCCTTCCAGAGCGAGAGGGAGGTCAGCAAGCTTGCGCGCCCACTCGTCCGGCGTTCCTTGAGCTGCTTGAGGTCGTCGCGATAGACAGCCAGAGCACAGAGTCTTGCGGCGATGAGGAAAGGACGAGTCGGACCATGTGTAGTATGAAGACTTGCGTCGAGCGAGCGGGTGAGGTCGTTGAGCTTGAGTACCATCAGCATACGGCTGGGCAGGCGACGGAGCAGATCCAAGATGGAAACGAAGAGGCCCTCCTTTTCCATGACCGTCTTGCGAATGTGATCCTGTTCATCGTCGGTCAGGTTGCTGCCACCATCCATCTCGAGCAGGCTTCCGGCCCGGTTGCGATCTTTGACGCCAAGGGGGTTGTTAGGATCGCTTCCTTCGAGCCCTGCCCGACCAGTGATGGCGCTCTCCAGGATGGGGTACAGGTCATCGTCGATGTCGGCAATCATCTTAGCATACCTGCGTCGTTCCGCCGTCACCTCAGGGCTGGCACGCTTCAGCAGCGAAAGCCAGAAGCGGGCGTAGTTGGCGCGAAGCTCCTGATCGATGTCAAAGTAGAGGCCGTGATCGAGAAGGACCACTTCGAAGTTGTAACGCGATCGACTGCCTGGCGGTGCCGGTCGAATAAGGACGTTGCCACCGTGGGGGTCAGCATGGAAGAAGCCATGCAGGTAGAGCATCTGGGAAAAGACACGCGATAGCTCCTGGCTCACGCGGTTGCGATCGATGTTGTGCTCGGAGAGGTAGCGCAGATTGTCGGGTCTCCGTCCATCGATGAACTCCATGGCCATGACCCGTTTGAAGACGTACCTGACCTTGGGGATGTAGACGGATGTGGTCCGGTAGCCTGCAAAGTCGTCGTCTGCCCTCTTCGCATTCTGTGCCTCGTGGCGGAAATCCATCTCGAGGGGCATGTTCTCGTTCATCTCGTCAGCGAGCCACTCGAAGCTGAATTCGGGCAAGAGACGCTTCACCCACTTGACGAGCACAGTGACGGTCTTCATGTCAACTTCAGAGAAGCGCTCGACATCCGGATGCATCATCTTGATCGCGAGCTGCTGACCGGTCTTGCGATCCACAGCGCGATGAACCTGAGCGAGGGAAGCGACACCGATGGGCTTGGGGTCGATCTCGCTGAATGCTTCGTTAAAGCTCATGCCCGTCTCGGTTCGGAACATGGCCTCCAGTTCGGGCAGGGGCGTCGGGGTGTTCTGGTCCTGGAGAGGTCGAAGCGTAGTAGTCCACTCGGGAGGGAGCAAGATGATGGCGGAGAGGTGCTGGCCGAGCTTGACATAGAGTCCCCCATTGGTCTGCAATGCTGCGAGGACGCGATGAGCTGAACGTAGGTGGCATTGGCGCAGCTCTTCCGTCTCTTCCTCCCGGGAAGCGTACTTTTTGTTGAGAGTGGAGCGGTAGTCCCACACGCACAGCGCAACTGCCTTTGCGATTGTGGTGGATCTGGTGAGGGCGAGAAGAGCGAAGTTTGCACCGTTCGCCTGTGACTTTTGGGCCTCTTGGACTTGGCGCTCCATCTCATCGTGAGGCAGCTGAAGCCCTTGGATGGGCGCTTGCGAGCCGTCGAGGTGGATGCTGTCTTGAAACTGATACACAGCCAAGCCGACGACGATCACCGAGAGTGCTGCCACACCGACGCGGCGACTGTTACGGCGGAACTTGGCATGCGCAGCAGCCGTCTCTTTGGGATTCGGTATCGCGGGCTGATCAAAGTTGATGGGCTTGGGCTGTGGGCGTACGGGCGGATATTGCTTCCGAAACGGTCTGTTGTCAGTAGCTTGTTTGGGCGCTGGCGTCTCTGGTGGCGAGGAAGACGCTCCAGATGACGTTGGTCGCCGCGAATTCAAGGCGGGCCCGAGGGCAGAGAACGGCCTAGCAAAACCCCGACGTAGGCTCTGAGCGCAGGCGACTCTTGAAGGAGATTGCACTAAGCGCGACGAGAGCCAAGACGGTGCGCTTGCCTGCGGGTGCTTCAGCGCCGCGCAAGCAACGGCGCGAGCACTGGTTGTATGCAGCGCTAGCATGGCGGAGATGTCTAACGACGCGAGCTTGGCACTTGCGTGAATGCAACGTCCAGTGTCAAGGTGATGGCCGCTTGTTTGGCCAGGATTTGGCTCTTGTCGATGGACTAGACGCGATATCCCACGAAGGCCATGAGCTCCGTGCTTGATCGGTTCCGGGCGCGTGACTCTTGGGTGATCCTTGAAGCGCGCTGCCGATTTCTCACCCTCTCCCTGTGTCCGTGCTGCTCGGACCGTAAGGTATGAAGCAGGACGAGAGACGCCGCGGAGAACGGAGTACGATGTGACGGTGCGTAAACAAGTAAAGTGACTACGACGTCTTGAGCAACCTCTGCATCGTTCCTCTCGCGGAAATGTGTGCGACCCGGCCGGTCATCGCATCCTTGAAGTGGAGTGACCTCAAGCTGAATCCGAGCTCAAATCGTGAAACACTCGGAATCGGCTGAGAAATCCTTGGATGTCAGATCGCACCGGAGTAACGGGGGAAGAAAAAGGTTAAGCACCGATTGAGGCTCACAGGGCTGCTCGTGCTTCGGATCGGGCTCGGACGAATAAATCCGATAGCCCACGCCGAGCAACGGCAAACGTCGAAGCCGATGTTGCATCCTCGGAATAAGGTAATTGCGATCGGGAAAAGCGGCGAGGCTGAATGAGGTCCAAAGGCCGGCAATGCAAGCTCGCTATTTGACATGGGTTTGATTCGACCCGCCGGAGCGACAGCGTGATTGTGATTGTAAGAGGTCCGCGGCGGTGCCGTGATTCTTTCGTCACAGGCAGCCGCCCATCGGCACTCACGACTGATGTGCGTGCCGAAGCCGCCGCAGCCCTAGCCCCGTGGTTGGGTGCACGATGAGCGAGGTGATACATCCCATCACCACATCGGCACTTAACATCGATATACTAAGACGTCGGCATCTACCCGACCACATCCTCTTCAATCCACGTTCGCCGCTGCGGACATGGGTGTGGTCTTTCTCAGTACCGTTGACCCGCTTGCTTTCTTGACCCGCTAGCAAAAAAGGCCAGCGCTGCTTTTGTGCTTAGCATCTCCTCCATCACTGAGGCCAGCTCGCCGATGGCTGTAGCCCAACGCGATGAACGCATCACCATCTGGGCAGCCGAGTAGAGCGGCGCTTGAGGGCATGACCGCTTCGAGATCTCTTTCAACAGAAGACGACACACCCGAAGAAACACCAGCTGGTGAGTGCACCCCTGTTCCTGACCGACAATGTTGCTGGCGAACAGTGACGCTGTTTCGGTCTCGTCAGGCTTCCTAGGATGTCGCTCACTGACGCTCGAAACTGTGTAACTCGTGTCTTGGACCTACAGAGACATCTCGCCATTCTTCCAGCTTGTCACTTCATTCGAATCATAGCGACACGAGCCCTCGCCGTCTGGAAGCGACTTCGGCAAAGATCGAACAGGATGCTTCGCCAGCCGAGTCAACCGAGGCCGACAAGGTCGACCCCAACCTAGTGACCTGGGACAGTCCAGACTCTCAGGAGAATCCGCGCAACTGGTCGAAACGCCATCGATGGGCAGTCACCACACTCGTATCCAGCTACACGTTCCTCAGCCCGCTTGCCTCATCCATGATCGCGCCAGCCTTGCCGCTGCTCAGCGAGGAGTTCAACGTCAAGTCAAGCGTCCAGGAGAGCTTGATGCTCTCGTCCTTCGTGCTGGCCTATGCGGCAGGCCCACTCATCCTCGCTCCCCTGACGGAGATGTTTGGACGTCGAGTGGTTCTGCAGACGACCAACATCATGTTCATCGCCTTCAATCTGGGTTGTGGCGCCAGTCAGAACTCAGCTCAGCTCACCGTGCTGCGTTTCTTCGCCGGGCTGGGCGGCTCGGCGCCTCTTGCGGTGGGCGGTGGTACTATCGCGGATCTCTTCGAGCCCGGAGAGCGGGGCAGCGCGATGGGTATGTACAGTCTGGCGCCCTTGCTTGGACCTGCCATAGGGCCCATCGTAGGCGGCTGGATCGTGCAGCAGCTCGGCCAGTGGCGTTGGATCTTTTGGGTCTCATCTATATACGGGGGCCTCACGGCGCTGGTTGGTCTTTTCCTGCTACCGGAAACGTATGCACCAGAGATCCTGAAGCGCAAGGCACGCAAGATGAGGAAGGAGACGGGAAACCAGCAACTGCAGACCGTCTTTGAGAGGCAAGATTCGTCCGAGTGGCACGTCCGACTGCGCCACAATCTGGTACGACCATTCGTTTTGCTCGCAACGCAGCCCATCATCCAAGTTTTTTCGATCTATCTGGCCATCATCTGTAAGTGCGAGGTTCCCAAACTTTTCCGTTGCGTATGCCAGCAGCGAAGTAAGGCTGATCTTTCCTTCTGCATGCTTTGATCCGGAATCATCGCTTCAGACGGCTGCATGTACATCTTGCTCACCGTCTTCCCTCAAGTGTTTGGCGAGATCTACGACGAGGAACCAGGCATCGCATCTCTCAACTACATTTCGCTGGCGATCGGATTCACGATTGGCGGGCAGGTTGGAGGCAGAGTGGTCGACTACTCGTATCGTACACTCAGCGCGCGGCAGGCAGATGGGAAAGGGCAGCCAGAGTTCAAGCTGCCGCTGCTGATGGCGTCGTCGTTGCTGTTCCCGGCCGGGCTGCTCATCTATGGCTGGACGGCTGAATTCAAGACGCACTGGATCGGGCCGAACATCGGCGCTTGCCTGTTTGCGGTGGGAAGCATGGGGACGTTCTTGGCGTGTCAGGGCTACTTGGTGGACGTGCTGCCGCTGTACGCTGCGTCGGTGTTGGCAGCAGCCGTGCTGGTACGTAGCTTGGGCGGGTTCGGATTCCCGCTCTTTGCGCCTACGATGTACGACCATCTGGGGCAAGGGTGGGGCAACACAGTGTTGGCGCTAGTATCGGCGCTGATCGGCATACCGGCGCCCTACGTGCTGTACCGGTACGGACCGGTCCTCCGTGCAAAAAGCAGATATGCAGCGGGCAACCCAGCTGCAGCCACGATGAAATAGCCATGCCGGGGCATCAGACACTTGTCTAACACCGGACGCAATCGCCAAACCACTTTACGACGCTGCCACAGATGCGCCGTGATAGTTTGTGGTGGGTGCGGTCGCTGGCCTCGCTGCGTGACTGCATTGTGAGGAGGCAAGCGAAGCGTAGAAGGCAGGACCTCCCACGATCGTGAGCTCGTTCAATCAAACGGATCGTGGCGTCGCCGATTGGTGACCCGATGCAACGTAGTTCGAGCCGAGTCGAGCTTGTGTGGCACGGCCTACAAGCTGGATTCTGAACCCCGAAGGAAGGGTCTGGTGGTGCAAGTCCGTGGTCGAAAATCCCGCTTTGTCCGTTGTGCATGTTGCCTGCACACAAATGTGGCAGTGGAACGACGATTTGCACGCCTGCTGCGCTTCGCCCGTGGGCTTCGCTTCGTTGGCGAAGGTCGGCAGGGACCAGAGTTTTTGCCCGATCCTGACGAACGGTCGGCCCGGTTTGCCTCGCCTTCGTTCATTGTTTCGCCGTATGGACAGCTGGCAATCAGAGATCGGAGCTTCGGCCTCAGTGGTCGCTTTGGCGCATGCTCGCTAGTGCCAAGCTCTGCAGCACCGTGCTCTGCAGCACCGAGCTCTGTGTGGGATGAAGGCACCGACGGCACCAGCCATGTACATTGTCGCGCGGCCTGCAGGAGCATGATACAACGATGCCTCGTGAAAGCTCGAAACGAGCGGAGCCTCACTTGTGGCATGCGGGCGAGGCCCTTCCCAGCGTGGTGAGGCGAGGTCGCCTGGGAGCAGGTGTGGTGCTCCTCTCGAGTCGGGAGGCGAAGCACTGCAGGTGGCTCAAGCGAAGGCAGAGCCATGCAGAGAGCGGGTGCGGGGTGCATTCATTCACATTGTTCGCGCCTGTCCTGCTGTGCCCGACTGCTGCAATACTGTACAGTGGACGGAGCGCGGGGTAGCGAGAGGGCGAGGCACCCTGCATTTGAATTTCTAATCTCGAATTCCAGGTTGGCCACTGCACTGTACCGGGCCAGGCCGCCGCACGTCCTAAAGTTGGCTTGGTCTGTGCTTGCAAGGCTAGCGCGTGTGCCTCGAGGGCAAAGTGACAGCGAAAGGGTCCTCGGGTTGTGGGGAAACCCCGCTTTTGCCCAAGCGCTGTGGCTCAGCTTCTCATGAGGTGTGTTTTCTGCGCGCGCGCGCCAAACACACGGCAGCGACAGCCACACAGTGGGCGAGTCGCTCGTCCGCCACCCTCGGTGGCCTCAGCCCGCTTCCAACGCCACGCATGCATGCAGCCAGTCTCGAGTCGGTCGGCACTCTAGCCGCCACCAGTGTCGACCAGGGCGCTTCATCCCCATCGCGCTCTCCTGGCCCAAGTCCCGAATCGTTTATATACAATCATCATCTTCCACCTCTTCGTCACCTTCGCACGCACCGCGAACATCATCCTCTCCCATCGCACCCTGACCTTTCTCCACTGGCCTTTCCCCCACCACCCTCTCAAGGCCTGCTAATCTCCCTTACGATTATCTGCGTTTCCCCCCTTCTGCTTCCCTAGCGCCGTCACATATCCATCACAATGTCTCGTGTCATCGTCGTCGGCGGTGGTCTCTCCGGCCTCAGTGCCGCTCACACTCTTTACGAGCGCGGAGCCAATGTCCTCGTTCTCGACAAGAACGTAAGTTGCATTGCTGCGCTCTTCTACTGCATCTTGATCTCGTGTGCTGACAGCTTCCTATCCATGTCTTCAAACGTATTTACCGATCCTTTTCTATCCTCCAATTACAGCCCTTCTTCGGTGGTAACTCGACCAAGGCAACCTCCGGAATCAACGGCGCCGGCACCGCCACCCAGGCCGAGCAGGGCATCCCAGATTCCGCCAAGACCTTCTTCGAGGACACCAAGAAGTCCGCCCGTGACCTTGCCCGCGACGACCTCATCCAGGTCCTCACCGGCAAGTCCGGAGAAGCCGTCAACTGGCTCATGGACCGCTTTGCGCTCGATCTCAGCAAGGTTTCGCGTCTCGGCGGCCACTCGCAGCCCCGAACCCACCGCGGCGGCGCCCAGTTCCCTGGTATGACCATCACCTATGCGCAGATGGAGAAGCTTGAGGACCTCGCCGAGGCCGAGCCCGACCGTGTCCAGATCCTGCGCAAGGCTCGCGTCACCAAGCTCGTTCACCAGAACGGCGAGGTCTCCGGTGTCGAGTACGAATACCAGGGCCAGACACACAAGGAGGATGGCCCCGTCATCCTCGCCACTGGTGGTTACGCTGCCGACTTTGACGACGTCAACTCGCTCCTCAAGAAGTACCGCCCCGATCTCGTCCACCTTCCCACCACCAACGGTGACCACTGCACCGGCGACGGTCAGAAGATGGTCGCTTCCATCGGCGGTCGCCTCATCGATCTCGAGAAGGTCCAGGTCCACCCAACCGGTCTCGTCGACCCCAAGGACCCCGACGCCAAGGTCAAGTTCTTGGCCGCCGAGGCTCTCCGTGGCTGCGGTGGTTTGCTCATTGACAACGAGGGCAACCGATTTGCCGACGAGCTCGGCCACCGTGACTACGTCACTGGCCGAATGTGGGACAACAACAAGTTCCCCGTGCGCCTCATCCTCAACGAGCAGGCTTCCAAGGAGATTGAGTGGCACTGCAAGCACTATGCTGGCCGTGGCCTCATGAAGCGCTTTGACAGCGCCGACGACCTTGCCAAGGAGATGGGCATCCCCTCGGACAAGCTCAAGAGCACCTTCCAAGACTACGAGGCCATCGCCAAGGGCGAGAAGAAGTGCCCGTGGGGCAAGAAGTTCTTCTCCAACTCAGACCTGCGCATGAACCAGGCCTTCTACGTCGCCCTCATGACGCCCGTGCTGCACTACACCATGGGCGGTCTCGAGATCGACCCCGCTTCGCGCGTTGTTGACAATCAGGGCAAGCCCATCCCCGGTCTGTTTGCATGCGGCGAGATTGCCGGTGGTGTCCACGGCGCCAACCGTCTCGGTGGCTCCTCGCTCCTCGGCTGCGTCGTCTTCGGTCGTGTTGCCGGCGACTCGGCCTCGAGCTACCTCCTGCGCAACCTCGCCACTGGCAAGGCTACTGCGCGTCTTGGTCAGATCGCCAACCACCTCGAGACCCGCGTGCGTGCCGACCCCAACTCGAAGACCATCACGCTCGAATTTGGTTTCGCCGATGGTGCTTCGGCAGCCTCGAGCGTTCAGCAGCAGAACTCGGCGGTTCCCTCTCCCGTCGCCCAGGGCCAGCCGGCTCAGACCGACAAGGCGGTGCAGCAGGCTGGCAGCGGCGCCGCTGCTCAGCAGGCGATCGAGGAGAAGGAGTACACGATGGAAGAGGTTGCCAAGCACACCACCGAGGACGACGTCTGGGTCGTCGTCGAGGGCCAGGTGCTCAACGTCTCGGGTTTCCTCGATGACCACCCCGGTGGAAAGAAAGCCCTCATGCTCTACGCCGGCCGCGACGCCACCGAGGAGTTCCTCATGCTCCACGACCGAAAGGTCATCCAGAAGTACGCTGCCGACACTGTCATCGGCCGCGTCAAGGCTTGATCCTCCTTCGCCAGTCTTTCAGTTGCTGCTCCCAAATCATGATTCCCCATCCGACGCGGCAATGTAAACTTGCTTGATGCCCGCAGCGAGACATGGATCCCGAAGCATCACGAGCGGTCCGTGACCAAGGAAACGGCGACTCAATCGCGTGAGACAGGGTCGGGTTGCAGAGTCACACTCTGGGAACTGTGAGCCTCCCCTTGCGGGCGATGGCGTTGTCGCGGGCCGACGGAGGCTCTCGCTCGTGTGAGTCGGGCTTTCATCAGGCGATCACAGACACGATGGCAGAGGGAAGAGAGAACACTTGGCAGGGATAGAATTACAATGGCGAAGGGTGATGTGGCTGGACGGGCAGGCAAGGGGGGGATGAGAGACTGGGAGCCGGTGCTGCCAAGCTAGAGGGAGAAGCCCATATCACGCTCCTTCTGGCGATCCTTTTCGAGCTTCTGCTCGAGCTTGGCAAACTCGTCGAGGGCGATTTCGTCTTCGGGGTCGAGGACCTGTTCGACGCCGTTGACCTCGGGGATGTAGTGTTTGAGCATGCGTTCGATGCCGGACTTGAGCGTGACGGTGGACGAGTCGCATCCGCGGCAAGAACCCTTGAGCTTGACCTTGACGATGCCGTCGGTATCTTCGCCGAAGCCGCGGTACTCGAGATCGCCTCCGTCCTCCTGGATGGCTGGACGAACGCGCGTGTCGAGCAGCTCCTTGATCATGGCGACGACCTCGGAGTCCGTGTCGAGGATGACCGTGTCGCTCGAGCCGTGCGAGGACTCGGGGTCGGTGAAGAGCGCATGACCCGCGGTGAAGAACTCCATGATGCTCGAGTAGATCTCGGGCTTCAGCGTCGACCACTGATGCTCCGCATCCTTGCTCACCGTGACAAAGTCGGGACCGTAAAAGACGCCCACGACACCAGGAATGTTGAAGAGCTTCTTGGCAAGCGGAGACGCCATCGAGGCTCGTGTGTCGAGAAACTCGTGTGTGCCCGACTCCATCACCTGCCGACCCGGAAGGAACTTGAGCGAGTCCTCGTTCGGCGTCGATTCGGTCTGGATGAACATGCTTCGCTTCTGCATAGAGAGTACGGGCGCTGCACGAGCTACGCTGGAGCTTCGCAGAGCTGGGGCCGTCGATGCTGTCATCATGGAACGAGCGAGCG
Organism: Moesziomyces globuligerus; assembly: GCA_030849465.1. Taxonomy (NCBI): domain Eukaryota; kingdom Fungi; phylum Basidiomycota; class Ustilaginomycetes; order Ustilaginales; family Ustilaginaceae; genus Moesziomyces; species Moesziomyces globuligerus. Next base: position 271,597 of record JARVLF010000008.1, read on the forward strand.
GGGTTACGGTTCTGCGCGCGACTGCCACAGCAGCACGGCTGCTCGAGGCAGCGGCAGAGGCGGGGAAAGCTGCGCGCAGTACCGACATGCCTGTCCTTGTTGCGCCTGTCATGGTTGTCGTTGGTATGAAGAAAGATGCAAGATTGGAGCAGGATCTTGGTAGTCACCGTGGAAGAAGTGGAGCTCGCGGTGGCGGCGCAGAGCTCTTGTGTCATGCTCAGCACAAATCGAGCATCGGACTTTGGGCGGGATGAGTCATCATTAGCAATTGTCCGAATCGAAGATTGCGGGGCTTTCTCTGAGGCCGATTTTCACGGGTTTTCCGGCTGTAGGTCGAACCGACTGAGCCGAGCAACACACCGCGCTGCTGATGTCCGACGTACAGGCCTGCTGTACCCCGCCGCTTTGGCCACCTCTGAGCTGTACACCCGCAGGATCTTCTCGGGTGCTTCGACTTCCAGAAGCATATCATCCCCAACTTACTGCCACCACCTCTTTCCAATCAGCGAGTTGTTCACCAACTATACTCGACACTTTCAGCATGCTGGGATCAACTGTCCGAACTGCTCTGCGCACGGGCGCTCCGCGTGCGGCTCTGCCCTCGACGCGCGCGCTCTCGACGTCGCTTCCGCGCCTGTCGACGGCGGCGGCCAAGGAGTACCAGAACATCCTGGTCTCGTCGCCCGCCAAGGGCGTGACGCTCATCACACTCAACCGACCCAAGGCGCTCAACGCGCTCAACTCGGCGCTCTTCCACGAGCTCAACGAGGCGACCGAGATCGCCGACAACGACCCCGAGGTGGGCGCGATCGTGCTGACGGGCTCGGAGAAGGCGTTTGCCGCCGGCGCCGACATCAAAGAGATGAAGGACAAGCAATACGCAGACGCCTATAAGACCAACTTCCTCGGTCACTGGACCAAGCTCACCAGCGTCCGCAAGCCCATCATCGCCGCTGTCTCCGGTTTCGCCCTCGGCGGCGGTTGCGAGCTTGCCATGATGTGAGTAGTCAGACTGGCCTTTGAGCTTCGCATCCCTGCTCTCTGGGGATATGGACTCTGTGCACTGGCTTGTCCTGGAAGCTGATACGGCCGAAAGGCGTTTTTTGTTTTTATTGTCTTCGTCGACGACGATCAGGTGCGACATCATCCTCGCTTCGCCCACGGCCAACTTTGGCCAGCCCGAGATCAACCTCGGTGTGATCCCGGGAGCGGGTGGTACGCAAAGGCTGACCAAGGCGGTAGGCAAGTCGACGGCGATGGAGATGGTGCTGACCGGCCGCAACTTTTCCGCCGACGATGCCGAGAGGCGTGGGCTGATCTCGCGCGTCGTGCGCGAAGGCAGCGTGGTCGACGAGGCGATCAAGGTGGCCTCGACCATCGCCAAGAAGGGACAGATCGCCGTCCAGGCGGCCAAGGAGGGCGTCAATGCTTGTAAGTATCGTGATTCGGGTTTGCACGGCAAAGCCATGCAAGGGCTTCATTGGCTGACCATCCTATCTACGTCTGCATTTGTTGCTTGCCCTGGCCTACGACGCTCGCCACAACAGCGTTTGAGCTTTCGCTGCAGGAGGGCACAAGGTTCGAGCGACGACTCTTCCAGAGTCTCTTTGCGACCAAGGACCAGAAGGAAGGCATGGCCGCCTTCGCCGAGAAGCGCAAGGCGAGCTTCACGCACGAGTAAATCCACGCCCGTTTGCCTTCAGCCTCGAGGCCCTGTCCATGCCTGTCAAGTCGGCAAGTCCGAGGCTAGACTGTAGCGGTAGGGGCGGCGCATGGCTGCCGTTGGCAACGTGTAGGGTCACGCGATCCGCTTTGGTGAAATTTTCGAGAAAGCTCCACATTTTCCGTGACTGGCCAGAGGTGTGGTGTGATGCCGACTGCGCTTGGCAGGATCACACCGAATGAGGCTGCGCATGATAGGACCCTGGTCCTTAAACGCTGATTTGGCTCGGATTTGGCTAGTCTAGCTGCATGCAGCCGTGCGTGCGCCATTGTCGAGTTGTGCGCACGGCCTCGGCAGGCGTGCTCCGTCTAGGCTCCGTCCAGGCTGGCCACTGCTCACACGGGCTGACACCCCTCCTGAGCCTCCGTTGCCCTGCCTTTGAGCACTGGCTGAGCTGCCGCCTTTGTTAGAACGGTATGGCGCAAGCTGAGTGAGACAGTCACGTCCTATCTTTGCTGTGCTTGGGTGGCCCATGCTCCCGAACCTCGCGAGTCGAAGCTCCCGCTTTCCCAGCTTGAGGAACGCTCAGCTCCAAATGAAGCAGGCCCCACAGCCTGGCCAGCAAGGTGCCTGCAACGCCAGAGTATAAAGCTGAGCTCTCCCTCGGCCAAGCAGCCCATCCGACCAGCCACACTCACGAGATTGTCTCCCCTGCTTCCCTTTCGCTCCCCACGACCCTTGCTCTTGCCAACACCAATGTCGACCAAGCCGCGATCGGATTCGTCGACCTCGACGGCGTCGGCGTCGTCGGACGTCTATGCCAACGCCTCGGTCTTCCGCAACTCGCCTTCGTACAAGGCGGATCAGCTCGACGACCTCTCGCACGGCTCCACCGCCAAGGCTCGCCGCTGGTCGGGCGCCAAGAAGAACCTCGGCGAGGGCAGATCGCACTTTGAGACGCGCATCAACGCCAGCGACCAGACCAAGCTCAGCAAGGACGAACTCAAGGTCTCGGTCAAGAAGAACAAGGACCTCCCCACCCGCATGAAGAAGAATCACTCGCCCCAACAGGCCGCAAAGGTCTACGACGCCATCAACCGCGAGTAGACTTGCTCGCGCCACGAGCCAGCCTCGGTTTCCAACCCAGCCCATCGCCTCGATTGTCCCCGGTCCGCTCCGTCCCCCAAGTATCTCGCAATCATTCCAGTCCCGCATCCTCTCTCGCACCTGAAAGATTACGACCAATGTATTCAGCCCGCCATGTATCGTTTCCGCACCGACGCAAGTCAGATATCGTCGATTGTCCAGTCAGTCGAGCTCGGCGTAGAATCCGCTCGCGTTTAGCCGGTACAAGAGCACTTCGACGCTCGATGCGCCATCCCCATCGATGCCCTGCGTGCTTCGGCCGGATGCATCCGCATCGAGTTTCCTCAGGTCTTCGAGCTCGTCCAGGGCTAGACGCGCCTTCTCCTGCTCGATATCCTGCCGTCTCTTGCCCAAGTCGCGGCCGTCTCCTTCCGGCTGCGCACGCGATTCCGGCTGGAGGCTGGCTGGACGGCGGTCCTTGAGCATGGCCAGCGCCTGCACAAACGTGTCGATGCGCTTGCGAAAGTAGAGGTGGAGCCGGTGGAAGTCGTCGAAGCTCGGAGTCTCGACCGACGCCGAGGCTGGCGTGTGAAAGTCGACGCAGAGCTGCGCAAAGTCGAGCACGGTCTGCAGCAGGTCGTGCACGATGCGCAGCACGCCGCGCTGCTTGGACTTGAGGAAGCACGTCGAGAGCATGCGGTCGAGCACGCGCTCGTGATACCGCGCGAGCGAAAAGACGTCCTTGAGCTCCAAGCTCGACGTCATGAGCGCCGCCTTTTCCTCCTCCTCCAGCACCTCGTCCTCGAGATCCTCATCGCCCTCGCCGCCCCTGCCCTGCGCCGAATTCGACGCAGGATCGCAGCGGGAAGCAAGCTCGTCAGACACCTCGCTGCGCACCCGATCGAGGCGCTGCATGAAGCCGTTCCAATGCAGCTCGATGCCGATTTCGTGGACAAAGGAGCCGTAGGTGTTGAGGAAGTGGTTGAGCTCCCATCGCAACTGCTGCATGAGCGAGCGCGTGCGAAAGTCAAACGTGAAGGCGGCGCTAGTCGACTTGAATGTGCACTGCCACGCCGTGCGCATGGCGACCTTGCATCGCTTGATGCGCAGCAGCAGATTCCACAGCCGCTGGTAGCGCGACTGGGCGAGCTGCGTGAGCAGCGGCGAGATGAGCGGCGGCGGATGGAACGAGAGCGTGAGCCAGTCGAGCGCGTCGATCGAGCTCGGATCCGACCAGCTCGGCGCGCTTCTGCCGGAAGCGGGCCCGCTGCCGGCCGAGGCGGAGCGCGGCTCGACCACGGCAAACGACAGACGCTCGTCGAGGTCCTTGAACGCGAGCGAGACCGCATCCTCCGTACCCGTATGGCGCTGCGTCCGGGACAGCCGTTCCTGGTGGGCATGGCGCATGCTCGAGACCGTCTCGATGACCGCCGTGTTGAGCGCCGAAGACAGGAGCGAGTCATTCGGAGGCCACACACCTTCCGAGGTCAGACGTCGGTTCATCGCAATGACCGACCGGCCGCGAGCCGTCCGGGCCTCGGCCTCGCCCAGGATGCCGACCTGGTCGACATCAAAGAGGCTCGAGATCACCTGCCGCTCAAAGAGGGCGTTGCCAAGAAGTAGAAACTGCTTGCACGTCTCGAGGTACGTGCCCAGTCCGAGGTCCTGGAAGAAGACGCTGATGAGCGACATGTTGATCAGCCGCGCCCAGCTCTCGAATGGCGCCACTAGACTCGCCTGCGTCGTGCGGTCGAACGACACGCGAGAGATCGACTGGCTTTGGTTTGGAGGGCAGGCAGCTTCGGCGAGATAGAGCAGCAAGCCGCTGAGCTCGTCGGCCTCGCTGCGATTCGAGTCGGGAGTTTGCTGTCCCTCTACCACTGGCAGCGGCAAGCCTTGAGCGGTGGAATCCACGACTCCCGGGAGGGCCGAAAAGAGCTGCGACATGCGCGCAAAGTGATGCTCAATCGACGGGCTACCTGCCAGGTCTTCTGCATCCGGGTTGTTCTGAACAGCTTGAGCGCCGTCTTCGGGTAGCTGAGGAGTCAAACGAATGTCCGACACAAATGGAGATGCTGCCGCCGAGCCGGTAGCTCCGCTCCCTGCCTTGCGCTTCTGCCTCCGCCAACCAGCAATCTCGCGTTTGAAATGAGAGATGTAATCTTCGACTGCAGCAAGCTGGCTCGGGCTTTCCGAGGGCGACCATCGCCAAGTCGGCAGGGGCAGCCGGGCGTTGTGCGTGGGAGTGCCTACGCGGATGGACCACTGCTGCACGAGCGGATGGTCACTCGGTGCGGCCTTCTTGAGCAGTCTGAGAGCGCGTCCCGCCTCGAGGAACGTCCTCGCATGGCGGAAGGGGAGGAAGCTGGGGACCGCTGACGGCTTGAGCGTGTAGCCGATATCCTCCTCGCCCCTCTCGTCGAGCGACCAGTCGACGACAGCACCGCTCCAGGGGTACGAGACGTGGGTGGCGTTGGCGTCGGATGTCTTGTGCGCCGCGGGACGATCGTCGAGCTCGCCGGTCCGATCGGATTCGAATCCGGGATAGCCGACCCAGCGCGCGATCTGCTGTCGCCAGTTGATGCTTGCGCGATCGAGCAGGTACGCCAGCACTGCCGAGCAGAGCGCGGGAGCACCCGAGGCGAGCGAGGCGGAGAGATGGGCGTGGAGATGCGAGAGCGTCGCGTGCGTAGACCCAAGCCATGCGAGCGGGCGGAACGGCGGAAGGCGAGGCTGACCGCACGAGAGAAGGTTTCCGAGGGCTTTGAGCAGAGCAGAGCAGGGCTCGAGCTCGGCGTGCGCATTAAGGACAGCACACGAGGCAGCACCGTGCGCGAGGATGCGTTCGGTGACGGCAGCGGTGTGAGCGGCGAGCTCATCCTTCAGCCACGCCACGACGCTGTCAAGTGCGGCGGCAAGTGCGGGCGCCTCGTTGCAAAGCGCTGCGCTAGAGCGATGGACCGCGAGGATTCGTTCGTCGATGCGGCGCAATAGCGCACCGATGTCGAGGAAAGGCTGCACAACGCTGCTGGAGGCATGCTCGCTCATGCCCATGATGCGTTCCGATCCGATCCAAGGTTGCAGCAGGCCGGAAGGGATTTCGTCCTCCTGGCTGTCCAGATCCTCGGCTGCAGCAGCCAGCGAAGCACGCAGGGCGGCTTGCTCTTTGACCAGCCTGCGCATCAGACGCAATTGCTTGCGGTGTTCGATGGTCGCTGCCCACACAAATGAAGCCGAGTCCACGTCCCACTGGAAATGATCGGATGATGTACCGGTTGTGGCTGTGAGAGTGAGCGATCGGAGCACCTCGTGTATGGGATGCACGGGAGCAAGGTGCTGAGCTTGTGATGCGGACGCTTCGCCGCCATCTCGAGTCCTTTCGTGGATCGCCTCGAGCACGTCCGACGGATGTGAACGGGTCGCCTCGTGCACCGCGACGTCGAGCACGCGTGGTTTGGGCGGCGAGCCCCTGAACCGCACAGAGGCATGCTCGGCCGGACGGCGAGGTGTCTCGTCCCAGACGGACGATGCAAGCGAGCTCAGACTAGAGGTGGAGGTGCCTCTGCGGATGCGTCGTTGCGATGGGCCCGGAGAGTCGTCGTCGGGGTTTCCGTCGGGCGAATACCTGGCAGCGGACAGATCAGGGGTACTTTCGACGCTGTGCCGACGCTCGGCGTTGGCAGCGCGCTTGATGAAATTGTCGAGCACAGGATCGAATCCATCCGCATCATCGTAAAGGGGCAGAGAATCTACGCGACATTCCTCCGAAGCGCGCTCGGAGCTGAATGACGCCGATGGCAAGGAGAGAAAGACGGAGGAAACCAGCTGATTCTCGAGGCGTGGCGGCGAGAGGTTGAGCGAAGGGAGGGGCGGCACCTCGAGCACCTGAAGCGGCTCGAACGACATGGCGGCGCGGCTGATCCGATCGATACGATAGAGCCTACTCAAATGCCTGCATGGCGTTGGCGTCGGGCTGTGGGATATGTGATGGTAGGGAGAGATGAAGTGGCTCTTTGTCCGTGGGTCGTTGGATGAGGCGGAACTCGGACTTTCCGAAAAGCCAGGGTCGAGGCGGAGGGTGTTGGTCTCTGGGCGAGTCGCTTCAACAGCGATTTACGCGCTCAACTTTTGACGCGTCGAGGCGCATGCGGGCGAACTGTGCGCGAAGGGCGAGGGTGGATGAAGAGGCGCAAGAGTAGAGACATCGGAAGCCGTAGTTGCACTCCTCCAACGACTTCGTCTATCGGATCAGCCGCCTGGCCCGCACAGCATCACGACAGAATGCCAGCACCGATAGAGCGCAGCACCATTGCGCCAAGCGCTGATGCGGCGGCCGCCGACGAGCTCTCCAAGACCTTTGTCGTTCCGCTCGGCTCGCGCTCGTACAGCAAGCAGTACGCACAGCTCTACGACTACCGCCTGGCGTATCTCAAGAAGCGCATCCTCCCGCGCGCAAAGTCGCGTTGGGTCGACAACTTTGACTCCTTCGCCCACTCGCAGTCCCAGCCCTCGTCGCAGCTCGACGCGTCCGACGCCGGGCCATCCTCACCGAGGCTCGCGATGCAAGATCCACCCAAGCTGGTCGATCGCATCCTTGATGTGCGCCATGGCGACATCTGCTACATCGTCGGCAACGTCTACTGCGCCATGCCGCTCAAACCTGACGTCCTCGAAGACTTGACACGAGAAGTAAGTCGCACTCTCTTCCGCACAGCCGGTTGAGGCAACCCTGCTGACCCGCCCGTCCCTCCTGTCCTCCTCGGCTGGCATCCTTCGCCGCCGACAGCAATGGCTAGCACCGCAGCCAGTGCGTGCCAAGTACGTCGACTTTGACAAGGACGAGCTGTACATCGAAGACCAGAGTGGACGCGTCAAGCTCGTCGGCGAGGCCATCCGAAGCGGTGGCCCTCTGCGCTCCATGCTCATCACTGGCGTCGTCGCTGCTGTCTTGGGCACCGAGACCCGCGCTGGAGACTTTGACGTCGTCGATGCCGTCTTTGCATCTCTCCCCGCGCCCTCGCCCGTGCCTTCCATATCGAACAAGGCCGAGCACAAGTCTCCGGACACAGCGGTCGGCGAGGATCAGTGGGTGGTGCTCATGAGCGGTATGGCGATTGGAGGCGAGTCGGCGCTCGAGTCCGAGCTCGCCATGCAGCTCCTTGTCGAGTATCTCACCGGCGAGCTCGGGAACGATGCAGACCGTTCCTCGAGCTCGCGCATCGTGGCCGCCGTCATCGCGGGCAACTCGCTCGCGCCCCCCACGCGCTTCGAGGAGGAGGATCGACCCAAGCGCTACGGCCAGGACCAGCCGACCTTCTCGTCCGCTCCGACGCTGGCGCTCGATCAGCTTCTCACCGATCTGTGCTCTGCCATGCCCGTGCACCTCTTGCCCGGCGAGCGCGATCCGGCCTCGGTGGCCATCCCGCAGCAGCCGATCCACTTTGCACTCCTCCCGCGGGCCGGTCGCTTCGACTCGCTACACCGCCACACCAACCCAGCCTGGCTCACGCTGGGCGACCGCAAGCTCCTCGGCACCTCGGGCCAGAACATCGACGATATCTACAAGTACGTCGACGAACCCGACTCTGCCCGCATCGATATGGCGCTCCGCACGCTCGAGTGGGGCCACCTCGCCCCCACCGCCCCCGACACGCTGTGGTGCTATCCGTTCAAGTCCACCGACCCCTTTGTGCTCAAGCAGCGGCCCGACGTGCTCTTCGTCGGCAATCAGCCTAGCTACGCCTCCGCCATGTACACATTCGACCCGGAGGCGCAGGCACAGCCTCGAGCCGGATGCAGAGTGATCCTCGTCCCCGAGTTCGCAAGGACCAGGCAAGTCGTGCTCCTCAACCTCGCCTCGCTCGACACCAAGCTCATCACCATCGACATTCCCTTGTAGGCCCAACAAACGCCCCAAACAAACGCAATCCAGCCACACGATATCTTGTTTGGACCATTTGCATCTCATCCTTGTATCAATCGGGACGTCGAAGGCAGGCCGACGTCGCTGATCTGTTCCCACACCCTTCGCTGTCGCCTGAGCGCATTGCCAGCATCCACTGTGGCGCCCGCATCGCCCTCGTCCCACATGTTCATCCCGCTGTACTGACCGCCGGCGTTGTTGATCAGGTCGCGCAGCGCGTCCCATTCGTCGAGCACGACGCCGTTGAGCGGCGTCGGGTGGATCGTCGGGATGTTGAGCACGGGATCCCACTCCCTCTCCAGATCCTCAAACGTCGCGTCTAGGCCGCCAGCAAGTCCTCCCGTCTCGTCCCACGACGGCACAGACGCCCTGGTAGGATCCGCAGCCGTAGCAGGTTGGTGATAGAGCGGAAACGAGCCCGATAGAAGTGTGCGGAACTGGTCGCACCGAGTGTGTGCCGTCTGGATCGTCAGTCTGCGGAACTTGTCGTTCTTCGAAGGCCGTGCTGGTGCCAGCCCTTCGTTGAGCTCGAGCGCCGATAGCTCGCTCCACAGCCCTTCGATAGCGGACCGGGCATGGAAATTAGGCGGAGCCGTCAAGGACTGGCCTTCGGCTGCGCTGAGCTCTTCTGCGGGCGTCGCCAACGCATCCGTGTCGGAAGTGGGGGGTTGCGGGTCTGCAAAGTGCTTGCTAGGCCGCTGCAAGAGCCTACGCAGGACGTTACTGTCTCTCGTAATGTCTCCGTAGTCCTTGGGAGCCGACCAGACGAGCCATTCCAGATCTGCGAGAGTCCTGATCTCGTCGGCCTCTTCGAAGGCGAGGTTGGTGTCGACGATACGGAGCACCCTGACCTTTCGGAAGATCGGGGCACTGAAGCCGCCGACGAAGCTGTGTGGATTGACGCTCGTCAGGCGTACGGGCTGGCATGCCGAGCCGTACGTGTGCGCGGCGTGCAGGCTCAGCAGCTCGCCAGCGAGCGCAACGTCCTGCAGCTTGCGGCACGAACGGAGCACGGTGCGTACCGAGACGTGCACGTGCTCGCGCATGTCGGTGATGTAGGCGGCTTCGTTGTACGACGGTGGCGACAGAGCCGTGATCAGGTCCGACGACGAGTTGTCCGGGCCCACCCAGAGCCTGCGCACGAGGCGTGCGGTCTTTGCACTGGATCTGGCCAGCTCTGCAAACGCATGGATCGCAGCCGAGGAGCACAGCGCAACGGTGGCGTACACATGCGGGGCGAGCCGGTCGTTGTAGTAGCGAGAGAGGCTCAGCAGGTGCAGCTTGCTGGCATTGTCAGTCGCAGTCGACGCAGCGAACTCGAGAATATAAGTGATCAGCTCGCTCGGCAGCGACGAAGCCAGCGCACGGAGCCGTAGTGAAGCTTGGTCATTGCGGCCGACCGTGCTGCTGTCGTTGGCGGTCGCACCGGCGCGCTTGGCCCGCACGGATTTGGAGGCCTTGACCACTCCTGAGCCGAGCTTGGTCGGTGCTGGCACCATAGTTGCCAGATACGTTCGCCTAGGGTACCATATCTGTACGGTCGAGGTGTGCGCCCGTGTGGCTCTTGGCGTCGTGCACAAACGAGGTTGTTGGTGGTGGTCATAGAGCAGATCGGACCGAGCTTAAACTTGCATTAGCGTGAGGCCCGCCTCCACACGGACTAGAGGTCCGATCGGAGGCCGATCCTTTGTCCGCAACTTCAATTTGAGCTCGATCGGGACCCCGATATCGCAAAACCAGCCGAAGCAAACTGAGCTTTTTGGGCACGTCCTGTTGCGCCTACCTCTTGAGCTCCTGTCAACACCTTCGTGCCCATCCTCCATCATCCAGAGCTCGGACCGCTTTGCTCTCGACCTGGTGCGCACTGCCGCATCTCCCCGCAGCCCAATATGGCGGACCGAAAGGCGCTGAACCACTACTTTCCGCCGGACTTTGATCCGTCCAAGATCCCGCGGCGGAAGCAGCCCAAGGACCAGCAGCAGACGGTGCGTCTGATGGCGCCGTTTTCGATGCGCTGCAACACGTGCGCCGAATACATCCACAAGGGCCGCAAGTTCAACGCGCGCAAGGAGCTCGTGATCGGCGAAGACTACTACGGCATCAAGATCTTCCGCTTCTACATCAAGTGCACGCGCTGCTCGGCCGAGATCACGTTCAAGACGGATCCCAAGAATGCCGACTACCTTGCGGAGCACGGTGCGAGCCGCAACATTGTGCCTACCAAGGACGACCGGGCCGATGAAGAGGAGGGCGATGAGCTGCTGACGGAGCAGGAGAAGCTCGAGCGCAAGCTCGAAAGGATGGAGGGCGATCCGATGAAGCAGCTCGAGGAGCGTACGCTCGACTCGCGCAGGGAGATGGAGATCCTCGATGCGCTGCAGGATATCCGCACGCGCAACGCTCGTATCGAAAGAGTCGATCCGGACACTGTCCTAGCCAAGCTGCACGACAAGGCTCCCGGCCCAAGCGCCCTCAGCGGAGCGGCACCGGCCAAGACGATCGAGGACGAGGAGCAGGCTAGGGCCGAGGAGGAGGACGAAGAGCTCGTGCGCAAGTACTTTGGCAAAGCCCTCGACCAGCCCGCTTCGCTCGCACCGACCAACGGCAACACCGGCGGCATTAGCGTCAAGCGCAAGCTGCTCGACGACCAGGACGTCGAGCCAGACGTCCACGCCTTGCTCGCCCTGAAATCGGCAGGGACGGCGACTGCATCCATACCCAGCTCGTCCTCGACGCCTGCCGCGTCGTCAGCTCCCGCACCGCCAGCCAAGAAGAAGAAGAATGCGCCCAACGCCTTCGGCATCGTTCGCAAGAAGAAGTAGCTCCGCCCAACTATACCCCCTGTCCGTCTTGCCCCGCAGGACGGACAGACTCTGTACTTGTACCTCACCCCTTGCCATTCACCGTGCATCGAGACCGTTCTGCACTTTGACCCGCAGTCTCACTTTCCTTGCGGCTGAGCTGCGCCAAGAGACACACAAACGACCGGCAAAAGGAACAAGGAGCAGAAAGGAACGTTGAGACATTGCGAAAGGAGAAAGACCTAACGTCGCTGCAGTAATTGTCGTGAATCAGTACTTCTCGTGAAATTTCAAACATGCGCACCCTACAGCAGATGGCTACATTTTGAAAATACCCCTCTCAATTTGAGATGGCGTCAGTCCTTGGAAACAACGTCAACACTGCCTTTGTCTGTGTCCAATGGGTCAACACCATGCCAGACTGTACATCACATTGATTTGGTCCACCTCAGCAACCCAAATACAGAGACACTGTGACTTGAAGTTGTGCTTGGTGCATTTGGGCACTTTACCAGTGATTTCCTTAAATAACTAGTTCTGACCATACCACGGCCATTGAGCACAAATGTGGACATCTCTTCTGATGGCCACAAAGAACATCAGCGCTGTCAACACGGGTAGCAGCAAAGAATACAACGTCAGTGTCTTAGTTGCGGTGATTGATGGATGGGTCAAAAACATGGAAAATTGACACTGCTCTGCTGCCTGTAAAATTTTGCAAACCTTCATCTTGGAAAACCACGGTATCCAGATTTGTTGCGGACAGAGATTATGTGCTTACTCCAGTGTCACTTGGTGAACACTCATGATGGCCAGATCAGATCTGTGTTTGGTGTACCTGGGCCTGAGATATAGGAGGAAGTACGTTTTTCAATAAAAGACTGGTAAAGTGCCTGAAGGCAGCATGCACAACTTCAAAGCGCAGCATCTTGGTCTCCAGATGGCTGAAGTTGACCAAAGTTGGATCAGCAAGCGGACAGGTATGCTGTCTACGTGCTGATCACATCAGAGGCAGCCATCAATGCTGTCTGCAGAAAATGACACCATCTCAGATTTACCATGACTTTTCAAAAATATAGCCATCTGCTGTAGGGTGCGCATGTTTGAAATTTCACGAGAAGTACTGATTCACGACAATTACTGCAGCGACGTTAAGAAAGCAGAGTGAAGAGCCGAGACCGGCGCACAAGGCCGGAGGAGAGCTCGTACCAAGAGGGGGGCGAATGAAGGCGAAGGTGGAAAACATGCAGGCCGGATGAGGGAAGAAGTGGGGGAAGGGGGGGCCGGGATTGTGATGCGGATTATACGCGACCATGAGAGAACGTAGACAGCCTCGAAACGAGGTCAGGAGGAGGGGGGTGAGGGGAGGGGGGAGGGGGGAGGGGGGAGGAGATGAGCGACTGGACGTGCGTGTCGCCTGGTGGGCGGGGGACGCAAGAGTCCTGCATCTCCGGAGCAAGCCAGGATGAGACCGGGATGCGGTAATGAGTGTATCGGAGCGGAGCCTCGGTCCGCTGTCAAGGGGTATGGACCGGCTTGCCAGTAAGCATGAGGAAAAAAGGAAGCAACGAGGGCGAAGAGGGGTTTTAGCGCTGCGACTCCTCGTCGCGGAGATGCCAACCACTCTCTTCGTCCGAGAGCGGGCCGCGGCGGGAGCCTCTCTTGGATCCGCCGCGGGAGCTGGCCTTGCCGCCCGCAGCCGCGGCGGCAGCCAGGGGGCCACCGCCGACTTCGCCCTGGGACGAGGACTGCGAGAGAGGTCTGCCGCCGATCTGGCTCTCCTCGTCCTCGTCGACGATGCCGCCGTAGGCGACGCCGCGCCTGCCACGGCTACCTAGCGAGATGGGTGCGCTGGCGCGCGACTCCATCTCGGGATCGTTGTACGCGACGCCTCTCCTGCCGACGCCGCCTGCGCTGGAGCTGGCGGTCGAGCTGCCCGGACTCCTCCTGCCCGTATCGCGGTACGAAGCAGCGGGCGCCGCGGCGGCGCCACCTGCGCCACCGAAGGCAGCGGCGCGGGTGGGCGAGCGACCGATGGCGTTCTGGCGCTGCTGCTGCTTAGCCTGCTGCGCATGGTTGTACGCCCTCCTGCCCCACTCGAAATGGGGCTCGTTGAGGCTCTCCTGGTCGAGGAAGAGGAAGATGTACATGCCGTAGAGCAGCTCGATGACAAAGAGGAAGACCTGTACGCCAAACGTCGCGTAGGCAAAGCCCGTAGCGTAGTTGATCAGATCGCAGACGTGGCCAAAGTTGGCGGGCTTCTCGTAGTGCCAGTAGCCATCGAACTGGCAGTTCTCCCTTCCGCGCAGATCGTTGGCAAACGCAAGTGCGCCCGAGACCCAGAGCACGCACATGGCGAACTGGAGGAGGAGCTCGAGCTTGACCATGAAGAGCGAGTAGAGGAAATCGCCGTAGTTGATAAACGGCATGAGCGGGAGGAAGATGTTGTAGCCAAAGTAGAGGATGGGCGTAAAGAGGCCGAGGATGATGAGGAAGATGAGCGAGCCCCACGACGGACGGATGATGGGATCGTGCGAGTTGTAGTAGTCCACCACCAGGATGCAGATGATGGCGGTGGCGAGCGAGAGCAGAGCGACGAGGCCGGTGACGAGGAAGCGGATGACGAGCATCACGTTCGGGTGCGGCGCACCCGGCAGCGAGCCGCGCGCGGGCTCAGCTACGGTGAGCGAGCGGCGCTGCGGAAGACCCATGGTCTGCGATCGACACGCGCGGTGCGTGCGGAAGAGCAGCAGGAAGAGTTGGCGTCACGGTACAAGCAAGCGGGTCAATCGAGCGGACGCAGTCGAGATGGAGGGAGACACAACTCCAATCGATGTCGAGGTCGAAATTGGTACGAGTGCTGCTTCACGGACGGACTCGATACGACGGGATTGGGCGTGCCGAGGTGGATGGATGTGAGGCTGCGAGGTAAGGAGGATGCACACGCCGCCGAGACCGAACGAGGGACTGCTCGACGAGAAGGAAGAGGTCAAGATGACGGGTATAGGGACGATCGAGACGGAGCAGGTCGAGTCGGGCGAGGATGAGGATGGAGGGAAGGAGGAGCGGACGAAGGAGGGATAAGGTTGGATCGAGAGGACGACGCTGGGCCAGGAGGCGCGGGGTAGGACGAGGGGGAGGGGAGCGGGCAGACGGGGGGGCGGGGGGCGGGATCTGCAAAAGGAGCAGCTCACTTGACACTACGGATCGTTTGGGGGAGCAGGCTTGCGCGGGGCAAGCAGAGGGTAGAGTGACAGTCTGCACGAGCGAGGTGGCCTGGATGAGACGAACCCGCCATCCTGGTTGTACTGTCGAGTACGACGAGGGACGGGGTGGGTTAGCTACAGTATTGTGGGCTGCACGGTAGAAGAGTGAGCGGGCTCGGTTCGCTCGCCGCGGTGGACGGAGGCGAGGCGGCGGCTGCAGCCGCGCATCAGGCGAGACCCGGTCGCAAACGCTCGCCATCGTGGGTGCGGTGCTGATCCAGACCCTTAGCTCACGATGTCTGAGTAGGCTCGCTCCCAACCGCATCTCTCTGGCAGGTTCATACATTGTCACAGCATCTGGCCCAGGCGCTGAACGAGCACGTCTACAGGCCAAACTTGGAGATTCAAGCTCGAGCGCGGGCCTCTGTATTTGCATCGACCTAGCTGTGTGCTTGCGTACTATACGTTGAGGAGGACGCAAGGCGGGGGGGGGGGGGGGGGGGGGTGAGTTGAAGATGAGGGCGAAGGATCGACAAGGGGCGCGAGCGGGCAGGGTTGCGGAGAAAGACGAGATGCAGCGAGGCGCTTTGCGAGGTGCTGAGTGTAGCGGGGAATTGTTTTTTCCTCTCTCGACGACTGTGGTGAGTCTTTGGAGCTGGATGCGAGGCGACGCTCAAGGCAGTAGCGGAGCACCAAAAGCGCTCGAACCGCATTGCGGGCTGGGCGCCAAGCGGCTGATAGGGCGGCGGTTGGTATCGAATTCCCAGTCGGGGCGTCGAGCCAGAGGGCACATGCGCACTGTGCTCTCGCCCTAGTCAACTCGCACCCCGCCTAAGCGAGCTAGAGCCTGCAGCCCCGATCGAATTTGTCGTCGCTACAGAAATCCAGGTCCAGGCGCGCATAGATCGACACGGTGCGACTGCCCCTTGCCTTGCCTTGCCTTGCCGTCCCGATTTTAGCACAGCGCCCGGTCTGCAAGAGAAGGGTTCCAGCGATTTCCTCGACCTCGCTCAGCACGCATCCGCACACAGATCCACTCGTATTTCTGTATACATACGCTACTGTACACCACTTGGGTTGCACTCTTCGAGCGCTGCTCGACTGTCGCAGCCGCAGAATTGGCTTTGAGCGAGCAAGAAGAAGGGGATGCAAGAGCTTGGGCTGGTGGGTTGGCGCGCGGGGGAGTTGGGGTGTGAAAGCAGAGCCGACGCCCACTCGCCTAAACGGAGTGTCAGGCGGCGCGGATGCGCTGTTTGTAGCAACCGGAGCCTCAATCCTGGCTCGAAGGCGCAATGTTGTTTTTAGACCTCTTTTTCGTCGGTTTTTTTCCCACTGACTGGTTCCTGCTGGTTTGCAGGTCGCATGTCGACGTGCATGCGCATATGCATGCATGCATGGCCTACGTTTGCCCCCATCACGCTCCCTCGACGCCGTTGCCCTCGCCTCGAGGTCGGAGTGCCAATCCATTTCCGCCCAAAAAAAAGACCCCCCGTCGAGCGCATGTCTACAGCCCACACCATGTCGTGGACCTTGGCAACAGCAGGAGCAAGTGCCGTGCACAAGGCTCGCAGCTCTTGCTTTGCCCGTCTGCCAACATGCCATCCCCTTGAGCAACATGCTGTTCCTGAGTCAACCCTGTGCTTGCCAGGTACGCTTGGATCCGCATGAGCCTCATCCGGACCAGACGTTCTCACCATTGCTCGTGAAGAACATGAGCGACTACTGGAAGTCTGTTGTGTGCAGCATCTACAGTAGGCTGGGTTCGTACGGCGCTGCGTGGGATCGAGCGGTGAGACTTGCGCACTCAGTGGCTTTGAATTTTTTTTCTTTTCTTTTCCTTTTCTCGCACGCGGTGACGCAGTTGCAGCTCGCAATTGTTCGCACCGCGCCCTGCTGCCGAATCCGGTCGTTGGCTGCGCTCCAAGCGAATCCGCCACCAAGCCTTCCCCTGTCTCATAATGTCCGCATTCGCGCGAACGCGCCCATCGACTCGGCCATCGACCGCGCCGTGTAGAGCCCTTTCGCAAAAATGCTACCATCGGACAGACGGTGCGATGCACCCGATTCGAAGCTTTCCATCCCGATGACCATACCGCTCATCATTCGGACCTCTTGCTCATACGCCGACACCTCATCCTTCGTGGCACGTAGGGCGTGGATGGCCTTGTGGTGTAGAAGCGACGACGTGCGACCGGCGTAGCGGCTTGGTTCCCATGCTATCCGTGCAGCCTGTGGGCAGACGAAACCAGGACCGAGCAGCAACAGAGCTGCAACGGCGGTTCCTGAATTACCCCGCACACCCGCGTCGACCCTTTCACGCAGCTCTCGCTCACCCGCAACTCGAGCTTCCCACACCATCCAACCTTTATCCGATCCGACCATGCGATCAGGCCCGATACATCTCAGATCCGCTACACGGCCTTCGCAGCACTGCATCTATTGTAACAATGGCCGTGCGAGACGGAGCACAACGTCTAGGGTACGGCGTCGAGGTCACCAAGACTGTCGATGAGGTAGTCCGGGACGGTCTTGGCGTGCTCGCCCTCGATCTCATCGCGACGCGAGATGCCGGTGAGCACGAGCATGCTGGCGATGCCGCCGGCCTTGGCGAACTCGATGTCCGTGTTGAGCCGATCGCCGACCATGATGGCGCGCTTGGGGTCAAAGTGCTTGGTGGCGATGATGCAGTCGAGCATGGGTTTGTGCGGCTTGCCTACGATCGTCGGTGTGCGTTTGGTCGAAAAGACGAGCGGCGCAGACAGACTACCTGCGCCCGGCCACGGCCCACCTTTGGCAGGGAAGGTCGAGTCGTCGTTGGTCAGGATAAAGTGACATCCTCCTCCCTCCTTGCCCGCTTCCACAGCACCTTCGCATCCCGGTCGCGTGAGATGCTTGAACGCCTTGGCGATCTTGATGTACGACATGTGCATGTCGAATCCGCACACGACGGCGCCCACCTTGGGATCGATCGCCGCATCGTTCTGCAGCGAGCTGAAGTCGAGCGCGGGTAGGAACTGGTTGTCCTCAGCAGCCGTGCCGCCGCAGTGGAGGATGCCCTCGGCATCCAGCTCCTCCTCGATGCCGTGCATGCCAATCACGTACACCTTGCGATCCGCAGGAAAGTCGAGCACCTTCTTCAGATACACCGCCGACGCGTACGAGGACGAAAAGACCTCGTCCAGCGACGCCTCGATGTTCATGCCCGCAAACTTCTTGAGGTAGGTCTGGCGCGACTTGGACGCGTTGTTGGTCACAAAGATCACCGCCTTGCCGCGCTGCCGCAGCTTCTGCAGCACCGAGACCACGCCCGGAATCGTCTCGTCGCCCGACCACAGCACGCCGTCGCAGTCGAACAGGAACGTGTCGTACTTGGACAGCAGCTCTTCGTAATCCGCGAGCTGCTGCAGGTGCTTGTACGCCGACGGCTTGGTCCCGTTGGCTGCCGCCGAGCCTCCAGCCACAGCCAGTGCCGCCGTCGCTCCGGCAGCGGCGCCCAACCCGAGCGTAGCATCCTCGCCAGTGAGCTGCGACGCCGCAATGGCATCAGCATGCTTGTCGATCGGAGCCTCCTTGGCGTTGGTGCCCGTGCGCGTCCCATCCTCGGCGATGCCGCAGCGGTCGATGAGCGTGTTCCAGTAGGTGTCAAAGTTCCACTCGTAGTTGTAGCGTCCGCCGGCGAACTCGGCGTCGAGCTGGTCGCGGGGCACAAACTCGGCGAGGTTGGCGTTGAAGCGGATCTTTTCCTTGGTGATCGGATCGAGGAAGGGCGTGACGGCGGTGAAGAAGGCGTTGATGAACCAGGGCACGTTGACGATGAACGCTCTGCCGAGACGCTCGACGTAGTGGTTCTGCAGGATGTTGGCCACGGTGCGTGCGGTGGAGAGCGACGGATTGGACTGCGACGTTGCCGAGCGGTAGTCGATCACGATGGCGTAGTTCTCCACACCGGGCGGCATGAGGTCGATGGCGCGCTCGAGCGTGTACACGAGGTAGCGCACCTGGTCGTTGCTCGGCGTCGTGTTCTCCCTGGCGGGGCGCAGGTAGATGAGCGGACGGCCATCGTTGTCGAAGCCCGAGACGATCTGCTTGCCCGTCTCGGCCTCGTGCGCGATGCTGGCCGGAGCGATGATCTCGGGACGGAAGTCCCTGCGCCACTCGAGCGTCGACTTGATGCGCTTCTTGGCGTTCTCGAGGTCGCCCTTGGCCGCACGCAGGTAGCGCTGGTAGAGGTTGTGCTCGGCCAGCCACTTTGTCTCCCACGGCGCGTAGTCGGCGGCCGGCGGCGTCTGCGATGCCAGATCGCGCGTGTACCTTTCGAGCTCAGCGAGCTTGGACTCTTGTTCCGGGGTCAGAGGATCGAGTGGCTTGGGGACACATCCGGGCGCAGGGGTGACGAGGATCTCGGACGTCTTTGGTGGGAGCGGCTCGGCATTGGCCTCGGATTTGATCGACTGCGACGAGGGCGTGCGAGAGAGGCGACCGAGGAAGCGCGACATGGCTGCTGGTCGACTTCGGCTCCGAAGTTGAGGCGATATCTACAGGCGATGTCTAGGGGCGCGCGCCGTGGCGAGGAGGACGAGATGGTGATGTGGGAGATGGTGGGCTGGGCGTGCAGGAGGGCCCGCGCGCTGAGTTGACGTCGTTCTTCTGACTCCGCCGTGCCACGGAGCCATCTGGCGGCTTTCTTGAGTCGAGTCGACTCGGACTGCTTCGGCCATTTCGCACCACAAGATCCGCGTCTGATAGATTATATCGGTGATGCCGTCAACACATTTCTGTCATCGGCGATATCGTGGTGTTGTGCTCCTCCACTGTGTGTTTTTGGCAAGATGCAGGGACCTGCCTTGTGCCTGGCCGTTTGGGTGGACGTCACCAGAAAAATAGGGCGGGAAACAGGCCGCGTGCCTTCGACACCTCCACGTTGCTGTCGCCGTGGAACCTCACACCTCACCACCACCTGGCCTCGCAGCATCGGCACTCTCCACGCAACTCTCATTCGCTGCACCAGCGCAACCTTTCCTCGCTTGGGCTTCGACTCGTACTCTACGACTTTTTCTCCATAAAAGCAGACGTGGCATCTGTCTTCCTCGCCCTTGCGACCCCAGACACTTCCGTGGCATCGGTGGTCCGCCGTTCTTCCTCTGCCCTTCACTCTTCGCATCCTCACCATGGCGGAAGCCGCCAGCGAGGCCCATGGCCTTCTGCACGATCTGCTCTCCGAGGTCGTGCCTTACCCCGTCTTCCGAGTGCTGGCCGGCTTCTCGAACCTCATCTACCGTCTGCTCGGCTCGGCCAACGATCCGTCGTCGTGGTCCTCGACGCTGCTGCCACCGCTCATCACCCTGCTCCTCGCGTACTTTGCGCTCGTCACCGCATATCGCACCGTGCGCTCCATGCTCAGCCTCGCGTGGTTCGGCATCAAGTGGGGCGCCATCCTCGGCGGCCTCATCGCCATCTGGGCGTGGTGGACCGACAACACCGACGCCATCAACAGCACAGGCACCGTGCCCGGCCGAGGCGGATTCCTAAATCAGCGTAAGTATCGATGCACGCACAGCTATTCTCCCCCTGCTTCCATGCTGAGCTCTCCTGGCCCACACCCTCCCACCCTCCTCGCCTCGATGCGGCGCAACAGTGTTCAAGGGCTGACGATCTTGCCTCATCACGCCCACGCCGGCTGTGTCGGATCTCTTGCGCGCGCGCAGTCAACACGTTCGGGCCTCTGTTCAACTCGCTGTATACGAATCTGCCGGACCTGGGCGGTGCGTCGGGGGCTCAGGCTGCGGGCGCGCGGCGTCGCGCCGGTTCGGCGTCGCAGTCGCGGCGTCGAACGCGCGCGTCGCGCAACGACCAGCGCGGCTTTGCCTTTGATCCAGCCGCCGAGCTGCCAGACGATCTGGGTGCGGGCTTTGGCGCGTTTGCCGACATGTTTGGCCGGTCCGAGACCGAGGGTAGCCGCAGCGGAGGCGTCGACTTTGCCTCGCTCCTGCGCACCGTCGTCACCGAGGGGCAGAGGCAGGGCATCGATGCGCTCTCGGCGCTCCGCGCCGCAGGAAAGGTGCAGGACGAACTCAAGAGGTTCCAGCAGGATCCAGCCGCATGGTTCGATGGCGTGGGCGATAGGTTCCGCACCGAACCACAGGCACGCGCCCAGGCGTACAACACGAGAGCACGAGCTCACGCCCGTCGAGCGCGTCAGCAGGCCCCAGATGCAGCTCGCCCCTTTGCCGCCGACTCGTGGTGGTCCAATCTCGCCGCGGGCGTCAACGAGTACCTCAAACCGGAACCGCGTCGCGCCCGTGCGGGACGCAATGCCCGCGATCCAGCCGCATAACTAGCCATGTTGATTCTCTCGCCGCGCATGCGTTCAAATGCAAGCGGCAGCTGGGGGTGCTGTTTGGATCTGGAGAAACTTGGCTTGGGTGTAGAGCGAGCGAGGGTGTTAGTCGTTGGAGTGTTCGCTGACCTGGGAGAGGGGGGGAACGTGGTCGGTGCGTCTGCCTAGGCGGGAGGCGATGTCGATGCAGACGGAGCGGACGGATTCTACGTCTTTGTGGGACCAGCCAGCGCGGAGGGCGCCTCGCATATGCCAGAGGACCTCTGCGCGGCAGTTCTGAGCGACGAGAGCGGCGAGCACGACGAGTTGGGTGTGGCGCCAGTCGAGCGTGGATTCGTCGGCGAGGTTGAGGCCGTAGTTGATGTCGAGGGTGAGCATGCGGAGATCGTGCATGTTGTTGCCCATCTTGTGCTCGAGGATCTCGTCGAGGTTATGTCTGTAGACCCTGCGTAGTGCGGGTTCTGCGCGATCGCGGAACGCGGAAAGAGGTAGGTCGAGGAGGTGAGAGCGGGAGAAGTGGTCGGTGACAAGGTGGCTGGGGTTGGTGGAGCGGATGTGTGCGAGTAGCGTGAACGTCACATCGAGCGCCGGTGGTGTGCCAAAGATCACACTGCCTTTGACCATCGTCTCCTGGATCAGTCGCTGCAGCTCCTTTGCACGTGCTTCGACGCTCGCAGAGCTCGAGCGCGCTTCCGAGAGCGCGAGCGTGTACAGCGCGATGATCGTCTCGGCTCCATGGTGCGCCGATGTAAGCGCCGCGAGCAGCACCACCAACCACGCCTCCTCGCGCACTGCAGGCGAAAGCTCCTCCCGAAACGCTTGCATCTCGGCCAACGTCACGTCCTCAGGCACCACCACCGCCGGATACCCACTCTTTCCCCCATTGCTGCTCGTAGACGCCATCCTGCTATCCCTGACCACGCCTGCCGTCCGGCCAAGATTCGTCGTCCGCACCGCCGTCCCAACGTGCAGCCCAAGGTGTGATCCACGTAGAACGATGCTAGAAAGACCCCCGATTGCGGCGAGACGCATCGAAACAGCCGAGTCTCTGCCAATGTAGAGTTGATGGTGGCACTGAGCTCAACTTTGATTCCTCCCCACCCCACTGGAAGCTCAAACTCCGCCAGCGCGCGGTCCATGCGCTCCCGCCCATGTGGAGGCTTGGCACGGATCGACTTGGGAACCATAACGACCTCACCTCTCAAACCCGCAGCATGCAACACTCGTTTGACCGAACCGCAGCTTATCCGCCGCACCGAATCTCATCGCTCACCCACTCCCAGCCAGCCATTCTCGGGACAGTGCCGCAGCCAAAGCGTTGAGAATACATATTAGCGACAAGCCTTTTGATTCGCATCGCCACTGTCGCGGGGCCTAGATGCCCATCTGGCGCTTCATGCCGAGCCATACTGCGAACGAGATGCTGGTCATGGGGACGACCTTTAGGAAACCGATGCTGAGGCCGACGTAGAAGCCGCGCCAGCCGCTGGTCTTGTAGATCCAGGCAGCGGTCTCCCACATGCCGAGCATGGCGCCTGGGCGAATGATGCCTCCGACCTGCTGGCGTCTTCGGATGACCTCGAACGGATAGGCAGCGGTCTGGGAGAGCGCGCCGGCGAGCGCACCGGCCGAGAGGTCGACGACGGTCTTGCTGGGCCAGAACCACCGACGTCTGCTTCCGGGCGTATCCGCAGCCGGTTCCGCAGGTGGAAACACCTCCTGTAGCAACGTCTTGCATCGACCAAAGACGAGGAAGCTCGTGCCGGCGTACGGGATCATGCCCATCACCGTGACGCTAAAGCCGCGGTAGAACTTGAGCACGGGATACTTGGCCAACAGCCTATTGCCTGCCGGTACCGCGGCCGAGGGTACGTTGGGATCCGTCGCGCGCAGCGCGCTGCCCAGAGCACTGGCCGATGTAGCACCGACGCCTGCTGCTGAAGCTGCTGAAGCTGCTGAAACTGCTGCTGCTGCTGCACTGGAGGCAGCCGAGGTGCTGAGGTTGGCGTGCTGTGCTGTCTGTTGTGCGAGCCTGGCTGCGCGCTTCCTTGCGTCGCTGCTGAAGGGCGCTTCGGTGGCGCCCTCGCTGTAGATCATGGCGATGATGCGACGCAAGCCTCCCTTCTGACGTCTGCGTTTGGTCTCGAACGCGAGCCGGACGCGGATGAGTTCGAGCGGATAGGTGAGAAAGACCGAGAGCACGCCGCTCGCCGAGCCTGCGAGAAAGAGCCTGCCTGCGGTCTCGCTCTGCTTGGTGGGCATGAGGTAGAAGTGCAGCTTGTCGTACGCCATGTACTTGATGGCCGCGTAGGGAAAGATGCGCATCAGCGTCGCACTGTGGCCCTGGAAGAGCGCAAACGGTCCGTCGGACCGAACAATGTCGCGACCCGCCTGGAAGACGCCGAGCCAGCGACCCGAGTACTTTTGGAACTCGGGGTTCTGCGCCTGGAAGAGGATCTTGACGCGATCCAGCGGCGCGATGGCCGACTTGGCCACGCAGCCCGCAATGCCGCCTGCAAAGCCCGAGCGCAGCACGTAGTTCCAGCTCGTCTTGTCCGTCGTCGAGCCCAGCAGCGTAGGCGCCACGACGGCGGAACCTCGGCCAGAGGAGGACGAGGCCGAGGAGGCGGGGTTGGATATTGTGAAGCCGTCGCGGGCGTGGTCAAAGGCGCGCGCCTTGCCCTTGATGTCGTAGCCGGTCGAGGCCGAGCCGGTCATGTGCGCAGCATCGCGCGGATCCGACGCCGCATGATCGGTCTCGCACAATGGTGGATGCTGGGGGCGTACTGCCGCCATGGTCTGCGCTGACCTCGTCGCCCTCCCGTGTCGGTGGACCGATGAACTCCCCCGGCCTATGTCCGCCTCTGCGTTGCCTCTGTGCCGGTGGTCTTGAGGTGGAGCCGGATCAGCTGCAACGTCGCGTATCGCCGTGAGATGGTTCGGTTGGCGTGCTTGGCGCGGGTCGTGCAAAGCCGGGTCGTGCAAGTTGCAGGTGGTGGTTGTGCGGATGCAAGGCCAAGGGCGATGGCGGACCGGGTTGACCAACTGAGCCGGATGAGAGCTCGTCTGCCCCGCGCGCCTTTGGTTCATTCTGGGATTTCCCCCCCGCGCTTGGTAACCGGACTGGGCTGAATGGCTCCCAATCGAAAAGCCGAGCGAGCCTCTTGCCCCGGCTTGTCCGACTCGCAGCCTACTGTATTAATACCGTCACTCTCGCTCGGCCCGCGTGAATGCCTCGCTCCCTGCCCGCTGCCAACAACTCCACACGCGTTGCGTTCCGGCTTTCAGACGTCCAAGATTGTTTGTGCTCCTGCAATCAAACATTCTTCACTCCTGTTGATACCGCCCGCCTCGGCATCACAAGGCGACGGACCAGTAGCCTGAGCAGTCTCCTGGGCAGTGTTCTTCTGACACTGACACCTAAGCGGCATCTCAAAGTCGGTGTCAACTTTGACGACTGGTCAGGCGGTTTCTTTCTATGAAATTGTAGCGAAGAAATCGACCAAAAAAATGCGAAAAAAAATGCTCTCGGCGAGAGTCGAACTCGCGATCTTAGGATATCTGAACTTAACGTTCGTAGGTGTGTTCCTGCAAGCAGGATCGTTGGTGTTACGTATGAGACCTACGCCCTAACCAACTAGGCCACGAAAGCGGTTGTTGGGCAAGGAGGAGTACATTGCGTACATATACCCTTAGCGTAGCACCGTCTTCACCCGACCACATCCGTCTCGAATGGAGTCAGACAACAGGCGTAGAGCGATCTGGAGGATTCACGGGCAATGCCATTATGACAGGACGGTGACTGGCAGAGTGTTACGAGAGGGAGGCATAGTCCGAGACGAGCTTGGCGACGCCGTTGGCGAGCGGGGCGAGTTCGGAGGCGATGGCACACTCTGCGTAGACGCGGACGCAGTCTTCGGTGCCGCTGGGGCGGACGAAACTGCGGGCGTCCTTGTACTTGCCGGCGAGTTCGTCGATGCGCTCCTGCAAACCCGGTGGGCTGGTGAGCCTACGCTCTGCGTCTTCGGTCTTGAAGAGGAAGCGGTCCTTGACGTTGACCTTGAGGATCTTGTTGGGCAGGTCCTCGTACGCGCCGTCCCACTCGACGGGGCCCCACTGGCGTGCGCGGAGGATGACTTCGACGAGCAGCATGTCGGAGAGAGCGTCGCCGACGGTCTGGTTGATCAGATCGACGAGCGCCGCCAGCTGCTCGAGCGCCGTCTGCGCCGCGGGCGAGGCGGGCGTCGCCTCCTTGATCTTGCGCTGCGCCGAGGGCGAGAAGAGCACCGTGCCGTGGCCGTTGGCCTCAAAGTAGACGCCAATGTCGTACGCCTCGGCGGCGTGGTGCAGATGCTTGACGCCCGTCGGCGTGCAGGTGACGGGCACGCGCTGCTTGAGGTACTTGGTCGAACTGCCGTTGGCGTACGCGGTCTGCACGCATCCGAGCTCGAGCTTGATGCCCGCAGCCTGCACGAGCTCCGAGAGGTAGCCCGCAGCGAGCGAGGCGATCTTGTCGCCGTCGAGCAGCCGGAACGACTCCTTGGAGGTGGCCGGTCCGGTGAGGTAGTAGAAGACGATGCGGTCCGCGTCGCCGTCGAACGAGCACATGCGTTGTCCCGGCTGGAGGTTCTCCTTGTCAAAGCCGACGGGCAGGCACTGGTTGGTCTTGACGTAGTCGGCGCCGCAGCCGTGGTTGAGCGCGCCGGGCGTGGTGGTGCTGGTGCGGAGCGGACGGAAGGCGATGCGGTCCTCGGGCAGATACTTGATAAAGTTGGTGAGCGCATAGGCGCCTACGCCGTTGGCGCAGTCGACGACGAGCGGAGGTACGTCGGACGACGTGGGCACGAGGCGGAGGAAGGCGGCGGCGAGCTTCTTGTAGTAGCCCTGCTCGGTAGGTTCGCCGTATGCATCGGCGGTGCCCTGGGTGTTGAGGCACTTGACGAGGTAGTGGAGCTGCGGCGTCGTCTTGAGGCCGGCATCGATGGTCTGGGCGCCGAGCGCAGATAGGCCGTCGACGATGGCCTGGACAAGCTGCTTGCACGAGGGGCGCGTATCGTAGCCGACCACGACCGAGGCGGGAGCGGCGAGGTCGATCTTGAAGTGGGCGACGAGGTTCTCGAGCGAGGCGATGAGCTCGTTCTCGTCTGCCGCGTTGGCGACCTGGGTGCAGAAGGGCTCCCACGAAGCTTCTAGCATCTCGCCGCGCGGATCGACCATCTTGACGCCGTTGTCCTGCTCCGGATTGTGGCTGGCGGTGACCATGAGGCCGATGGTCTTGCCCTTGAGCTTTTTGCTGCGCAGCGCGCCGATGAGGCCGACGCGGAAGCACGTGCTGTCGAGGATGTCGGCGCGTGTGCGGAGGCCAGCGGTGCCGTAGGTGAAGGTGTGCTCGGCCGGCTTGGGGTGCGCCTGGGATGCGGTGGTGATGAGCGAGACGGGGAGGCCGTCGCCGAGATGGGCCTGAGCCGCCGAGATGGTGGAGGGTAGCGCCATGGTTGTGCTGCTGAGGTGAGGTGAGGATGAGGAGCAAGCGGGATCAAGGGATGCTGGTGTGCGGAGAGCAAGGCGATTCGAACGACGATGGATGGCAACCGCTGCTAAACTTGGCGGCTCGAGGCCGGACTGAGCAGAAGAAACAATCATCCAACACCTCGTGCTCTCACACTCTCTCCCACCTCTCACAGTCTGAACCGCAACCAACACTCACTCAATCCCTCGACCCAACCGATTGGGTGCGTTTCGCCTGTCCCCACCTCGCACGGATGCCCAATTTCGCGCGAAATCAAAAATCGCCGCACGCATGCGTGGAGGTGATGGCGACGTGCATGCGAAAAAAAGAGCCGAATGAAGCGAACGAACGCGTGCGGCCGCAAGTTAATTTGAGGCCTAACAACGACAGACACAAAAATGCGCACTCGAGTGTGAGATCGAGCAGACGGCGCGCGTGTGTGAGCTGCGCTGACGGCCCGATGATGAGCTGCTGACGGCAAGCTGAGTTGCCGTGGCCCATGTCGGAACGGCATCGCACCTATCGTCCTTCGCTTCCTCCACGCCGGTCGCACTTGCCATCTCTGCCACCTCTGCCCTCGCCTTTCGCCGGCACAAAAGTATCTCTTCGACCAGAGCAGATCGACCGGAGCAGCTCGACCGGAGCAGCTCGAAATCAAGCAGGCGACCGCGTCGCATCAAACAGAGATAATCCGCCTGCCCTACGTTCGACATCAAGAGAGCCGCCGCCGGTATCACTTGTCGTCGCTCGTGCTAGATCGCTTGCTGCACGGAGCACACACATACACACACACACGCACAGACACTTTGCCTCCAAACATGTCCTCTTCCGTCGGACAGGATGGCGCTCCGCCGAAACTGCACATCAGTCCACCGGGTGCCGCATACGCTAGCGCAACGTCCACATCGACGGCGCCACCAACCGTAAAGCGACCGCAGCCAGGACGCGCACGCTCCTCGTCGCTCGTCTCGGTCACGCGTGTCGAGGAGACGCACGAGGAGATGCTCGACCAGTCGGCCGGCTTCAACGCCAACGCCGACTGGGTCAACTACAAGGGCGCCTGGGTCATCCACGTCGTGCTCATCCTCGTCGCCAAGATCCTCCTCGACGTCATCCCCGCCATGCAGCAGGACACCTCCTGGACGCTCGTCAACCTCGGCTACATGGCGCTCTCCTACATCATGTTCCACTACGTCACCGGCACCCCCTTCGAGTCCAACGCCGGCGCCTACGACCAGCTCACGCTTTGGGAGCAGATCGACGAGGGCGCACAGTACACGCCCGCCAAAAAGTGGCTCACCTCGGTCCCCATCGGCCTCTTCCTCGTCTCGACCCACTACACCCGCTACAACCCGCTCCTCTTTGGTCTCAACTTCTTCGCCCTCCTCTTCGTCCTCTTTCCCAAGCTCCCCATCCTCCATCGCCTCAGGTTCCGCTTCTTCGCCCCCCCACCCACCCCCAGCCCGTATCCCAGCCAACCCCCAACACCCACCGGCTCGCGCGCGCCCAGCCAGGCTTTCTGAGACCTTCCAAGATGCAAGAATCCAACGCCATACCGCAGCAGCAGCCTCGTCTGGTCTTCGACACTCTCGGTCCTCTGCACGCCCCGGCACCCGATCCGCCTGCTAACTCCACCGAACTCGCGTGGCTCACTTGTACGCACCTTCACTGCGAGCTCAATCGACACGGGATCCTCTCTTCTGCTGCTGTTGCTCTTCAGATACCTGTGCTGTGTACCATCCGTCCCAGTGTCGGTTGAATGCCAATGCGGGCGTGTAGGAAAAGCATCGAGGACGACAAAATCGGGACACGGAGGTGAGGAGCGAGTGGAGCGCGTGGAGCTGAATTCAAAATTTTCTCGAGCCGGAATTCTGAGCGTGTCTTGAGCCTGTGCAACGTACAAAACGAAAAAGAAAAAAGGAAAGAAAAATGGGCGAGAGGGGCGCGGCAGCAGGCAGAAGAAGAAGAAGCAAAAGAAAGAAAGAAGGAAAGAGAGCAGCTCAGACCCTGACTGCCTCTTCTTCCTCATGGCTCAGCTCGCTCTTTCCTTCCTCTCGTCACATTGCCGACCATCGCTGCTCCCATCACTCACGACTACCGAGCAACGGATCCGATCTTCTTCAGCAGGAGCTACGAACGGCCACACGCAACCATCCTCGAGGCCAACCTCGAGTCGTAGCTATCCAACCAAAGCGTCGACACTCTCACGAGCTCTGTCGGCGCCACAGCGGCAACCGCCAACATGCCGCACCACCACCGCGCCTCGACGCTGAGGCAGTCCAACAAGGCCTTCAAGTCGAAGCACGCCACAAAGACCTCGCTTCGTGAGGCCTCCAAAGGTCGCTCGGCGAGCGACGTCTCGAGCACCTCGCGTCTCTCCTCGCACAAGGCCTCGCCGCTCTCGGCGTCCGGAAACGAAGTCGGCTCGCGCCAGCACCGTCGCAACCACGCCAAGCAGGCACAGAGATCCAAGCGCAACGCGCTCGTCCAGTCCAACCGCATCTTTGCCGCCGCCTCGTCCGTCTCGAGGGAAGGCAAGGATGGCCTCGCCAAGGGCTTTGCCGGTGCCGGTGCCGGCGCTCCGCGCATCTGCGCCGTCGTCGACCTCGCCGAGGACGGCGACTCTTGGGAGGCCGTGAGGCAGATCCAGGAGGAGGGCATCGACGGCGGCGTCAAGCCTGTTCCCGGCCGCAGCGTCGAAGACGCGCTCCGAGACGGATTGCCTTTCTGCGAGCTCGAAGCTACGCGCTTCCGTCAGACGATCCAGTTCCTTCCGCTACCCTACGGTGCGCTCTATCCCATCCTCGACGCGTGCAAGTGCGCCGACTTTGTGCTGCTCGTCCTCTCGGCCTCCACCGCCATCGACCCAGGCTCGTGGGGTGAGCTCTGCCTCCGAACGCTTCAGGCGCAGGGCTTGCCCACCGTCGTCGTCGCCGTGCCCACGCTCCACCCGGACGGCGCCACGGGCGTCGGCGGCAGCAAGAAGGCGGGTGCGGCGCTCAAGGCGGCCAACGAGGTGCGCAAGTCGCTGCTCAGCTTTGCAAAGTACTTCTCGCCCGACGTCGACAAGGTGCATGCGCTCGACGACCGCGCCGAGCGCGGCGCGCTCCTGCGTACGCTCGCCACGGCCACGCCCAAGCGTGTCGCCTGGCGCGACTTCCGCGCGTGGATGGTGAGCGAGGGCGCAGAGTGGGAGGTCGACGCTGCAGACGTCAACGGCGATGCCAATGCGCTCTCCGATCTCAACGGCCCCGATCAGCAGCGAGGCACGCTCAAGGTGCAGGGCTGGATCCGCGGTGCACCCATGTCGGCCGACCGACTGATCCACCTGCCGGACTTCGGCGACTTTGAGGTGGACCGCATCGCTTACGCGCCGCCTCCGAACGCGCGCACGCGGCATACCAAGGCGAGCGCCACGCAAGCGGCGAGCAGCAACGACGACGACGCCATGACGGATGGTGAGCCTGCGTCGGGAAGCGAGGCTGCGCTCGTGGCGGGCGACGTGCTGCAGACGCGCGACGACGAGTTCGCCGACGACCTCGTCTCGGAGAACGAGCCGGACGACATGGGCAACGAGCAGACATGGCCGACCGAGGAGGAGATGGCGGCGGCGGAGCGGTTTGCCAAGCAGCGTGCGGACGGCGAGATGCCGCCGCCACCCGCGCTGCCGGGCACCACGCCCAAGACGATCATCAAGGGCAGCGGCAACGCCAAGGACAACGCCAAGTACCGTGCTGCCTGGATCATCGAGTCGGACGAAGAGGACGACGACGAGGATGACGGCGACGAGGATGACGGCGACGACGACGACGGGTCGATGATGGCCGACGAGGGCGACGAGGCGATGGAGGAGGGGGATGTGGAGGTCAACGAGGCGATCGACGACTACGAGCGCATGAAGGCCGCGGCGATGGCCAACGGGCAGGCGGGTCAGCCGAGCGACGGCGTGTCCGAGATGGCGTTTGAGGATGTCGACGATGCGGAGGCGGAGGCCGAGTATCGGGCGTATCAGGCGCAGCGTGCGCGCGCGCGCGAGGAGCAGGACGATGCCGAGTTTCCGGACGAGGTGGATACGCCGCTCGAGATCGCTGCGCGCCAGCGGTTTGCGCGGTATCGGGGGCTCAAGTCGTTCCGCACCTCGCCGTGGGATGCGTACGAGGATCTGCCGCGCGACTATGCGCGCATCTTCCAGTTCGAGGACTTCCACAAGACGCGTCGGCGGGTCGAGGGAGCGGCGCTGCTCGACGGCGTGCAGCCTGGGTTCCGCGTGACGGTGTGGGTCAAGGATGTGCCTCGGGCTGCGGCGGTACGTGCGCGCGCGGCGGGCGTGGGCGAGCTGCCTGCGCTCGACTGTGCAGTGCCGTTTGTGCTCTTCGGCCTGCTGAGGCACGAGCACAAGAAGTCGGTGATCAACTTTACCGTCACGCGCAACACCGAGTACGAAGCACCGGTGCGGTCCAAGGACGCGCTGGTCTTGTGTTTGGGACCACGTCGGTTCCGGATCAATCCGATCTTTAGCCAGCACAGTCGCGGCGGCGGCAAGGGCGTCAACAACGTGCACAAGTTTGAGCGCTTCCTGCGGCCCGGTGTAGCTGCGTCGGTGGCTACCGTCTATGCGCCGATCACGTTTGGCGGTAGTACGGCGCCGGCGGTGCTGCTGCGCGAACGAGCGCAAGACGGCGAGTCGGGCTACGATCAACGCGGTGTCTCTGCGGCTCAGATGCCGCACCTCGTCGGCTTTGGTAACCTCATCGATGCCGGTCCGACGCGCATCAACGCCAAGCGCATCCTCCTCTCGGGCCATCCGTACAAGGTGCACAAGAAGACGGCGACGATCCGCTTCATGTTCTTCAACCCCGAAGACGTCTATTGGTTTAAACCCATCACGCTCCACACCAAGCTCGGCCGCACCGGTCACATCACCGAATCGCTCGGCACGCACGGCTACTTCAAGGCGCACTTTGACGGTCCCATCTCCCAGATGGACACCGTGCTCATGAACCTCTACAAGCGCGTCTACCCCAAGTGGGCGCAGCCCTTCCGCACCGCCTATGGCGAGCTCCCGCTGCCGAGGCACGAGGTCTTTGGCCGACGCAACGACCACGCCGAGATGCACGACGCCTAGGCCGGGTGTGCGCCCCCAGCCAACAGCACGTCAACAGCGCCGGATTGTTGTTTTTTGTGGCATCTTGTTTCATACAACCCGAGTTGCGAGTCTCGTCCATGTGTAGGGGAGGGGGCGAGGGGGTTGGGGAGTGGGTGGACCGTGCGTAGTTTTGGAAAGGGGGAAGGGCATGGCGTGAGGGATGAGATGAGATAGCGTGAGCGGGGGAGCGATTGGAGTGGGATGGGTTCGGGCGAGCGGCGGTGAATGGCGTGCGTTTTTGTTTTTTCTTTTTTTTTGTTTAGGCGCCTTAGAGACGAGATAAGGTTGGGAGGTGGTGAGACTGTGGGCTGGGATGGCGGAAGGCTTGCGGGGGGCCACGTCAGAGTTGTTGGGTCTGGGGGTGGCACTTCGGCGAATTGCGAGTGTACCGAGAGGGGGGGATGCATGCATTGGTTATCTCCCATTCACATTTCAGACCCTGAGGGTGCTGGCAGCGGCGTGCTCGCACGGGCATGCTCAAAGCACCCGCCGAGGATATAAACTCCCACCCGCTTCCCCACGCACCACCATCCTCGCTCTCCAAGGCCTACCACAAGTTCCAAATACCGCCGAAGCAAAAGACCCATGACGTCGAGTATCGCGATTCGCTCCAAGGTCTCGGCCGCGACGGTGGGCGAGCGGGGAGTGTATTCGACGACGCCAGGGGGTACGGCTCGGATCTCGTACTCGCGCGACGAGCTGCTCAGCCTCGCCGCCAGCCCGCTCTCGCGCTCGCCTCCCGCCGTCATCCTCCCCGCCGCCATCGCTCGTCACTCACCCCAGCAACAACCGCAACCGCAAGCCCAAACCTCCGACACCTCGCTCGAATTCCCCGCGCCCACCGACGAACTCGACTTCCATCTCGACCTCTAACCTCCCCCAGCCCGCTCTCAACAACTCCCCCACCCCTCCTGGCACTCTGGGTCGCTGTGACCCAATGTCAAATACCCAATTCCAAAGTGTCGTGACTCGCTTTCTCTCGTTCGCTCCATCGTCGTGGGGTCTAGAAAGCACAAAAAGTGCGCACTGAGAGCGTGACCTCGGGCGAAAGGATGGCCAAGGTGAAGGGGGGGGGAGCCGAAACAGGGATTTGTTTGGGGACGAGGAGCTTTTAGATGTAGGGGGGACCGAGGGTGGTTCTGAACTGTTGGAGGACGACCTCGACGACGAGGAGCAGCACACCGCCACCGGGGGCGAGACGAAGGACCTTGGGAGTAAAGCCCTTGTAGAGCGCGGCGAAGCCCTCCTCCTTTGCGATGAGGGCGATGCTGGGGAAGGTCCAGTTGTACTTTCTCACGACGCCCTTTACGTTGGGGGTGTTTTGGATCCTGCTCTTGACGACGTCGGCGGGCGTGTTGAGCACGGTGCCTACGGTGCCGCCGATGGCGCCGCAGAAGAAATCGTTGCGGAGCTGTTCGGTCTTTGACTGTGGCTTGGGCATCTGGGCGCGGAGGGCGTGGATGACGCTAAAGTAACCACCGTTCCAGAGCACGTGTCTCCAGAAGGTGGATTCGAGCCCCGCGTACAGGCCGAGCGGACCGTCTGCCTTGATGATCTTGGCGACGACGTCCATGGGGCCCGAGTAGAGGTGCGCCTGCGCCTTGTCCTGCAGCCTGATCTTGACCAGCTCAAAGGGGACGACGACGACGGATTCGGTCGCGCCCGCCGAACATCCGGTGAGCACCGAGAGCGACTGCGTCATCTTTTCCTCGCCCGTGAGGTTGCGGTAGGTCTTGCCCCAGAAATCGTTGGCCGCAAACTTGACTGCTCGCTTCGGCGCCTCGAGCATCAGCGGCGGCACCAACCCTCGATACAGCCGTCCAGCTCTAGACAACGAGAACAAGATCAGTTCCCAAATCCTTGAGGACTAAGGGGGATGGGGGGGGGGCTTACCCTTCTGACTTGATGATCTTGCGAAAGGCGTCTACCATGCCATTGTAGCGTTCTGCACCGGGCAGATCCGCCTTGCCCTGCAGCTGCATGCGCGTCTTGACCACATCCAGCGGATAGAGGCAGAGGAGCTCGGTGACGCCTGCGATGGCACCGGCGGTGAACTGCGCGTAGAACGGCAACGGCTTGGGCTGCGATGTGGTCATCTTTTTCCTGCTTCACGGCACGTTGGGATCCACGTAAGAGAAATGGTTGTGCAAAGTGGTGGTCATGATCCAAGAGACGCTTGGTGGTTTCGGTAATCTGACCCGACATGACGGGCCTTCGGGTGCGGCTCGAGCGTCCGCGGTCGGCAATCGCGCGATAATCTCTAGGCGCTTTGCCTCCAATCGTCAAAGCCAAAAGCCGTCTTTTCATTCGCTCCCCAAACCCACCTTGAGATTTCTTCCAATCCCACTCTCCCCCACAGAAGCCACAGAACCCACAGAATCCACTGCGGCCAATGCCCCCGGCATTCGCTTCCAACAAATTCCCACCCGCAACCCCTTCGCACCTTGCTTGCCCGATCTAGTCACCGATCGCAGTCCCCTCCCAGTCACCTCCCACCCCTCCCGGCCCCCATCTCCGATACCTCAACTCCGCCGCAATCAGCTCGCACCACAGCACAAACCGACGGCCTCAACCCGCTTGGCACAAACGAGTCAATCCACTGCATCGCGTGACGCATCTTGCATCTCGCAGACTTCGCGCACGACGTCGATCGAGGCTAAGCTGGTGTATACTGTGCGCATGTCACGTGTGGGTCGGGCAAGCGGGTCGGTTAGGAACGACGTACCGAGGCGTGTGCGGGTGGTGGAGGCCGTGGTGCGGTTTCGCTCGGTCTCTTGACCCCCCTTGCGGCCTCTGCTGGCACATACGCATGACCGGTCGGTTCACCATTCGCCCTCCCCGCAGCCTCTCGTGCCACAGCTCCCTCCCCGCCACCCATCCCATCCAAGGTGGCGGCAAACATGCGTCTCGACGCCTGGCCAGCGCCCTTGGCTGCCGAGGCTGCCGAGGCGGCCGAGAGCGAGGTGACGCCACTGCGCATCGCAGCGGGTGGTGGCGAGACGAACCGGCCGACGCTGCCCGCGCGGCGCGGGAGCTGCGCCGCCTCGCTCTTGACGTGCTTGACCGGACTGGTGGATCTGCGCAGTTCGGGTTTGACCGCCACCGCCTCGGGAAACGCGACACCGCTATCATCCGCACCCGCACATGCGTCGTCTTGGGTGCGCGGTACGTCGATCTCCATCTCGAGCGCATGCGACGCCGCCTCAGCCGCGCCCGCCTCGCCCTCGTCGTACACCGCCAGCACCGCACTCAGCCCATCGTCAAACGAATCCGATCCGAACTCCACCTCCGCCGCCGCCGCTGCTGCGGGCGCAGACGCGCTGCTGGCGCATGCGGGCTTGCGCGCTTCCGCCTGCTGCCGCTCGAGATACGCCTGCCGCGCAAGCATCGACCGCTGCTGCCGCTCCGCAACCGCGTCCTTCGTCTCTTCGTCCACCGCACCTCCCTCGCCAGTCGCGGCAGCTGCGCGCGCGATGGCGGTCGTCGGCGCAGAGACCACCGCTGAAGGGCCTGGTGCAGCGCCGTTGATGCCATTCGTGGCCGGCGCGCGCTCGACCGGCCGGCTCGCTGCAGCAGCCACCGCTGGTGCTGGTGCAGGTGCGGGCACTGGTGCGGGCACCGGTGGGTTGGTGGCTGTCGCCTTTCTGGCATGCGGCGGCGCTGGAGCGGCGACGTGTTGGTTGGGCTGGGGCGGGGGTGGGGGCGGAGGCCTGAGTTCGGCGCGACGATGGAGCTCGGTGGGGTCGAACTTGGGGGCGGGGTTGGCGACCTTGAGAGCATTGGCCGCGTAGTGGTGATCGTAGGTGCAGTTTCCGAGAAGCTTGCCAAAGTTTTTGAGCGCGCGCTTGGTAGCGTCGGTGACGGCCTCCTTCTTGCCCTTTTCGAGCGCGGCGGCTTTCTGGCGGGCGTTGTCTGCGCTGCCGTAGCCAATGTCCTCGTGGAAGGCGCCGTCGCGGAGGGTGACGCGGACGACGCAGCTGACGCCTGCGTTGAAGCGCGTGCCGTCGGACGAGGCGTCGAGAAAGTCGACGTCGAGCCGGACGATGGTGGTGGACCAGCCGTTGAAGCCAAACACCTCGTTGGCCAGGTCGACCAGCTTCCAGCCCTCGATGTAGGTGAGCTTCTTGCCGCCGCCGGGACCCGGCCGTTGCGAGAGGTACTCGGGGCCGAGGCGCTGGTTGAGCTTGGCCTGGAGCGTGGCGATGCGCGCGGCGCTATCCTGCGTCAGCCCACCGACGCCGTTGAACGTCTGCGCACCCCAGCCGCCCGGATAGTCGTACTGCGTCAGCGCGCGTGGCTGATGTGCGGGCGCAGCCGCAACCGCAACCGAAGCCGCAGTGTTGTCGGCGTGGTCGGCGATGGTCGTGTCGGCTGCCTGCACGGCTGAAGTGGAGCCGCCTACATATCTCGCGTCCCAGTCGGCAAAGTTGGCCATCTCGTTGTCCGCCGCAAAGGCGTCGTTTGGACTGCAACTAGCACGGTGCGCTGCACCACCGAACGGACCGGGCGCCGATGCACCAAAGGGGTAGGGCGACGGATAGTGCGGCTCCAAGGCGAGCGCCTGGTGGTGTGCGTGTTCGAATTCGGCGATGAGCTTGGCCGAGTGGATGGCGGCCGAGTTCATGGACGCTCGCTAGCGCGTTGCTGGCATCCGAGGGTTACGTGTCGGGGGCAGATGGACCCAAGCGGTCGACGTGTGCGATGGCGGTGCGATGGCGGTGCGATGGCGGTGCGAGGTCGAGTGCGGAAGGATGGCGAATGTGATGGTCTTAGAGCGACTCAGCCTGACCAGAAGGATTGGAGGGGGCCAAGGGAGGGTCGGAGCCGAGCTGAGCATCGGAGGTGCCGCGGGATGGCAAGCTGAGTCGTGTTCTCAGGCACGGCTCATTAAATTGTCTGACGGGCGGGTGGAGCGGCAAAATGAGCT
Source organism: Moesziomyces globuligerus (assembly GCA_030849465.1). Lineage (NCBI taxonomy): Eukaryota > Fungi > Basidiomycota > Ustilaginomycetes > Ustilaginales > Ustilaginaceae > Moesziomyces > Moesziomyces globuligerus. The sequence goes on from JARVLF010000008.1 coordinate 308,195, forward strand.
CGAGGCGAGCCGAGTCGAGTGGCAACGTGACTTTGCGCGTGTGCATAGGGCGCGACGGACGCGTAAATAGACGCGAGCACGTGACTCGAAGGCTTCACGGACTTCACAAACCGGTGGGACGCGTAGAAGAGCGATAGACCTGACTCGAGTGGCCCTCATCCGAAGCTGACGTCGGATGAAAGATCGAGTCTAACAGGCAGCTCGGAGGAGGTGGCGGAGCGGAGGCGTTGGCTGAGGCTGAGACGGGCGACGAAAAGAAAGCACTGTCTCTGAGCGCGGCGAACGAGCGGGTGGTGAGCGCCCGTCGAATGCAAGCTGCCCCTATGTGTCCAACTGCGGAGCGGGTGGGCGGGCGTGCGTGCGTGCATGCATGCATGCGTGCGAAGTGCAAAGCAACATGAAGCCGGACGAAGGAACGCACGACGAACGACTGACGTGGCAAGCTTTGGGCTTGGACGAGGGCGCGTTTTTTCCAGGGCCAGAGAGAGAGGGATCCGAAGCGCTGCGGCTTGGGTCTCTCTCGACGCGCCAAGACGGCGGCGGCAAAGCCAAGCGGAGGCTGGAGCTGCAGAGGTTCAGGTGCAAGGAGAGGAGAGGAGGCAGCGCAGGGTTGAAGGGGAGGGGGGGCTTGCGGCAACGCGGCGCGCGCAAGGGGCGCGGTTTGGGACGCAAAGGGAAACAAGAATGGCCGCAAAGGGACCGGAGATTCCGAGCAGAGACAGAAGCGCAGGCTCGGCTGACGCAAAAGCGCGAGGTTTGATCGACGGGCTGGCAGCCAGCGGGAAGGGGGGGGGACCCTTTTCTGTCTCTTTCGGCTGGGCTGACGCGCAGCGTGTCTCGGCTCTCGCTTGGCCTCCTCTGCTGGGGCGAATCACTGAATGAGCGAAAATTGCATTCGGCCATGACGAACAAGCCAGCGCCCAAGGCTGTACGGTACAGTAACTCTCAGCATGTCGCGGGGCTCAACACCGAGGCACGCATCGCGGCTGCATCAGCGCAGAGCGTTCGAAAGAAGGAAATGCGAGGCGACGACGACGCAACCAGCTGCCGCCGCCGCCGCCCCGCCGCCCCCTCCACCGCCCCCTTGCGTTTCGAGTTTTGGTCGGGGCTCTTCCGTGTTTCGCAAAGTGTGAAAGCGCTCGACCGAATGGGCGGCTTTGGAAACGAGGCTCGGCGATGGCTCCTACAAGTCTTGTTGAGGCGAGGCTAGGCTTGGCTGGCTGGTTGGCTGGCTGAGTGGTTGGAAGGCGGGGCGGGATGGCCGACGCGCGCCGGTGTGCTGCTGCGGCTTTGCTTTTTTGGATTCAGCTCCGACCGACGCAAGAGTGCCTGCTCGGCTCGCCCGCACTCGGCTTTGACACACGCAACGCACGCAACGCACGCCACGCACGCCCACGCTGCACCGCAACGCCCAGTGCAGTCGATTCACCCACAAACGCACACACGCAATCCAACGCGCACGCACGGCACAACTCGCACACGCACACGCCCATCCAACCACAAGCACAAGCACAAGCACAGACAAGCACAAGCACACACGCGCGTCGCACGCTGCTCGCTGCCAGCTCCTCGCTCCTCGCAGTGTTGCGTGTTGGCCGCCGTCGCCCCTCACTCTGCACGCACACTTACCCGCCACCAGCCAGCCCCTTCCTCCTCGTCCTCCTCCTTGGCCTTACAACTCGCCTCCTTGCACTCGCACTTGCACTCGCACGCCTCGCTTCCACCACCACTACACGCCTTCCTTCTCTCTACGGCGCGCTTTCATCTTGGACCTCCTCCTCCTCCTCGTCGTCGTCGTCATTGTCCTTGTCGCCATCCATCCTTATCCCAAACCCTTTCCATCCTCACCGCCATCTACATCCATCTTCATGTCCACATAAGCGTCTGGATCCGCAAAACCACGCCCTCGGAACTCCTTCCCCACCCCGCCCCAGCTGCTTGCGCGCTCGTTTGCTCCGTCTCGCAAGCGCACCAGCCGTCACGCTGGCGCGCGCACTCCACCATGTCCAACCACGCGCACCACCCTTCGCCACCCGCATCGCCAGGCTCCTACTCCCACCATCATCACCCGCCTGCCTCGGCGCCCGCATCCGCAGCTTCCTACGAACAAAACTCGGCAAGATCGCCCGGATACCCTTCGCCTCCCGCATCGCCCCCGCACTTTGTCCACGATGACGCCTCTTCGTCCTCTCGCAAGCCTTTGGCATCCGCAGCTTCCTCGAGGTACGCTCCCCACCAAGCCGCCGCCTACTCCAGCATGACCAGCGCCGCTGCTGCGCTCCAGCACCCCTCCGCGCCACCCACCACCCACCATCCGCCCAGCAAGCTCGCCACCGGCGGACAGTCACACTCCCACCGCCCCGTCTCCGCCATGCCCACCCCGACAGAGCATGCCACCTCCGCCAGCCGTTCCACCGCTTCCGCAGCCGCAGGCGCCTCCAACGTCTTTGCCAGCATGAACGCAAACTACACCGAGCGACGCGCGAGCGCACATCCAACCATGTCCGCCTCCCACAACCCCAACCCTCCACCCATGCCCGCGCCCATCGACCCCACCACGAGCCACGCACTCTCCTCGGGCATCCCCATCACCTCCCCCGCCGCCCTCTCCTACTTTGCCGCTCACCCGCGTCGCCAGCAGGTCCACTTTGGCAACTACCTCCTCCTCCAGACCCTCGGCGAAGGCGAGTTCGGCAAGGTAAAGCTCGGCGTCCACAAGGAGTGGGGCGAGGAGGTCGCCGTCAAGCTCATCAAGCGCGACAAGGTCGCCACAGAAGCGCCCCTCGTCCTCGACGACTCGCAAAACAAGGACCCCGCAAAGATGTCCAAGGTCGAGCGCGAGATCCAGGTGCTCAAGGACGTCCGCCATCCCAACATCGTCCGCCTCTACGAGGTCATCGAATCCGACCGCTACATCGGCATCGTCCTCGAGTACGCTTCCGGCGGCGAGCTCTTCGATCACATCCTCGCCCACAAGTACCTCAAGGAGGACCACGCCTGCCGCCTCTTTGCACAGCTCATCTCCGGCGTCTCCTACCTCCACCAGAAGAAGATCGTACACCGCGACCTCAAGCTCGAAAACCTCCTCCTCGACCGCAACCGCAACGTCATCATCACCGACTTTGGCTTCGCCAACAACTTTGAGGACAAGCGCAACGACCTCATGGCCACCAGCTGCGGCTCCCCCTGCTACGCCGCCCCCGAACTCGTCGTCCAGGACGGCCTCTACGCCGGCTCCGCCGTCGACGTCTGGTCCTGCGGCGTCATCCTCTACGCCATGCTCGCAGGCTACCTCCCCTTCGACGACGACCCCGCCAACCCGGACGGCGACAACATCAACCTCCTCTACAAGTACATCCTCGCCACCCCGCTCTCCTTCCCCGAGTACATTACCGCACAGCCCCGCGACCTCCTCTCCAAGATGCTCGTCCCCGATCCCACCCGCCGCGCCACCCTCGAGCAGGTCATGCAGCACAGCTGGCTCCGCAACTACCGAGAGCTCTTCAAGTTCTCCGTAGACGACCTCGAACGCGCCGCCACAGAGCAGCAGACCAAGAAGCGCCAGATGTACCGCCAGCAGATGCTCTACCAGCAGCAGCTCCAGGAGCAGCAGCGTCGCCAGCAGCTCGAACGCAGCCAGTCGGTGCGTCAGAACGTATCGCACCTCCCCGTCGGCACCGCTTACACCACCAACGCTGCCGTCCCCGCTCCCTCGGCCGCCGCGCATCGCCAGACGCTGCCGGTCAGCGCCACCGTCCCCGATCGTCTCTACGAACCCGTCGGCAGCGCTACCAGCGTCCCGCGTCCGGCAGCCCTGCCCGCAGCCGCCCCAGCCACCAAGAGTGTGGCTGCGGCTCAACCAGCTGCGCCGCTGGAGCCCACAGCGGCGCCTCTGCCCCGCGCTGCCACGACGGCCAACGTGGCTGCAGGCGCTGCCGCCTCCCTCGTCGACCCTGTCACGGCGCTCGGCAACGCTCGCGGCGAGCCGCGCACCCGCCTCGACGACGACTCCACCGCCGCCGCCGCTTCAGCCACGCGCAAGTCGGCCACGCCGGCTCCTGCGCCTGTCAACGCAGACCAGCGCCGTCCCGCCGCCCAGAAGGTGCAGCGCCACACGATCCAGCTCGAGTACGGCGGCGACGAGCGTTCGCGCAACGACTCGGCTCCTGGCCCCATCGCTTCTCCGCCCGGCTCGCGTCACGCTTCGCAGACGCACCGCAAGGTCAGCGCCAGCAGCACCGCTTCCAGGGTCTCGGAGGCCGAACGCGCCAAGGCGGCCGCCGACAAGCTCGCAGCAGCTGCGGTGCCGCCGTCGGTGCTCCAACCTGCTCCAGCGCCCGTCAAGGCGGTCATCCCGGCCGTGCCCGCCGTCGTTCCGGAGAGCGAAAAGGTGATCGAGGCCAGGGCCGAGGGTCGCGTCCATGCCGCCTCGGACATGATGCGCTCGGCCTCGACCAGCTCGGCCTCGCGCATCTCGGTGCCCGCACCCATCGCCGAGCAGGCCTCGTCGTCTTCCAAAGCCGATCGTGCCCCCTCCGCACCGTCGGGAGCCAGGGCACGCGTGCCGAGCTCGGCCAGTACCTCGGGCCGCGTCCTCGCCGACGGCACCAACGTCCTGGGTGCAGCTAGCCCAGCTTCAGCTGCCTCAACGCAGGGCCAGCGCGTCTCTTCGAACCCGCTGCCTGCGAGCCAGTCGGTGGGATTCCCTTCCGCTCCGACTGCGGCGTCCGCTTCCACCAGGCCTCCTTCGGCGACCCGACCGATCACCGCAGACAAGGCCGCTGCTGCTGCGACCCGCCACCGCAAGGGCATGTCTACGGACAAGTTCTTCCTCTCGCGCCTCCTCGGCTCCAACCAGGCCAACCAGGCCAACGTCAACGGCAACTCGCCCCGAGTGGGCGACGACAAGCTGGCCTCGCCTACAGTCGATGCGTCCGCCGACAAGAGCAAGAGGAACAGCGTGACGCGCACCGGCCTGGATCGCGCACCAAGCTCGAGCGGTGGGGCGGAGAAGAGCAGCCGTCGCAAGGCGATGAGCCTGGTCGTGGGCCGACCCAACGAGCCCTCGTCCGCCGCTTCGGATCGTGCGCGTGCGCTCGAGGCTGGCCTCGCCTCCAACCCTGCTTCGCGCACGTCGACGCGAACCAGGGAGGACGCCATCGCGGCCGCCAACACGCGCGCAGCTGCGCAGAAGCAGAGGAAGGAGTCTGGCAGTCTGGCCGGTTCGGGCAGCTACGCCGCCTCGTCGGCTTCGTCGAGGCAGCCGGCGTCGAGTTTGCGCCAGCAGTCCCAGCAGGCCGCGCAGAACTCGCACGACAGGACGTTCTACGACGGATCGACCATCGCCAGCACCTCGACCACGGGCCCGTCGAGCAACGCGGCCAAGAAGGTGATGGACTGGTTCCGAAAGAAAAGCCTCTCGCGCGGCACGTTCAACGAGCAGCCGCCGCTCGGTCCGTTTGAGAGGTCGCCCACCTCGTCGCACCTCAATGGTAGCGTGCCCTCGACGCCGTCCGTCGTCGTCACGGGCGCGCAGGCCTCGCCGAGTGCCAATGGGCATGGCCGTCATGCGGAGGCGCAGACGGGCAGCGAGGGGGTGAGCGGTGCATCGTCGGTGCCGTCGTCGCGCTCGGCGTCGGGCACGCACAGCGAGACGAGCGAGGCGACCGAGATGACGCAGGCGACCAACGTGACCGAGGCGTCGCACGGCGAGAGCGACGGCATCAAGTCGAGCGCGTCGACGGTGCAGCAGCAGGCGACGCCCAAGGCGTCGCTTTCGGCCGTGTCCAACGTGTCGCATGCTTCGGGCGTCGAGCGGGCGCCGGCTCGGGCGGTGGCGGCTTCGGCGGCCACGCGCGCGAGTGCGTCGTCGGCGGTGGCGAGGCCGTTCAACGAGATGCAGCTGCGGTACCATCTGGGAGCGGTGGATCAGTCTGCGCTGACGTCGCGGTCGCCGATCGAGGTGCTGCGTGAGGTGCAGCGCGTGCTGTACGAGATGGGCGTCGACGTGCGGCGCGAGAAGGACGAGGACTTTAAGCTCGAGTGCGTGCGGCGCAAGCGGGCCAAGACGCTGATTAGCGCGACGCATGGGATCGGCATGAGCATCCGCAGCTCGGTCTTCCCGCCTACGCAGGCGGATGTGGAGCGCTCGTCGCGCATGAGCCACCGCGACTCGCTGACGCCGAGTGCCAGCACGCCGGGCGGCGGGTCGTTGAGGAGCTTCCTGCGCAGGGGGTCGTATCAGGCGGGAGCGACGAGCCCCAAGATGGGGGCTGCGGCGCTGCCGACGTCGTCGACCGTGGCGTCTGGCTTGGTGCACGACGAGAACCAGCCGCCACCGCTGTACGGCGATGCGGCCGTCGACGGTGGGCAGGAGGTGAGGTTCTCGGTCGAGGTGACGCGCATCAAGAACCTCACCGGCCTCTACAGCCTCGACATCCGTCGCATGAAGGGCAACCTCTGGGCATACAAGTTTATCTACCAAGCCCTTCTCGATCGCTGCCAGCTTGGCAGCAGCGTCGGCGCTTAGGCCTGCGTTGCTGCTCGAATGGATGGTGGGCAACGCCGGTCCCGGTCGTTTGGTCGACTGTTCACATTTTGCATTTCCTTGGCATGCTTCTTTCCATACCCTCGCCTCTCTTTCGCACACACAACACATCGCACTCGAGACGTCGCATACACGTACATGACAGGCTTTCTTCCGTACACGCACCCACGGTTCTCTTCTCTCACACTTTCCCAGTTTTTTTCAGCAATGCAAGGTCTTTTCTTCCAGTGCGTTTGTGGTTGCGGCGTTGCCGTGATGCGCGGTGGCACTACTGCACATTCGTTGGATCCATCAGATCCATGAGGCCCAGTCGATCCTCGGGTCCCAAGGGTTCAATGGATTCAATGGGTTGCATGGGTTGCATGGGTTGCATGGGTTGGGCCTCTTGTTGTGGGGGTTGGTAGTTTGGGAGCTTGGCACTGAGCACACGAGCACCCAAGGCTGCAGCTAGCATCTCGCTCCTGCGGGAAGCCACGTCGAATTGGTCAGGCCGGGCAGTACGAGAGCTGCTAAGCAACGTCACGCCAGTCCACCCTTACACCGCACCGCCACCACCAACACCAGCAGCAGCTGCAGCATCGATAAGACGACTCGACTTGGATCCTCATGTTGGCTGAACCGCCCGAGGAGATTCGCACAGCAGCTTCGACGTGTTCCAGGTGTTCCAGGTTGCATTGGGCCATGCAGTAGTGCACGACGAACGGCTCTTGCAAGGGGCTTCGGACCGGTTCTCCTGCAGGCTGGCATCTGCTATCGTATCCACCTCAGCCGTCTTGGCCACCTAGCAGCGCGACCAGCGGCGACCTTGAGCTGCACCGTCGTGCTGACCGAAGCGCTCAAAGGGCTGCACTGCAGCTTCGGTGGGGATTTCGTGCGGTCGTACACGACGAGGGCTGTTGCTCGGCTCGTGGTTGTTACTGCCGGCTCGAGCAGCACCACTTACGACGACTCGACTTGAATCTTCATGGTGACCTCACCGCTCCGGATGTGCGCATAGTGGCTGGGGGGGAAAGCTTCAAGCGATCGTGCATCCGGACGGCTGCTGCTGTGCATCTGGCTGCTTCTCGTGGTTTAGGCGGGCTAGCATCTGCTGTACGCCCTCTACCGAGGTGGCTGCTATGCCCTCGTCCCAATTGACGACGATGGGACCCTCCTTGATCCTGGGCATGCCGTTCGCCGCTTGGTTCTTGGCCATATGTTGAGCCAGCACCTTTTTCCTCCTCTCGTGCTCGGCGAGATCGAATCCCGACGTGGTGTACCTCGGTGCGCGCTCCACCTTGGCGTCTGCAGGTTGCGGCGTGGCTAGGTAGTCGATGATGCTGCGGAGCTGGTCTGGCGTCGGCGGGTTTGCGGTCCGGTCCACCACCTCGAGCTGAAACGAGGGCGAGGTGGGCGGATCGGAAGCGGCTTGGCGGAGGTACTCCATCGCGCCACCGCCGACACCACCGCCGTTGGCTTCCACCACGCACGAGTCGCCGTGCGATCCCAAATGCACCGTGCGCGTCGCGCCGCCCTCGGGCAGAGTACGACGGATGCTCTGCGACGTCAACAGCTGCAGCACTTGCTTGGATACCGGAGACGTCGCATCGTGACTGTGTCCAAAACGGCAAACGGTCAGTACGACACGGAAACAAGACGTAAAGAAGCGAGACGGATGGACGTACAAGAGCGTGATGATGGCGGGTCCTTTGTGAAAGCGGATGGACATGGCTTCGCGCGCTCTGCAGCAGACAGTCACAATAGCGATGGCGGTAAAGAGGGTAGAGTCGGTGGATGGGGGTAATTGCGGTGGTGGTGGTGATGGTCTGGGGATGGAGAGCTGGGATGCACGGACAGTGCATGGGAATGGGGATGTGGAGGCTGAGTTTTGTCGAAACCCTTTTTTTTGACGTGCATGACAAGTGCCCATCCGATGCCAACTTAGCTTGCCATTACGCTCCCTACTCTCTGTCATTGTCGCGACGGGCAACGCTGCAGGTCATGGGTCGACAGCCCTCTGCCCTGGTCGCGGATCATACGCCTCGCATCAAGGTGCGCCGTCGTAGCGGTGCAGATCCAGCACCACTGCTCGGCGTGCCTGTCGACGTCTGGCTGCACATCCTGTCGCACCTGGAGCCAGCGATGCTGGCGGCGTTTGCATCGCTCTCGCGCACCTGCCGTCGTCTACTCCATCTCGTCGACCAGCACGCCTGGCGCCTCGTCCTCACGCACCTCTACCCCACCATCTCGGCTGAAGCGCTCGCGCCGTTTCATCGTCGATACGTGCGCGAGGCGCGGCAAGCCGGTCGGAGCTCTCGTCTGCCTGCGCGCTCGCTGCACTGGTACGCCTGCCGCCACGCCTCCACCCTCCATACCACCTGGAGCGGCGTCGTGGTCTCGGCACACTCGATCGACCTCCCTTCAGCACTGTATGGCAAGGCGGCGACGAGGGCGCGACGCTTCGGGGCGGATTTCGCCATCCCGACGCTGGCGCTCGGCGAGCTCTGGACCGCCGTCGGCGTCCGGTCCGAGCTGCTCCTCTCGCGCACGTCCACCGAGCCCACCGCGGCGCTCTCATTCCAAGTGCGCGTTCAGCTCGATAGCTGCGCCGAGGCCGGGACGCTGCTCGCGCACGTGCAGAACAGGCCAGAGGGCACGCGCGACGATCCGTGGCTGGACGTCACGGCGCTCTACGCGGCGGACAGCGCAGCGCGCAAGCTGGTGGTGGGGTATGCAGATGGCGCGGTCCAGCTGCTCGAGGTGCGCTCGAGCGACGAGATCGAGGTCACGCACGTGTTCAGGTCGGATGCGCGCCACGAGATCGCCGCGGTCTCGGTACTGCGCCAGCCGCGCGAGGGCGAGGGCGAGCGCGAGGTGCGCGGGAGCGTATTGGTGGCATCGCTATCCAAGCGCGGTCGGCTACGGATCCACGACCTAGGTGCAGAGACAGGGACGGGGGTATGGCAGATCGATGCAGACGGGACAGCGTCAGCATGCACGGGGGAAACGCCGGTCGAGTCGACGCAGTCGTCAGGCGCGGCTACGCCGAGGCAGTTCCGAAGCGCGGCGTTCAACAACGCGCCGCTGGAAGCAGATGCAGGCACACGCGCATGGTCGGTGTTGCTGGGCCAGCACACCTCAGCCTGTGGCGCCGAGCGATGGATCGCGGTAGGCCTGACGGGCGAGCACGCCGTCTACGTCTACCCGCTGCGGCACCACGAGGGCGGATTGCGGTTGGGCGAGCCGATGTACGTGGCCTCTACTGGTCAGCGCACCTCTGTCTACGCGCTAGCTAGCGCGCCACCGCAGTCCAACATCCCGTCGTTTCTGCTCTTCGTTGGCGGCTTCGACGGCGCAGTCAGAGTGTACGATCTCCGCGCGCTGGATGCGTTTGGCATGAGTGCGCTCTCCGACTCGCTCGATCCAGCCCAGGCACTCCGGCGACGCAGACGTGCCTCGAGGCAGTTGGATCCCATCGCCGTTCTGCGCGATAGCTACGACTCGGACGCGGTCTACAGCCTCGCCTTTGGCGGGCCGCGCGCACAGATGCTACTCGTCGGTGGCGCGCGTCACGCCAAGGTGCGCAACTTCCACCTCGACTTCCTCGAACACTACAGCGTCCCCCTGCTCTCCGGTCCATCCGCAACGCACGAGGCGAGGGACTGGACCGCCTTCGCCCTCCCCACCACCGACAGTCCGCAGTACGCACTCGCCGCCCAACCCCACCGCCTCCTTGGCCTCACCGACCGCAAACTCTGGCAGCTCAACTTCGCCACGCCCCTCCTCGAGCCCCGACCGAGCCCTCCCATCGCCTACTTCCGCCACGCAGACGCCGCACTAGCCTACTCATCCTCCTCACCCCCCACACTCTAGACCAGGAAAAAAAAACCCCAAATCCTGGACAACTTTTCTTCATTGACGATCGGGGAAGGGTTGTTTTTCTTTAGTTGTTCTTCTTGTGCACGGGAGGGTCGTGGCGGACGGTGAGCCAGAGTGCGGTGAAGACGAGGAAGCCAAGCGTGGTGCTGAACGCGCCGGTGATGTAGGGCCAGCTGGAGCTGAGGAAGCGCGGATACTCGTCGTGGTTAAAGGGGCGTACGGGCGCCGTGTCCTTGGTCTCGACAAACGAGAGGCCCTGACGCTTAAAGTCGACGTGGAAGGTGAAGACGCCGTGACGATCGGGGACCTGGAAAGTGGTTGCAAAGCGCGTAAACGCCTGCGTAGCCGTCTTGGGCGCATCGATCGAGGTATGCGTAAAGTCCTCGGGCTCCTGCGCCGTGAGGTGGGCGGTGATGTACGGGTCGAGCATGCGGAAGGCGACCTGAAGATCGAGCCGACTATCGGCGGCGATCCAGCCAACGTCAGGTTGGTGCTGGACGAGGTCGAGGCTGTAGTAGACGTGGTCCTTGATGCGGTACATCGAGTTGCCCCCTGCGGTCTCTTCGTAGTCCTGGCGCACGTCGGCCTCGCTCGAGCGCACGCGGTGGTGGTGCGTCGCCACCACCTTGAGCACCGCCTTCTCCTGGAACGTCCAAGCGGTCAGATCGCGCGCCACAGCCCCATTCACCGCCGCTCTATCCTCGAAGAAAGTGTTCGAGAGCATGTCGGTCGACCCGACAAACACGACGCGCGCACTGTTGGATGCGAGCTGGAAGCCCGAGACGAGCGAGACGATCGAGCCGGCGCCGGCACCCGTGGCCACGCCGGCGACGAGCTCGCGCTTGGCCTCGAGCGGCTCGAGCGCCGCGCGGTCCTTGACCACCCAGCCGTGCTTACCGAGCTTCGAGGCGGCCTTGCTCTTGACCACCGTCGGCACGGCGCGCGGCGTGGAGAGCACCTCGGAGCTGAGCGTCTCGCCGTCGACGATGCGCGTCGTGGTCACCGTCACCGGCGGCGGGGTCGAGTACGACGTCGACTCGGTGACCGCATCCTGCTCCTTGACGAGCGCGGGGGTCTCGGACGAGTAGCTCGTCGCGGGCGGCAGCACGAGCGGGAATGCCAACGGATTCGCACCGACGCGGTGGACGATTCCACGGTAGAGCAGCGGCTTGGTCTGCGCCGCGCGCAGCGTCTCGTCGTCAAACACGTTGGTGTTGGCCACAGGTCCACCTGCAGATAGCCCAGCCACGGACGACTTGCCACCGACGAGGACGGTGGTGTGGTTGCCTGCATCGAGCTGGGCGCTGGCGCGGAAGTGGTCGACGAGCGCCGAGGCGCGCTCGTCGAACTCGAGCGAGAACTCGCGCGCGAGATCGCGGTGCATCTCGCTCGCGCCCGAGTCGAGCGCGACGAGCATGTTGCCTCCGCCCTTGAGATACTCGACGAGCTGCTGCGGCGAGAGGTCGGCGGCGAGCGACTTGGCCGCGGGCGAGAGCAGCACGAGGTGGTCGAACGAAAGCACGTCGTGCTCCACGAGCTGCGGCTTGATGTCGCGCGGCGCCTTGAACGAGACCTCGTAGCCGCGCGAGCTGAGGCTGGAAAGGAACGATGTGTACGAGGATTTCGACGTCGGCTCGACGACGACGAGGATGCGATTGCCCGTGGCGGAAGGCAACGCCGCGGTGAGCGCGGAGAGGAGCGCCAGCGCCACGACGACGCACAGCGACAGCAGCGCACCCGCCCTTCGGGCAGCGTGCTTCGCGGCCATCATGACGATCTCGTAGGTGGGATCGAAGTTCCAAAACGGGTTGGTTTGGCGAACAGGAGGTCGACGGTGGACACAGAGGTGGTTGAGGAGCAAGGGCCAAGTCGCTGTTGGCTGTTGCACCAACCAAGTGTCTGTGCGTTGTTCGCTGGGTTGCTGCCGCCCTCCAGCTCACCACGCTTTTCTTCCACTCGCACGAGTCCGCATCGCTCAGCCTAACAGCTCAGCAAATTCCAAAAAAAAAGGTGCTTCGGCTTTCGCTTCGACTGAGCCTGTTTGGTGGAGCTTGAACCCTGTCGATGACCATTGTCGATGACCACTGTCGATGACCACTGGAGCTTGCCTACCTTCCGGCCATCACTCTGCACGGCGCTGCACGCACGATCGTCAGCTTCCGACACACCATGGCATCTCTGGCAGAGCGTCTCGGCGCTTCTCACTCCGAGGCGCCAGGCTCGACCTCGGCCTCGGGCTCGGTATCAGCCTCGGAAGGCCACGACAACCTCGACAGAGAGCACCAGCTGCGAGCGCGTCTGCTTGCGTCCAAACGAAAGTCGCACACCAGCGACAACGACGACGAGGTCCACCGCAGCAGCTCGCGCGCCCGCTTGAGTCGCTCGCGCTCAAACTCTCCTCAGTACGACGCTCGAGACAGAGCGAGCTCGAGCCGTAACCGCAGCCGCAGCCCCACACGCGCGAGACGCGGCTCGCCCTCGTACGACCCGGCGCCGACATTGTCGAGCATGGCACCTCCACCGCCACCGCACCCGCAGCATCCCGGGCAGTCGTTCACGCATCCCGAGCGACGTGCACCGCGTCCGCAGGTCGATCGCTGGGTGCCACCGCCCCGGCCAGATGGGCGGGACCCTCGCGAGCACGACGACCGCGACCGCCGAGCGCCTCGTCCGCGCGGGCGATACTTTGATGCGGGCAACGATGCAAGACAGCAGGATGGGCAGCGTGATGGCTCGTCCGAGTACGGCGCGGCGCAGTGGAAGCGCCTGCCGCGCGATCCGTATGCCTCTTCCATGTCGAGCGCCGGTAATGGCCAGGGCGGTGGCGCGGACGGCGGCTTCTTCGCCTCGCGCAACGAGCAGCGCAAGAAATCGAGCGTCTCCATCTGGCCGTCCAGCCCGCCGCACGCGACGCTCGACAGCGACGAGGAGCGCGAGCGCCAACGCAGCAGGCGCAAGCACGAGAGCAGCAGCCGAAGGCGCCACCGCGACGACAAGGACAGACACCGGAGCCACCGGGACAGGGACAGGGATCGGGATAGGAGCGACCGAAAGCGCAGCGACCGACACGGTTCCTCGTCGCGCAGTCACCGACACGGCGAGAGCGCGCGGCGCGATCGAGAGCAACACCGCTCGTCGCGCTCGTCGCGATCGGGCCGCGGCGAGCGCGACGGCGAGCGACGTCGTTCCCGGCGTTCGCGGTCGAAGCGGTCGAGCAGCGCCTCGCTCTCTGGCTCCGAGTCGGACGCACGCTCGCGCCGCAGCGGCAGTCGGCGGGGTTCGGTGAGTTCGGTGGCGTCCGAAGAGGTGGGGCCTGCGCTGCCCGAGGTGGGTGGCGAGGGCAAGGCGGTGGATCCGCGCGCCTACGGCGGAGCGCTGTTGCCCGGCGAAGGATCGGCCATGGCCTCGTACGTGCAGGACGGCAAGCGCATCCCGCGGCGTGGCGAGATCGGCCTCTCGTCGGACCAGATCGAGGCGTACGAAAAGGCGGGCTACGTGATGAGCGGCAGCCGTCACCACCGCATGAACGCCGTCCGCATGCGCAAGGAGAACCAGGTCATCTCGGCAGAGGAGAAGCGCTCCATGCTCAGACTCCAGGCAGAGGAAAAGGCAAAGAAGGAACGCGAAATCGTCTCTCAGTTCAAGGAACTCGTAGATACCCTCCAGCCACCCGCCAAGTAGCAATGCATCTAGGTTGCCATCAGCGGCAGGGTCGAGTTTAGATGCCGTGCCATGTGAGTGCGATGTCGACAGGCTGTGCCGAGGCGGTGCGAGAGGGGGTGTGCAGGGCGAGGCAGGGGACTCGTTGGGCCCGATCCAGAACGTGGTGCATCGTGGCGGGCAACAGGCTGTGGAGAGCAGCGAGTGCGGGGGCAGAGCGGGTTGAGGGTAGGTAGAGGTGCGCAGCATAGGCAGTCGCGAGCGAGGCGAGTGAGGCGCCCAAGGCATCATCGGAAGCATCGGTGGGATCGGACTCGGCCGTGATGGCGGTGCTGGACGCGGCGAGGTGGAGCGTGAGGAGTCCGAAGCGGGACTGCGTCGCCTCGGAGGAGGTGACGGTGTGCACGGCGTAGCTGCCGTCTGGAAGGATGCGGTGGGTTCGTGATACGTGCACGTCCTCCGCATCGGTCCCGACGTTGTCCTCGTCATCATCCTCATCGCGAGGGCGCGGGGCGATGGGAGATGGGATGCGTCCCGTGTGCGCGGTGAGCTGCCATTCGACCACCGCTCCGCGCGGCAACGCCCCCTCGGCCAACGTCACCATCAACAACCCCACCCCCGCCCCCGCTCGCGTCTGCCCCAACCAACCCTCTCCACCACCGTCCTTCTCGTCCTCTTGCTCCTCTTGGTCCTCGTCGTCTTCGTCGGTCTGTGCAGACCAGGCTGCGCTGACCATCTGCAACCTCGCGTGCATCTGTTCGCTGTCGGGATGGTGTTCAATCCAGCACACGCCTCCCTCGACCCACCCGCGTTCGACGGCTCTACCGCCCATATCGTTGATCGTCGCGGTGAGGATGCGTCGTGCGTGCTGGATGCTGAGCGCCGCCTGCACCGTCTCGTCCGCGGACAGGCAGAGGTCGGCGGGCACCAACCCGATCTGGCCGGCGATCCACACCTTGTCTGCGACCACGAGGCTCTGAGAGTACGGCCCGATGTTGGCAGGCGCCCAGAAGGAGCGCCCCTGGACGTGCAGCGCGCGTCGCTCGAAGATGCGCTCGCCCCCAGTATCGTCAAAGGCGAGCACGTTGAGCACGAGGTCGCAGCCGCGAGGCAGGTCGGCGAGCGCAACGCACGCGCGCGTGGGGGGCGAGACCCCAAACTGCTCGCGATACACCGCATTGATCCGCCCAAACGCTGCCTGCGTCCGCACGTACAGGTTCACATGCGCAATCTGCTCCATCCCCAGCAAAGGCGCGTGCGAGGCTAGCATACGACGGACCGTAGCGAAAGCCTCGAGCACCTGCTCTTCTACATCTCGACCGGCCTGGCCTGTGACGTTGGACACCACCACCCATCGACCCCGACTGGTGACCGAGGCAGACGGCCACGCCACCCCTCGGTCGAGCTGCATCGTCGCCGCCTTATCCGCAAGCTCAGTGTCGGCAGCTGTGGGTGTAGCCGAAGCGTTGGCGTGTGCGGTCCGCGCAGCCGTGTGCGTGCGACTGCCCAACGCATCTAGCAGCGGGGGCGTGCTGGCTCTGAGCTCGCGGGACGACTCCTTGGGTACGAGGATAGCGTTCTTGAGCCGGAGGTAGCTGACGCTTCCGAATCCACTATCCGAATGCACGACGCGCTCTACGTCCCGCACGTCGATGCGGCTGCGGAAGAGCGGCGAGTCGATGGCCAGCGTCTCGTACTCACCGCCTTCGCCGCAGACGTGCGCACCGTACATGCGGGCGAGCCGGTC
Organism: Moesziomyces globuligerus; assembly: GCA_030849465.1. Taxonomy (NCBI): domain Eukaryota; kingdom Fungi; phylum Basidiomycota; class Ustilaginomycetes; order Ustilaginales; family Ustilaginaceae; genus Moesziomyces; species Moesziomyces globuligerus. The sequence goes on from JARVLF010000008.1 coordinate 324,007, forward strand.
GAGCTTGGGCCGCATCTCGCCCAGCGTCCTGCCGAGGTCGCGCTCGTCGAGGCCGATGCCGGCGACCTTGATGAGGATGGCGACGAGGCCCGCTTCGAGCATCTCGGCGTAGAGTGCCGCCTGGCTGCGCTGCCACAGAAACGTCAACGGCGTGAGGCCGAGGTCGGGACGCAGCGCCACGTGCTCCACACGCACGCGCTGGTAGTTGGACAGGATCGCACCCACCGATACGGCGTCGACCTCGGGGTGGTGTCGCTTCACGTCGAGCAGCAGGTGGTACAGGTCCTCGGTCTCATCGTCGAGCGCCTCGCCATGAGGGCCGGTGGTGGTGGCGGTGGTGGTGGCGGAGGAGGAGGCGGTGCGCGAGCCGTATTCCGAACGCTGATTGATGGCGGTGCCCCTAATCTCGCGTCGATAGAGAGGCAGACCCATGGCTGAGGCGACGAGGTGCACCGCATCGTGTCCGACCGTCTGGTACATGTACGAGTCCAGCTCGTCCTGCGAGCCCGGCGGTGCGAGCGTGGCCAGCGCCACCAGCTCGTGCCCCTGCTGCACACAGTGCACCAGGTTGTAGCACGAGTCCTTGCCTCCGCTCAGCAGCCCAACCACCTTCATCGTAGTGCTCCGTTCGTCGTTGTAAGTCGTAGGGCCGTCGTAGGATTGGGCGCAGTGAGAGGAGAGGAGAAAAGAAGAGCGAGAGAAAGGGTCCAGCGGCAAGGTGGAGGCGTGCGCTTACGTAAGCCGAATTTCTTCCACCCGCGACATTTTTGGATTTCGGAGAGCTTTGCTTCTCCACTTTTGACCTCAGCTCGGATGATGTGGACGACGGTTTCTTCCTGCTCCGCCACCTACGCTGCCGCACACATTCGACTCGGGGCGTACAATCATGCTCAACAGGTCGGTAGCATCGGCGGTAGCAGCGGGTCCCTCGGCTCTTGCTGGCTGGTCCGCATCGACGTCACGCGCAGCCGCCGCCGCCGTCGCCGCGCGCGCAGCCCCAGCATGTACGCTCTGTCGCCCACCACCATCAATGCACCGCACATCACTCGCTCGGAGCTTCCAGACGTCAGCAACCACATCGAGAGGAAAGCAAACAGGGGGCAGCAAGTTCGGCGCGGGTGGCGGTCGATTCGGCGAGCGCAACGACCAGCGCCAGCGCTTCGGCAAGTCCAAGTTCTTTGCGGACCGCAGCAAGCCGCGGCTGGATGCGGACTTTTCGATACCAGAGCCTCCGACGGCGCAGCACGTCGGACGCCAGCTCGTGGACAAGCTGCGTAGCATGGCGGACGATCCGCAGCTGCCGGCGCAGCTCGTGGCGTACGGCATCAAGGGCGTGCCGGCGCGCAAGATGCTGCAGCTGCATTCGCAGAGCAACACGCCGAGCGCAGAGCACGAGGTCGCGCTGGCGCTGTTCCGGATCTGGGCGGAGCAGGCCGAGGAGCGCATGACGCAGCTCGCGCTGCTGTACGACGGCGGGCAGGAGCTGCGGCCGGATGTCTTTGCGTATCTGCCGGACGCGCTCGCGTCGTATGCGAGCGAGGGCGAGGAATGCCTCGGCCGCTTCTGCCTATCTGGCTTCCTGGACTGGGTCGACCGAAGTCTAAGCCATCTCGAGCACGGCGCAGGGGCGGGCACGGGGGCGGGGGAGATCTCGTTGGCGCGGTCGCAGCTGATGCTGCTGCGCGGATGCACCGACTTGCGGTATCCCGTGCACCAGTATCCGCGCGCGCGCACGCTCCAGCGCAGCATCCACCTTCACGTCGGGCCGACCAACTCGGGCAAGACGCACGGCGCGCTCGTCGCGCTGAGCAAGGCGCGGACGGGCGTGTTTGCCGGACCGCTGCGGCTGCTGGCGCACGAGGTGTGGGACCGCTTCAACACGGGCACCGTCTCGCCGGGCGTGGCTGCGCGCGCGTGCAACCTGGTCACCGGCGAGGAGCAGCGTACGGTCGACCCCATGGCGGGTCTGCTGAGCTGCACGGTCGAGATGGTCTCGTCGACGCGCACCGTCGACGTGGGCGTCATCGATGAGATCCAGATGATCGGCGATGCGCAGCGCGGCTACGCCTGGACCGCCGCCGTGCTCGGTCTGCCCGCCAAGGAGCTGCATCTGTGCGGAGAAGCCTCGGTGATCCCGCTCATCGAGAAGCTCGCCGGTGCGTGCGGCGATCACCTCACCGTGCACCGGTACGAGCGCTTGACGCCGCTGAGCGTCGCCGATGCGTCGCTGGAGAACGATCTGTCGCAGATCCAGCGCGGCGATTGCATCGTCGCCTTTTCGCGCTCGGGCATCTTTGCGCTCAAGCGCGAGATCGAGCAGAAGACGGGCCTGCGATGTGCCGTGGCGTACGGCGCGCTGCCGCCCGAAACCAAGGCCGAACAGGCCAAGCTCTTCAACGAGGGCAAGCTCGACGTGATGGTGGCGAGCGATGCGATCGGGATGGGGCTCAACCTGCGCATCAAGCGCGTCGTCTTTGATACGCTGACCAAGTGGAACGGTCGGGAGGAGGTGACGCTGTCCGCGAGCCAGATCAAGCAGATTGCGGGTCGGGCGGGAAGGTACGGTACGCAGTCCAAGGAGACCAAGCCGGACGAGTTGGGGGGTATCGTTACGACGAGACACCCGCACGAGCTCGAGGTGCTGCGAGCGGCGTTGGCGTCGCCGCTGCGGCCGATTACGCGCGCGGCGATCCAGCCGAGCTCCGAGGCGCTCTCGCAGCTCTCGGTGATGCTGCCCAGCGCGCAGGGCGGCGGCGGGCTGCGGACGCTGGCGCAGCTGTACGCCGACGTGGCGCTGCTCGCGCGGATCGAGGCGTCGAGCTTCTTCCTGGCCGACTTTAGCCAGCAGCTGGCCATCTCGCCGCTGGTCGAGTCGGCGTCGGCGGGGATGCTGACCGTCGCCGAGCGCGAGACGTTTTCCAACGCGCCGGCCAACACGCGCGACGAGCGCGTGGTCGCCTTCCTCTGCGCGGGCGTTGCGCAGTTCTCGCGCGGCGGCCTGGTGCGTTTCGACGACGCTGCCGACGGACTCGCGATGCTCGAGGTCGAGGACGAGCTGAACGAGCTCATGCACCACGCTACGCAGTCGCGCGCGCGCATCCTCGCCGACACGCCGCCCGGGACGAAACGAGAGGAGCTGCCGCTCGTCGCCTACCTCGGTCACATCCGCCGCGGCGAAGGCGGACTGACCGGTGGCAGCGCGGCGCATCCGCTGATCAACATGGCTACGCTGCTCATCATGGAGTCGCTCCACCGCTGCTTTACGCTCTACCTCTGGCTCAGCTTCCGCTTTCCGCTCGCCTTCTGCTACCGCGCCGAGGTGGATGCGCGCAAGAAGCGAGCCGAGGACGCCATCGACTTTGTCCTCCAGGGCATTCGCTACGGAAGGGCCAAACGTCTCCAGGCGCTCGGCAGAGAGCCAGCAGCCAAGAGCAAGAGCAAACTAGACTAGAGGCGCATACATAATTGCATGATGCCCGCCATCCTGCTCGCATGAGCCCCCCGGCCTCGCGCTCTCCCCCGCCCCGATTATGTCACGCCATGCCTCGCGAGGCCAGATTGACGACACGTGGAGCCGCACGCGCCCACATTCCAGTCCAAGAAGCCGCCGCGTCTCGGCGGTTCCTTGGCAGCGCGGCCGGGTTTAAAAAAAGAACATTTTTCTCGCCCTCTGCTCGGCCCACTCTGAAAATCCAACCCACCTCTCTGCACGTCGAGGCGTCAATCCACAGCATCGCATCAGCATCACTTGTGATCCGTGGCGTGCTGACGGTGTCTGTTGTGAAGAGAAAAGCCAAGATGGGGGGGTGGGGGGTGTGAAAGCGTGGTTGGGTTTGAGCAATAATTCGCCGGTGGAGGGTGTTGGGTTGGGCTGTGTTGGTGTGGCGACGAGGCAGATGAGGAGAGCGTTCTTGGCATTCTTCCATCCACGCATCCCGGGGCGAGGTGGGGCTTATCGCGTTATCGCCCACGCACGCGAGGAAAAAAAAGGCTTGGCGGCAGACGAGGCTCACGTCAAAACGCGCCGTCTACACGTTTTGATCGTAAATTCTCCGCATCGCTCCGCCCGTCTGCGCGCCCGCTCGCACTTCGCTTGGATGCAAGCCAAACGTCGACAAAGGCCACGCCGTCGATGACAGGCTTGGCAACCACCCCACCAACCCGCAACGACAGCGACAGCGACGTGCGGGCGGGATTGCCAAGCATACACTAGCTGGCATGCCGGCCATCGAGTGCGCATGAGCACAATAATCCCCCGAACGCGAGTCCCCGCTCGGATCGTCAGTCCAGTCAGCAGCACACGCGCCCCACGCACCCCCCGGTCGGACCGTCGGCTGGCTCCCTGTCCATGTGCATTCCACAGCCTACATCCCAAATCATGCAAGAATTACCACCCCTCCCCCTCCCACCCTCCGGTTCCACCCTCCGCTGCGCTACGCTGGCATACTCGCACATGCGTAGGCTCGCATATGGCCGTACTGGCGTCGTGCCCGCGCGGGCGCCTCGGAGCTTTCCGTAACCATCCTGTCTGCTCGTCCTCTCCCGCCCAGAATCGCATCCCGCGCTATGACCCTTGGTGAAATCTCAACGGAGGCGGTGCAAAAGGGGTCAGAGCAGCGGCGAGTACATATATCGTCCCGGACCGGGTCGAGATGCATATACCGTTTTCGAAGCCCGACCCGCAGGCTCATCCTCCTGTCAACAACCCCCCCCCCCCCTTTCTCTTTGCCCCTGTCCTTATTTCCTTGCTTCTCTTTACACCTCCAACGGATCAAAGCTATGGCGACTATATCGCCCACCAAACCCTCTGTCCTATCCCCTGGTCTGACTCCACCGCTCTCGCCGACATGGACAGCATCGCCCGCGACGCCCGACTCGCCGTCATCGCGGCGGTCGTCCGGCGCGGGCGAGTGTGAATCGTGCTCGGCGAGCCGGCCGTACGTAGCGCGGATCCGTTCGCCCTCGCACGTCGTGCTCGCGGTGCGCCTGCTGCTGACCGACGCGCAGCGTCGGCGCGACCTCGTCACCAACTGGCTCCACGTGCCCCTCGGCATCACCTTCCTCCTCTTCCTCGTCTGGGCCATCAAGCTCGCCATGGACAAAGCACCGTTCCGCTTCCCGGCGCCCGTGATCACCATGCTCCTCCTCTTTGCCCTCCTCCTCCTCGCCGATTACCTCTCCACCACCCGCTTCCTCCAACGCCGTTCCAAGGCGGAGCACAAGGTGCTCTTGAGACCGATGCTCGCCGTGCTCGAGGCACCGTGCGATTTCTGCCTCCGATACATGTCGGTCATGTTTACGCCGAGCTTCATCCTCATCCCCGCGCGCGAGATCATCGCGGCGCGCGAAATCGGTCTCATCACAGGCTGGTTCGCCGCCTCGCAGTTCGCCGCGCTCGCCTTCCCCGTTGTGCTGCACAAGCTTCTGCGCTCCGCCGTCGCGCTCGTCAAGCGCAAGCTCACCGAACGAAGAGAGGGCGGTAGAGGCGAAAGCGTCGAGAGGAGGCCGAGTGGTGCGACGCTCGTCGAGGTGCTCTCGAGGACTACGACGGGTGTATTGGCCGAAAAGCCCAGTCTCGCAAAGGGTCTGACTGGGGTGACGGCCGTTGTGACCGCACCGTTGGCCGTCAAGGAGGGCGATGAGGGTCGGCAGTTGAGGCATGTTCAGCTCGAGACCGCGAGGCAGCAGGGTGATCCGTACGCGACGACGCACTCGCCTGTGCGAGAACACCACTATCCATCGCCGCGCCTCGGCCACGACCACGATCGTCCGCTCGGCAGGAGTCGATCGCTGGCGAGGAAGTGGAGCGATCGACCAGTCTCTCCCTCGCCGCACCGCGCCGGCGCCGTGGCGAGGGGGAGGCCGAGGTTACGTCCGCAGAGCGCAAATGCACAGCCAGAGGCCTCGGTCTCACCGACGTTCGACGAGTGGATCTTCACCGCACGACGCGACCGGATGCAGCAGCGCACCGAGCTCGAACCGCACGAGCAGGACGAGGCGGCGCCCGACACGCTCGTCGTACCCACGCTCGCACCGCCGACACCGGCAAGGCTCAGCAGCGACTACAGCGCCGATGCCACGCGAAGACCCAGCGCGGCCGATAGCCAACTCACCATGAGCCACGACATCCAACCCTCCCCCGCACCCAAGCCAAAGGTTGAACAGCCCACCCAACAGCAAGAAGAGGAGGAGAAGGAAGAGGAGATGGATGCGGTGGATCGGTTGGTGGAGCGACTCTGGGCCTCGATTCCCTGGCTCGTCACGAGCGCCGTTGTGATTGCGGGACTGCCCGTATTCTATCGGCTGGATATCTCGCTGCCGCTGTTTCTGGGCGTCAACATCTTGACCTTCCTGTTGAGCATCACGGTGGTGCCGCCCAAGGTGCGGCGATTCGCGCATCCGATCCTGACGACCTCGGTGCTGACGGTGCTTGTGCTGTGGGGGTTGGGAGCAGCGCGAGGGTGGACGCTGCGTCGGACGCTGTCGACCTACTCTGTGGATGCCAAGTATACGGTCTTGTGGTCGGTTTCGGGCTACCGGGGACCGGTGATCGGTGCGGGCGATGTGCTCTTCTCTACGCTCGATGCGGGGATTGTGAGTCTGGCCATTCCGATGTACCGCTACCGGCGCGATCTGTGGCTGCATCTCGCCGATATGCTTGCGGTGCTGGTGCCGTGCAGCATGCTCTCGGTGTTTGTCTGGCCGACGATCGCGGCTGCGATCGGCATCGCTCCCGAGCGCGCGCTCGCGTTCGCGAGCCGTTTCATGTCGACACCGCTCGCCATCGAACTCTCGCTCACCATCGGCGCAGACGAAAGCATGACGGTCATCCTCGTCGTCGTCACCGGCATCGTCATCTCGATCGTCAAAGACCCCTTCTTCCGCCTCTTCCGCCTAGACCCCACCCAGGACGGTCAGACGCACAACACCGACTACCTCACCATCGGCATCGCCATGGGCAGCACCGCAGGCGCCATCGGCGCAAGCAGCCTCATCGCCACCCCGCGCTGCATGGCCATCGCCTCGCTCAGCTTCGTCCTCTTCGGCGCCCTCCTCCTCATCCTCGCTGCCATCCCCCCCGTCGTAGATACTCTCCGCATCCTCGCCCACGCCCCGCTCGTCTTCACGCCTGCATCTTGACCTTAGATCTTCGCAAGTCCCCTCGCAAGTCACTGTACATACCGCATCATGCATAACGAACCCCTGCTGCTTGACTGCATTGAAAACATCTACGCCTCGGGGATGGGGACGACACACCCTGCGACCAGGAACGGGAGACCGTGTTTGCTGACTTTGGCCTCGAAGGTGACGACGACCTTTTTGCGCACGACGGCGGGGGATCCGTCGGGACACTTACCCGAGCCGTCGCCGAGCCACTCGCCGGTGCGCGGATCGAAGCTGGGGCGGTCAAAGAGGAGGAGGCTACGATCGATCTCGAGCGTGACGTTCTGCGAGGGGGGCGAAGCGAGTTCGCGGGTAGCCTCGCGCGCATACTGCTCCCACATGTGTACGCAGTCCTTTTCGGTGACCAGCTGATAGTGGCAGATCTGGCCCGCCTCAAAGATCGACTCGGGGAGCTGGAAGAGCTTGCAGGCATGCGAGTTGGCTGCGTAGATCTCGCCCGTCCTCCTGGTGATGATCATGGCGACCGGGATCGCGGCGAGCACGTTGGCCTGGTACCACTCGAGCAGCTGGTAGAAGCTGTCTTCGACGCCGATCAGCTCTTGCTCGGGGAGGCTGCGCGAGAGCGCCATGAGCTTGGGTCGGATCACCGAGAGGCTTCGATCGACCTGCTCGCAGCTCGCGCGCGAGTAGCGCGTATGCATCCAGCGCGCCAGCTTGGCATAACCAAACGTATACGAGTAGCTCGGCTTGCCACCCTGCAGCGCCGAGGTCGTCGCCATCTCCTCCTGCAGCAGATGCTTCGGTCGCAGCGGCAACTTGAAGCCCGCCTCGTCCACCTCGCACGGACTCTGCCGCTGCGTGGTCAACGTCGCCGACTGCGACCTCTTGCGCCTCGCGCCCGCCTCGCCCGTGGCGTCGGGCAGATCCACCGAGCTCGAGCGCAGCAGCGACTGGCCCCTGGGCAGATCCGCCATGGCGGGCGTCATGAGCAGCGAGGTGGGCATCTCGCCAAAGATGTCGCTGAGATCCGCCGCCGCAGGCCCCGCCTCGAGCATGTGCTTCATCTTGGACTGCATGCTGGCGTCCATGGAGCGATTCCACGCCTCCTCCTGCTCCTTGGCAGACACGCCCGCCGCCGCTTCCTGCTTCGGCCGTCGCTGCAGCTCCATCCTCGCTGGACTCAGCAGGCCCGAGATGGACATGGTCGGGCGGATGTCCGGGTCGCGCGCGCTCGCACCCGGCATGACGTCCATGTCCAACGGCAGACGTGCGCCGCCCTCGCTGCCGCGTCGCAACGACGAGGCGGCCGACGAGGTGATGCTCTCGGCATCCGACTCGGACTCGGTCTCGCCTACCGGCTTGCCGCGACGGCTGAGCGCGTGGTTGCGCGTCTCGCCGAACCGCCGCTTCGAGTTGGACAGCGTCGCTGCCACGCTCGATGCGGACGACGAGGAGGTGGTGGTAGCCGAGGTCGAGGCGGCCCCCGCGGCGCCAGCAGGCTCGGCGTCGCGACAGAGGTGCGAGATGCCGCGCTTGACACAGCGTCGGCAGGGACGCGCCTCTTCGCACGGCATGTGGCTGCGCTTGCAAAAGACACAGGCCTTCTTGACCTTCTTGCGGCTCTCTTTGTGCTGGGCGCCACCGGTGAGCGCCTCGGCAGGATCGGCAACATCGGCGCTGGCGCGCTCGTACTCGTCTTCGTGCACGGTTCCAGCGGCGCCCGAGGGCTTGGAGACGTCGGGTGCTTGGTGTTCGAGCATGTACTTGAACTGCTTCTTGCGCTTCCTTGTCGCTCCGGCGGCGCGAGCTGGCGCGGCGGACGACGGGGCGGATGATGACGCAGCGTTCAACGAACGCGACGATCCAGTTGGGCGCAGGTGCGGATCCGAAAGATGGCGTGTGTCGAGGCCGGGAGAGGCAGACCTACGGCGGCTGTGGTCGGAGGCACTGGATACGTATCTGTCAGGGTGAGGTGCAGGACCTCGATCGAGCGCATCGCCAGGTGGTGGGAGGTGCGTCTGGGAGCGGTGCGGCTCGCGCGGCGAGGTGAGGCCGTGGCGGTGGTGCGACGCAGCCGGGTCATCTGGACGGAAGCTGTGCGCCGGGTGAGCATGGGTATAGTAAGGGCTCGCTGGGTAGTCGTGCGTTGCCTGACGCGGGTGGCTGTACTGCGGTGTGTGCGAGTGAGGCTCGTAGCCGTCGTAGGAGTGCGTCGGCGCATAGCGTACTGGGCGCTCGTCGGGCGGGAGCTGATGCTGACTCGGGTCGGGATGGTAGGAGCGGTACGGGTGAGGTTGTGCTGGTGGTGGGTGTGGATGCTGGGGCGGATATCGGTGTGTTGGAGCGTTGTGATGGCGATGTGCGTGGATGGGAGAATGCTGATCGTCTGCTGGATACTGATGTGGTGGATGTCTGGGCGGCTGCAGCGAGCGAGGCGGCGGAGCATCGTAATCGCGGTCCTGGTCGGCGTTGTTACGAGGCAGACCGGAAGGCTGCATGTTGTTCTGTCGGCGGGGGTCGCTCATGATGGCGTCCGGGATGCGCTGACCGGGCTTGGAGTGATGGATGTGGGGATCATAGCCAGACGGAGGACGATGTTGCATGGTGAGCGCGGGAGCGAAGAGGCGGGGAGGCTAGCCAGACGACGCTCGAGCTGAGGGGTAGGTAGGCAGCCATCGACGCCTTCTATAAAGTATTTGTGGAACGTGGCCTTGTCGCTGGCGAGGTCTAGGAGTTTTAAGAGAGCGAACTTATCGGGAGGCGAGCGTTGGAATGCAGCAGCGTTGGAGGCGAGCGTTGGAAGAAGCGTCGGAGCGGGATTGAGCTGTTGAGGAGTGGCATGCAGGGTGAGGAGATTCCCGGAAAGGAACGGAAGAGAGAGTGGCGAGGAGGTGGGAGGGCGCGAGGCGAGCGCAGGTGCTCGGTGAGCGGTGGAAGAGAAGAGGTTCGATAACGACGACGCCGACCAAGGCCGTGGTGACGGCGGTCGGCTTCGAGGGGCGAGGGGGGGTGGTGAGTCGAGGAGGAGGAGAAAGGCTAAGAAAGGGGAAACGAGAAATCTGGACGTGTTGTTAGGACGGATGTAGGTAGAACTGGGTGGTATCGGGTACGGTGCGGAGCGGAGCGGAAAGGGTCGTGGAACGTGGAACGTGGGAGCTCGAGGGCGGGGGAGGGAGGTCGTACGAGTCTGGAACGCTGTGGCAGGCGAGACGCGAAACAGCTTAGGGCGACCCAGGATGCGTAGGCGAGGCGAGACAAGTGCGACGAGTGAGGCCGAGGCCGAGAGATTGATGGTGCGACAGCAGCAAGGAGCTACCTGAAAAGGCGGCTCGACCCACAGGGACTGACTGCCGTAGTCGGATCCACGTCGGGATCGGGTTTAGAGAAACGTCGAAGCGGGGGTTTGGGTTCGGCAAGCACAGAGCCAACAGCCGAGAATGAGGATTGCTGCACAGCACAGCAGAGCACAGGAAGGCACAGCACAAAGTAGCACAAAGCCCTGCTGCGGGCCATGGCGAAGCTTCGGCCTGTCAAGAGCACCGAAAAAAGAACGGGCCAAAAAAAAAAAAAAAAGGGAAAGGGAAAAAATACAGTAGGACGGCAGCGGCAACAGCAGATCCATGCGCCAAGGAACGAGACAACAGTCACCGTCGCAGTCGGACCAGCCCCATCCCACTCGGCTTGGCAGCCACGGAACGACGAGTGCATGAGTGCAGCCCACGCACGTCAGTCCGAACCACAGCTGCACAACTGCACCAAATATAGTTGCACCTACATTTCAAAAGAGCAAGAGGCGTATTTACTTGCGGCATGCGTGTTGCCGAGACAAGCTGCGGTCGCTCGACAGCGCTTCGCGGGAAGCCCCCTTTTTTTTCTTTTTTTCTTTTTTTTTTTTTCTTTTCTCTCTTCTTCTTCTCGTTGTTCTTCTTGTTCTCTCCCTTGTTCTTTTCCTGTTTCCGTTCCCGTGACGCTGTGACTCCCATCATGGTAGCCGAAGCCGCCATACCTCTGCATGCATGATGCTCATCGTGACCGCCAAGACGAATTTAGATCACGCCGCCCCTTCCCACATGGACACCATGGACAACTGCGGAGCCGGGACCGATAGGCACGCATGGGTGGGAAGCCGCTGTACGGTACTGAAATGAATACCGCGGCGCTGACTCGGAATTGGCTCTTGGCCGCGCGTGCTGTAGATCGAGCGGAGTGAGGCGTGCAGCGCTCCGCTGCACCTGTCGGACTATATCGGCTTATCGGCTGCTCGTGCATCGCAGGCTGCAGATTGGCGACACGCGTTGGTGGCCGACGGCCGATGCCTCGGTGCGCTTCGGTGCGCCTCCGTAGGCGCCACACGAATTTTGCCGCACGTTCCCGGTGCCAGTGCCATGGTAGATCGTAGATCGTAGATCGAAGATCGCCGGTCCGAAACGCGCGCGAGGGGAACGATGGCGATCCGTGTGTACGGATCGGGGGGCGGGCGTCGGTATCGACGGAAGCATCTCGTGGGCCTCGTCAGCTCCGCTCTATTGTTCAGCTGAGCGACGGAAGTTTCCGATCGGGCTCGTGGGAGACCGGGTCCCGTCGGAGCTGTCTGCCAACTCGACTGGTTCTTTCGGCCTCTTTGGTTCCGAGGCGAGCGCTTTGCTTTGCAGATCCCGCGCCAAGGTTGTAAAGCGTGCCATCTTGTGGCAGCGTGTGGCACCGTGTGGCACCGTGTGGTACCGTGTGGCACCGTGTGGCATCGTGTGGCACCGTGTGGCATCGTGTGGCACCGTGTGGCACCGGTCAACAAACATCTGCGCATACATCTGCGCATCGCTTGCAGGGGCTCATTGCATCTCGGACGGTGCCGAGGAACTGGATGCGATCCAAGCTCGCGCCAGGGGGGAAAGAGCATCGCGGAGATCTCTGGCATGCGCGGCGACTTTGAGCTGGCGCGTGGTGGAGAGGAGAAAGAGAGGCGAGGTGGGGCAGATATTCCGAGGCGAGCGGCTGTGACTCTGCAGCGAGCGGATGCGGATCATGCGCCGCGCACTCGAATCTCCCGACCCAACAAATCTTGCGCGTTCCCAAGTCCGATCGCACATGCTTCTGCGGCAAAACAGTGCAGGCGCATGCAGCACGGAGCGCTTCCATCCTTCTGGTCTCCGCTCTTGCCACGATCCCGGATGCTGCGTGACACCCGCCTCTGCTTCGGATTCATGCAGTGCGGTCGGAGTACCAATAGTGCTAAATTCCCTCAAACTCTTTGGGCTCGCGCTCATCCTGCAAGCCCGTCCGCTTTTCCGAGAGCCCCTCTTTTCCCATGCTGTCGCGACACACCGATTTAAGGTACGACTCCACATCCACTCGCAGCGATCCGGTCGAGTCAGTCTGATCGATTTCCGCTGGACTGTATCGCTGTCATCATCACTTTATTGGAGCTATACTGTACAACAATACAATAGAGTAGGTCGAGGACAAGCCATCAATGAGGGAAAGGGGAGGGGGCTGCAGGGCGTGGGCATGCGAGGTACGTTGCGGGAGCGTGGGGAAACCCACAAGCAAAAAAGAAACAAGGCACGTCCCGAACGCTTGGAGAAGACCGACGCATCAAACAGGGCAGGCGCTAAGCGAGGCCAAGAATCCACGCGCCACGCTGCGCCGCCCTCTGCGCCGCACTCTTTCAAGTGCGAATCGCAGCGCCATCCATCGGGAGCCGCAATTTACCACTGCCCACGCCATGCACCGATGCTCGCTTGCAGTGCTTGCCCACTTGCCCGTCGGATCTCTCCCACCTGGAATCGATTCATGCAATCACCGGACCCTTTTTGCCCCTTTTGTCACCGGACCCTTTATCATGATCTTTCGCTTTTGTTACCCACCGTCCCCACGCTTCCGATCCGTGCTTGCCTCCGATTCGCTCTCATTTGTATGATGCTGGAATAGACGTATGAATGGCACAGACGAGCGTCGACTATTTATCGACACTTCACTTCGGTCGTCGTTGCGACAAGTTTAGGAGTTGGGTGCAGGAACCGTCGAGGTCGTCGCATTCGCGGCGGCGGCGAATTTCCCAAGCTGGAGTGCGAGCGCGAGCGACAACCCGAAAAATGTCGCTTCTGCACGCTGTGCCTTCGGACTGCATTCGGTCGCGATTCGCTCATCCAACAGTCAACAGCGCCACTGTTGTAATCTTATGGATTTACGGTGCCACGGCCCACCTCGGCACGGAAACGATCCGGGAAGCATTCACCCATCAAGCCACGTCCTTCCATGGCCCGTCGGTTGGGCTTCCATGCATCCCACATCCCACATCCCACAACACCCATCACCCATCCCGCACTCTCACACTCTCACACTCTCACACCCGCATTCACGCACATGCACATGCACACGCACACTGCCACGCTGCCTCATCCGGCGTCTCGTTCGGAATACTCAATTTCCACTCGCATAAAACATGCCCGCGTCGGTCTTCGTCCGGCGCGGAGTCTCAATCCTTTGCATCGGCTCGAAATTTCGCCTCGAGCCTTTGCATCGTCAGCCGGCCCAGCCTCCGATACGCGTCTCCGGACCGGTCAACTCGGCCTACGCTTCAACCTCCGCGCATGCCCTTTTGCAGTCGACCGCTACACCCACCAACACCCACCGTCTCGGCTCATCCCGAGCCGAACACCTCTCTCTCTCTCTCTCCCTCCCTCCAAATCATCCGTGTCTTGGCCTCCCACGTCTCGTCCTCGTGCCGAACACCGATGCCGCGGCATCCCTCATCTCAGTCAGCTGACATGGCTGCCTTTCGGGGTTTCATAATGCCAACACATCGATTGCGCCGCCTTGTCGGTGTTCTTCATCCACGTTCGGCTCGAACGATGCAGTAGTGCTGCAACAGCATGTCGAACTCCTCCACCTCATCCAGGCCCTCGAGCCTCGATAGCCTGCGTCCCGAATCGTCGCGAAACCGCCGCGGAGCGCGCGGAGCGCGCGGAGCGTCCAGTACGATCCTGTCAGCAAGACGTGCACATCGGTGGTATGCAAGCGCGATGCGGTTCGGGTGGTGTCAACTCACCTCTGTTTCTGCTCGCCGGGCAGATCGGTCCAGACCGCATACAGGCTCGTCGCGGCCACCTGCACGTGGGGCTCGTCGCCTTCCATCCGGTCCCTTCCGTCCGGAGAATTGGACCACGCATCCACCAATCGCTGGCTCTGCGCTCCGATCGTCGGATACGCTTTGGCACCCGGCAGCGACAGCCTCCTCCGCTGCGACAGAACATCACATGACCGGTCAATTTTTCCGCCATCCCTATCGTGCGCACTGGGTGCTGCGGTGCTAACTTACCTCGAGGTTGCTCAGCATCACGCGGCCGAAGCGCGACGGCGGCGAGGAGGGGTCGGACGCTTCGTTGGCGAGCGCAATGTCGTAGCTCACCGCCGAGATCCGTGCGAACCGCTCGCCGAGGTGGCGCAGCAGCCAGTCGGCCTGCTTGGGCTCGATGTACGCCAGCACGCACTCGAAGAGCACCAGCGTCGGTAGGCTCGCGTCGAGCATTCCAAACACGCGGTCCGGATCGAGCCGCTCGTCGCTCGGCGTGTCCGGACGCAGCCGTCTCACGTCCGCCGCCAGAAGCTGGTACTTGGACGACTTGAGCATGCAGACCTCGTCGTCATCGGCGCTCGGCTCCGTCTCGGCGGGACCTGTGGCGTCGAGCTGCGCGCGGAGAACGGCGCTTCTGCGGATGCACGCTAGCTTCTGGCGCGTGTTTTCGCCGAAATCCAGCTCGACGTACTGCGCCAGCTGCTCCGCCAGCCGTGCATCCGACTGCAGCCAACAAACGCACGCGTTTCAGATCCAGCGTCCATCATGCATGTTTGCGCGTTTCTACGCTGGAGTCGTTGGGTGGGAGGGTCTAGGTGCTTACCATGATGCGCCAGTACCGACTATCGCTTCCCGCTCCGATGGAGATGATCTGCTTCGGACCCGGGTGCGAGGTGAGGAAGCTTTCGACGTGGTTGTCGATGGCCGTGCAGCGCAGATACGTGCCGATGTTGATCAGCGGCGATCGGCGTGCGCCCGGATCGTTTCGGCCGTGTGCCCCGTTCGGTCCCGGGCTGGCGAGCTCCTGCGTGTACGGTTCGGCAGGCAGGTAGCCTAGACGCAGTGCTGAGAGGCGCGAGAGAAGCGCATCCGAGTCCGTAGCACGCACCGCCTCGTCCGTCTGCCTACCCTTGCCAGGCATCGCTTCCGCCTCGAGCGGCGCGCCTGCATCGACATGCGCATGCACTCGTCCTCGCGGCACGCCTAGAGACAGCCCCAGCGTACGTGGTGTACCTAGCGATCCCGGCAGCCGCGATGAGCTCGCGGTCGCGCCGCCCGGTGTCGCCATACTCGGGGCGAATCGCGAAGCACGCGGAGGAGGACGTGCTGGTCCTGAGCGTGGCGGCTCGTCGTCGTCCATAGCGAATGGATCCCGCAGCCCGGTATTTCGTTGCATCTTCGGTCGGGGTTGATGCTCGGCCGTGAGTCTTGGGCGCGGATTATAGAAGTTTAGTGGAGGAAAGGTGATGGATAGACGCACACGCTTCACGTCGGATGGTGGAGAGCAACACTCGGACTGCAGGTCGCGCCCGGGCCCGCGTTCGGAAAAGAAAAAAAAAGAGGGTGGAGGAGTGGCAATCTCGCAGATCCCCCGATGCACCAGCTGTGACGAGAAGGTCGATCGGATCGGGGCGAGGTGACGTCTTTCCTCCACACGCAGCAACGTGGTCCGAGGCGACGCTTTCGGCCACGTCTGATGGAATGCACATCCATCTACTCAGCCTCAGCCTCCAATTCCGCTCTCCACGCTACTCCTCCATCCGCTTCACTTGCCTCCGCTGCTCCACATCCTTTCCCTCTTCCGCATCTTCTGGATGAGTCGCGTCTCTACCGCGCGGCGGTCGTCGCTGCCGCTGGGCCTGCAGCGGCACCACCTCGTCTTTGCTGGCTACCTCAGCACCATCGTTCTCGTCGGCACGGTGTACAGCGTCGTCTACGGCACGCACATCCAGAACGTACGCATCTCCTCGGGTGCCTCGTCGGACTTCCCCTCCACGCTTCCCGGCACGGCGGTGGGACCGGCGCCCATCCAGAACGGCGTGCAGGGGAGTACGCAGTTGGGACCGCTGCCGCCGACGATCGCGCTGCCGCCGCACCATGCGCTCAACTACTGGGCGAACCGCAAGAACATTGTCAACCAGCTGTTTGTCAAGAAGGCTTGGCTCTGGACCACGCTCGTGTGGCTAGGCCAGCTCTTCTTCCTGCGACTCGCGCCCACGCCTCGCGCGCTGTCCACCAAGGTGGACGACAAGAAGTCGGAGCAGGCGACCATCACGAGTCCCGTAGCCGCGTCGGTGCTGCGCTACCTCGTGGCGACCTCGGCCTGGCTGCTCTTTGCGAATTGGTTCTTCGGTCCGCCTCTGACCGAGCGCATCCTCACCGCGACAGGCGCGGTGTGCGTGCCGAGCAACAGCGCCGGCACGGTGGAGGAGCTGTACTGCCGCACGCATACGCCGCTCTCGTCCAAAACCCACCCGGCACTCTTCGCCGGCACCAGCTCGGTCAAGTCGATCAGAGCAGCCTGGAAGGGCGGACACGATATCTCGGGCCATACGTTTATCATGGTGCTGTCGTCGCTGCTGCTGCTCGAGGACGTGGCTCCTTACCTCGCGGCCCTCATCGCGAGATCGTCCCTCGCAAAGACGCTTTTCGGCTCCACGCAAAGCTCCAACCTTCAAGCGGCGTTCGTCGTCCGAACCACCTCCGCCAAGGCCGCCATCGCCGCAACCCTCGCGCTCGTGGGTCTGTGGAGCTGGATGCTCCTCAATACCGCCATCTACTTCCACACGCCGCAGGAAAAGGTCTCGGGTCTCATCGTCGCCCTTGCAGCTTGGCTAGTCCTGCCCAAATTCTAGATCGCCCCCATTCGAAATAAAGTCGACCTCGGAACTTCACCGGAATGCAAATGAGAAGTCGGATTGCAGGTGTGCGGGTGTGCGGGTGTGCGGGTGTGCGGGTGGGGGGGGGGGGTATTTAGGCGAGGGAGATCCAGAGCGAGGTGAGGCGGATGAGGCTTGCGGTGAGGCCGGTGCAGGCTTCGACGGCGTCCTTGTCGATGTGGGGAGCGGCGGCTTCGTAGGCGAGGAAGGTGGCTTCGGAGCAGTCTGCGAGGCGGAGCCAGAAGTTGGTGCGGAGGCCACGACGGGTGGTGCGGAGGTCGGCTTCGGCACGGACCAGAGCGCGTTCGGTCGACTTTCGCATCGACTCGACATCCAACTCTCTCACCCTCTCCCGCCTCCTGCGCGGGGTTTCATCGTGGTGCGATACAGGAACGCGGTCATCGTTATCCGGTACAACGGTCCAGGTATCCGAGAGGCTCGATTCGGAGCTCGGTGAGTCTACATCGTCCAAATCCCTTGCAGCTGCCTGCAGATCCTCGCCTAGCATCTGCAATTGCCCCCCATCGTCTGCTGAGGCGTCGGAGGCTAGATCGGGATGAGGACGGGTACGGGAGGGATCGCGCTTTCGATGCGAGAGCGCTTCGCTGCGCGAGATCGAGGTGCCCGCCAACTCGCTTGCCCAACCGAGCTTATCCGTCGCACGCGTGATGCGTCTGTGAGCAGAGCGAAGCCGAGCCCGTAGCGTTCGACGTTGCATCCGCAGCGCTACCAGACTCAGCACGACAGAGCACAGCGAGAGCATGATCCCCAACCGCTCCACACCCTGTCGACGACGTCGCGAGAGGAAGGGTAGACCCAATCGCTGGATACCCACTGCGCGCCAGAACATCCCACCGCCCGCAAGCACCGCCGCCGTCTCGCACGCCTCGCCCACCATGGCCAGCGACTCGGCCGCCGCCTCCACCACGGGCGCCCGCCACATGCGTCCCCACACGCCAACCACCCGTCCCACCAGCCCCGCTCCCCATCCACCTCTGCCTCGATCGACCTCGACTCGCCGACTCGACTCGGTGCGGTTGGTGTTGGCGAGGACGTCGAAGGGGACTTGGGCCGCAGGCTGCCAGGACGACGTGTCTTGGTGATCGGAGGGTCGGTCGAGCAGCTCGTCGCCCGTGAGCCTTGCCTGGAGCTCGAGCGCCTCTTCGCGCGGAGCGGTGCGGCGGTCCTGTCTGTGCTGCCAGTGCTCCATCGCCTTTTCGGTTGCGGCTGTGATCCAGCGTGCGATGAGGACGACGCGGCGGAAGTTGTCGATCGCCTCGGCCGAGGTGTAGATCCTCTGCATCAGCGCGAGCCGCACTGGTTTGGGGAACGACATGGCGAGCACGGCTCCTGCGGGGCGGAGCATCGCGGCGCGGTAGGACCTCGGCACGGGATGGTCGAGCGACGCATGCAGGAGCAGCACCACCGAGTGGCTCAGATGCAGCACCTGCTCTCTGCCCTCCCACGTCTTGAGCAGCCGCACCAGCACGTTGCGCCGACGCCGGTGCAGCTTCACCGCCGCGGGCGGCAGCGTCATCGACGGCCACGACGCCGAGAGGCTCGATGGGAGGAAGGAGCGCGCGGCGGGCGTGTCGGGCTGCGAGCCGCAGCGCGAGTGCGGATGCGTCGCAAAGCTCGTCGAGTGCGAGTGGCTGATCGTGATCACATCGCCCTCCTGCGCTTCGCGCGCACTCAGCGTCTGGTCCGCAGAGCCGCTCATGTCGTCCTGCCCGTCGCCGTCCGATGCCAGCGTGCGCTCGTGCGCATCGCGCAGATCAAAGTCGTACGACGGCACAAACTCGCTCTCGCCGTCCGCTTCGCGCGCTTCGCGCGTTTGGCGGGGCGCATCGAAGCTGCCATCGCCATCATCGTCTTCGTCGGAATCCGTCATCGAGGTGGGTACGAAGGTGGTGACCGAGCTGAGCGAGGCCATGGTCGGCTGCGCTGGCTCGTCGGTCGTGGTGCGCAGCGACGCCGTCGACGGGCTGGGCGACACGACGGGCGTCGATGAGCGCAAGCTCTCGAGATGCATCCTCGGCATCGCAGTCAGTGGTTCTGCATCGAGGTGCGAGACGCGGCTGGACGAGGCGGTGACAAAGCCCGTGGCGGTGTCATCCACGTCGCTGCGGAGCGAGAGCGACGAGGTGGAGGGAGGCGGTGGGCGCAGATGCTGCGCGTCGCCGTCGTCGCGGGAGGGATCGTGATTGGACATGGCGCTCGCGCCTGCGAGGATGCGCAGCGGGCAGTGTGAGCAGCAACGCGCACAGGGATGATGGTGGTGATGCAAAGGGTCAGAGAGGGGACGTGCGTGAGGGGATGGGCACGCGTCCTTTCTGTTCCGGCTCACCTCGCCGGCTGCTTCCCGAAAGTCGTCTAGGCTTCTCGCGCTGCAGCCGCGCTGCAGCCGCGCCGCAGCCGCGCTCAGCTGCTCCTCGGCTGGACCCTGATAGCCGCGCGAAACGCCCACGCCCAAAATTCTTGACGAGCTGTTAGCCACTACTTCCTAACAATTTGACAATTGGCTTCCGCCCGAACGACCTCATCCAGCCGCTCATCGGCACAATGCTCAACCAAGCCAGTCTTGGACGACACACAGGCTGCGTATGGAAGCATATAGTACATTGAGATTCAGCGGACACAGACGTCCACGACCTATCTGGAGCTACCGGGGCCGGCGCGCTTGGCGATCTCGTTCTTGACGAGCTGTTCGATGCGGCCCTTCTCCTTGTCCTCGGCCGACATGTAGCTCGCCGCCTTGGCACGGCGCGCCTCTGCCTCGGCTTCCGTTCCCACCTTGTCGAGCAGCGTAAAGTGCTTGCGTGCCGACAGCGGCCTGCACGCCGAGGCGACGATCTTGTCGCCGACGGACAGCGAGTTCTGCTCGTCGTGCACCAGGTACTTCTTGTGGCGGATGTACGGCTGCGTAGTCGCACATAGGCATCGAGAGCAAGAGTGTGTCAGAGACGGATCGATCGTGCGCACGAAGTTCGTGCAGAGGGGGAAAGGGCATGCGTCGACTTACCTTGAGCAGCTTGGGGTGTATCAAGCGGCGCTCGACTGTGACGGTGACTGTCTTGGCCATCACGCCGGCCTTGGTGACGATGCCCTCGATCGTCTGGATTGCCATGATGACTGCTGTGCGTTTGCGTGGGTAGTGCGAGGTCGAGAGGAACGTAGACTGCTTGACGGGGGTCCTCGTAGACGATAGAGCCAGCTGGGGTGTAGCGGACAAGCAGCGAGCCGATTCAAACGTGGCCGAGTCGTGCGCCGGAGTTGGGCGTGCGTGTCCAGATGTATGCGTGCGAGCGTCCGGCTCAGAATTGAGCGCTGCGTGTGGTCTAGATAGGTGCGGTCGAGATGGTGAGCAGAAGACAGACTGGGCATGACAGATTTGCCAAATCCACGCGGCTGCAGGCAGAAGATCCACTTTCTTTTTGCTTAGTCATCGTAGATCAGTTGACGACACGAAAAGGGGCTCTAACAGACTGAAGCGGAATTCTGGCCAGGCGTTGGACCCTGAACGTTTGGTCCATCTTGGCCTCCACCGTCCTTGACATCTCTCTTGGCTTCGCTCCATCCACACCGAGTATCTCTCTCAAGCAGCGCTCTTGTCTGCATGTCGTGAGGGTGCTCCTCGATTCTGCACCTCAGCCGTCACACGTGTCATGCCTATATCCCGTTGAGGTCTGCGCCGACGCGCACTGCTTCCAGCCGCCATCTGTAACCCGCCAGCATGATCGACGAGCTCATCGACCACTGCATCGACGAGATCGGTCTGGACGGAGAGTCTGGCACGGAGATCGAGCGTCTCGCTTCCTTCATCCGCCACTTCCACGCCGACCATTCCTCGCGCTCCCAGCTGCCCAACCAGCTCGTCGACGTCTCCTACCTCGCCTTTGTCTTTCGACAGCTCATCGCCCATCCACAAGTCAACATCGGCCTCTTCGTATCCGGCGTGCCAAATGTAGATGGCGCCAAAAGCGGCATATTCAAGCGCAAGTCCTTGACGTCCAGCGCTCCGAGCACGCCCAAGCAAGAACCGCAGCTGCAGCCCGCCGCTCCAGAGTATGACTGGGTCGATCTCCTGCTCGACCCGACCCTTTCCGAGCGTCAGGATCTCTCCCACCTCCAAAGCATCCATGGAGATCGTCTGCGTCTCGTCTTGACGCCTGCAGCTATCAAGCGCCGGCTCGCAGGCGCCGGCGACGTCTACCTACCACCATCTACTTATCGCGTGCTCCAGATCATCTGCCGCTCGCGCGAAAGGGCCGTGCTAAGCACCGACATTGGCGACGCCCTTCACACCGATCAGAAGACCGTCTTCTACATTTGCAAGCGCCTCGTCGATCTTGGCCTCGTTGTCAGATTCAAGGCACGCGAGACGGGCACCGTCGCCAGCTACTTTGTCGCGACCAGGTTCCAGCATCTCTGCGACCTCTTGATCCAGCATCGCAATGCCGAAATCGCCGCCGATCTGCAATTGAGCTCGGCAACCTCGGCACTGCCGCCGCCGACTGTAGATCCCGCTTTCTCCTCGATGCAATCGCTCGAGGATTTGGATGACTCGGATCAGGACGACGAGGCAGATGCGCACGCCGCGTCTCAAGCCACGGATGCATCGGCACCTGTCGTCACGGTCAAGGATGAGGAGAGTCACGATATTCCGGTCGGCGATCAGAACGGCAGTGAGAATGCACATGCGCCGCATCGGTCGCTCGCTCCGACCTTCCAGCTCGTCGACACCGAAAAGTCGCTGCTGTGGATGAGCAGCCGACCCGATCTCATCCGCTTCCGCATCTACCTTGTCTGCAACTCGACCAAATCCAAGGTCACCGCACGTATCGGTCTCCTGAACCGCATCAATGTCACGCGCGAGCGCTCGCAGAAGAGGATGTTCACCAGCCTGCTCGAGCACGCGGTCGTTGATGGCTTCCTCGAGGTCGTCCACCTCTTCGTTGCCACCACCGGTCGCACCGTCCGCGGTCTCAGGATGACTCAGAAGGGCCTCGACGAGATGCACGACATGCTCCGAGGCGACGTAGATGCTGCTGCTTCGCTCCTCGAGCAGCAGCGCGCCAGCAAGCTCAACGCCGCCTTGCAGCAGGATCTCGACAGGATCGAGTCGCGCCTGCCGCGCGAACTCACCTTGGAGCGCTGGCTGTACGAGGAGGTGGCGCGCGCGGGTCCGTCCGGCCGCACGGCAGCCCAGCTCATGGCTAGGCTCAACGCGGGCGGCCACTTTACCCGCGTCATCGAGCAGATCGCCCTTCGCGCCGACGAAGCGGTGGGCGAGCCCTCGATGAGCGACCTCAGCTTGCGAACTTTCCACGAGCATAAGCTCCGCGTCCGCAGCACCAAGCTCTACAGCCTCCATGCCTGGGTCCTACAGTGCGCCAACGCAGGCTATCTGGACGAGCAGGATCGAGAGCTGCTCGCGCAAGCAGGTGGGACCTCGTGCTTCCACAGCTTGTCCTCCGCTTGGGACGCGCCAGAGCAGGTGGGCAGGCACATGGCAGCCGCCGGTAAGGACATCTTTGCAACCCCATCCCGCAGAGGCCGTCCGCCCAAGAGGAAAGCTGAAGATGACCCGAGCACGCCTCCGCGAAAGAGGGGACGACCACGCAAGACTCCCATCAGCGCAGCCGCCGCCAGTCCATCCCCGGCTGATGGGGCGGGCGGTAGTAGTGCAGCATCGCTGCCAACAAAGCAGATGCAGCAGGGAGCTGGGCTCGTAGACTCGCCCATGCAGGCTGCGCAGGCCAGTCCGGAAGCGGCACAGGGTGCAGGTACAGCGGATTATAGCTCCGGCTCGTTGGCGGTTCCCGACTCACCTGCCGATGGAGCGGCTTCGCGCCGGAGGCAGCGCATGATGCAGACGCAGAGCTTCCACCGTCCAACTTCTCTCCTCGCTACTGCTCCGGTCGTGGCCTCGTCGGGATCGGAGGCCGACCAGGTCCATGCTGGATCCCCGATGCCAGGCACCGCGGAAACAGCATTGCCAGTGACGCCTAAGCGGGAGGCGATGCAAGGCGGCATGCAAGAGACGCCGGACAATACCGTCCCAGCGCCGTCGGCGTCCGACGGCAACCTCGGCAATCTCGGCAATGTGGCGGATCTGCTTTCGGCGCCAGCTGGTCTCAAGACGGAAGCAGATTTGAACATGGCCGCAACCCCGTCTGCGAAGCGGATGGCGGAAGCGATGGCGACGCCAGCATCGGATCGCAAGAAGCGCACGAACCTGACACAGCTGCGCAGCTCGCATGCGCTCGTGCAGTGCATCCGCGAGGCAGGCGGAGCTATGGATGCTCTACAGATCCCCGAGCTGCTGTCGAACTTTGTCGAGAGGCACGGGTTCGCCTCGGATGCGCAGCTGGTGAATCTGCGCGACAAGAAGGTGCGAGACAAGGCGCTGGCTGCTGCGGTCGACAACGGCTTGCTGCGTCGCACGTACGTGCGCGTCGAACATCCCAGCGCCGCGTTCCCGAGACGTCAGATCGTCCATCTGCCCGATCTGCCGCTCGAGCAGGTGCATGCGTATTGCGACGCGGTCAAAAAGGGCACAGAGGGCTGGTTCGATACCAAGAACGCTAAGACGGCGCTGCTGGTCGCGACCGACAGCGTCGAGGTCGGCGAGGTCGATGCGAAGCATGTCTCCAAGCCGTGGCATCATCCGGAGCCGATGCGGCTCACCGAGCTGCCGACGGAGCCCAGCCAGCTCGCCCTGCTCCGCCAGCCATTCCGAGACGTCACGAGCGCCTACCGCCAGCATCTGGGCTATCTCGGCGGCGAAATGCTCCGACTCAAGGCCTTCCACCTTGCGTGCGCGCACTATGTACGCCTTCGACAATCCAACGCCGAGGGAGATGGAGCGCCAACGAACGATGCTGCACTGCCGTTGAGCTTCTTCTGGACCGAGGCTCCGCTGGACCTGTACCTCGCGCTCATGTTCGTGCTGCAGATGCCCGAGCAGGTCGAGCAGCTGGCGCTGGACCCGGCCGTTCGACAGATGCCGATGCACGCGCTGCCAGACGAGCTCAGGCATGCTCTCGGCCTCTCGGGTGGCGTTCCGGCCGACGTCAAGGTCGCCTTCTACAGCCTAGCCACGCAGCTGTCCGATCTCGGTGTGTTTAGGATCCAGTCTGTTTCCGACGGATCTGGGGCGAGCGACCTCGTTGCGTCCACAACCACCGTCGAGCCTCGTCTGCGCGTCCCGCGGTACGACTGGCTGGCGGAGGAGGCGGAGAAGCCGCTGGTCCAGGTGCACGACGTCGGTCTCGACGCCGACAAGATCAACCTCTTCTGGGCCATGATGCAGGCGAGCTGCCTCAAGGTCCGCAGAGGCATGCAGCATGCGGAAGGCGAGGGGGGTGATGCCGTTGCTGCGGGTGCCTCGGAAGCTGTCGCTGGCCACGGTCTGCGAGTCGGCGACGACATCGATCCGTTCAAGACGCTCCCGGAGGAGCTTGGGGCTGTGATGCAGGCGCACCGGGCTTGGCGTCCGTTCTGCCAGCTGCGGCCGTCGCAGGTCAAGTTCCTGCACCGCGTCGACGTGCGCGACTGTGCATCGACGTCCACGGACGACGTCGACCGGCTGGCGTACGTGACGCTCGTGCCGCAGAGCGTGGTGCGGGCGGTGCTGCAACACCGGTGGCGGTCGGCGCAGGTGTCCGAGGAGGCCGAGGCTTCGCTGCGCCAAGCAAGGCCGCACTTCACCTGGCCGCTTCGGCTCTCGGTCATCTCGCTGCCGACCAACGTCTACAGCCCCATCAAGGTGGCGGTGGCGGCCGAGAGGAAGAAGCGCAGGCGGACGGCGGCGGAGCGCGAGAAGCAGGGTCGCATGACGACGCTCGCCAAGGCGCGCGAGCTGCGGCAGCGGCGCGAGGCGCAATTCCAGACGCTGCTCGACCAGGCGTTTGCCGAGGTACCGTCGGCGCACACGCTGAGGGAGAAGATCGAAACGGCGCTCGGCGTGATCCGCAAGAAATTCGTAGCGGGCGACGTGCGGTTCGACGCCGAGGCGGCGGAGAAGGCGATCGCGCGTGCCGTCAGGTCCGCCTCGGGTGTTCGACGCATGCCCACCGCTCGCACTGCGCCTGTGGCCCGACGACGTCGGGCCAAGCCACCGGCAGAGCAGGACGCTGAGCCAGCTCAGGAAGCCGCGGCGCCTGCGGCTGGGGCGGAGGGCGGTGAGAGTGGGAGCAAAGCCAAAGAGGCGCCGAAGCGGGATCGACGGAGCCGTCGGAACTTGGACCAAGCCAACTTCTGGACGGCGGCGCGCAAGGAGTTGCTGCGCGATGCGGCGGTCATCCTGCGCGTGCGCGACGAGGTGCGTGGACGCTCGGACTGGAGCGCGCTCTTCCAGCTGTTCGACGACGACGAGCGCACCAAGACCAAGGCGGTCGTCATGGCGCAGTGGCGCCACCAGTACCAACGCATGCGCACGCTCTACGGCGAAGAGGCCTACCTCGCCGCACTCGAGGCGCGCTGGATCGGCGTCTACCTCGCCGCGCGCGCCGAGGGCAGCTTGGAGGATGCCGGCTTTCCCTCGGCGACGGGCTTCGATCTGGCGGCGCAGGTCGAGCTGCTCCGGGAAAAGATCGACAAGAACGAGGTGCAGAGGTCGCTGGTCAAGCCGACAGCACGCTATGCGCTTCCGGTGAGGCTGGGTGAGGCGGACTTTACGAGCGGCTGGAAGGAGGAGTTCGTCGAGGAGCCCGCCGAGAGGAGGTTCGAGACGTACTTCAGCGCCGAGGTGGGCGTCACCAACAAGCGGTTCGAGAAGCTGCTCAATACTGCGCTCGGCACCGAGCACGAGGCTGGCGAGGCGCAGGTGCAGGTGGAGGAGCGGATGGCCGAGGTGGCGGTGCGGATCGTGGTCACCACGGCGAGCAACGAGGGCGAGGCGAACGGTGCGCCGGGCGAAGATGCGGTGGACGAGGTGGTCAAGGCCGAGTTCTGCGCCTCGGTGGGAGATGCACGCATCGAGGCGGCGATGACACGCATGCTGGAGCTGCGGCTGCTGCGATCCGTCACCAGCGATCCCACGCTCCGTCGTCGGCCCGGGACCAACTTTGTGCTGGGCGACGAGATGTACAAGCTGCTGCCGGACGGAGGAGCGCGTGCGGCCATGGGTGCGGCGGAGCTAGCGGCGACGATGGCGAATCAGGCGCCTGCGCTGCAGGAGCTGTGTGCGGCTGAGGAGGGGATGCTGGTGCAGCCGGTCGAGAC
Source organism: Moesziomyces globuligerus (assembly GCA_030849465.1). Lineage (NCBI taxonomy): Eukaryota > Fungi > Basidiomycota > Ustilaginomycetes > Ustilaginales > Ustilaginaceae > Moesziomyces > Moesziomyces globuligerus. The sequence goes on from JARVLF010000008.1 coordinate 350,314, forward strand.
GGACGGCGAGGCAGCGGCCATGATGTTGCTCATGGAGCTCGGCGTCGCGCAGGGCTCGGTGGACACGAGGCCGTTCGAGGCGCTGAGGAGCACGGCGGCGTTCAACGCACGCGTGCTCAACGACGATCACCTCGAGTGCCTCGTGCGTCTCACCGCCGAGCAGGGCGCGATGCGCTCGCTGGATGCCAATGTGCTCGAGCTTCCCAGCCTGCCCGAGGACCGCGTGCTGGCCTGGCTCGCAACGTCCGAGCCAGAGTTGGAGGAGGCGTGGAGGACGCAGCTGGAGTCGAAGGACGTCGAGGTGCGTGGGTTGGCGCTCAAGATCCTGCAGGCCGGCGCCGCAGGGTTGCACGTTGGCGCCGATGTCAAGAACGACGTCGTACGAGATCTGCTCGAGGGCGAGAGGCCCGTGGCGTTCTGGTCGCCGCTTGGCGCCCGGCCTGTGTTGGTGGCGAGCGTGTACGTGCGCACGTATACCCTCGCCTTGCCCCATGCAGAGTCTCTCCCGCATGTCTGGTCCACTCTCCATCCCCCGCAACATCCCGTGCGCGTGCGTCGCTGGAGGGGCTTGCTAGACACAGCCCTGGCGATCGTCCGCCAACGACCGGGCATCACCCTCGTCGCCCTCGCCGCCCTGTTTCATCCCAAGCTCCGAGCCGCACCTGCCGTCAGCATCAACGACGTCGCCGCAGCAGTGCAGGCGCTCGAGCACGTCCAGGCCATCTACACCCAGCCGTGCGCGCACGGCCTCATCTCGCTCCACATCCACCCGCTTCGGCCCCTCGCCACATTCCGCCCCTAGCAAAACACACTGCACTCGGGCCCGATGATGATAACTTGGTATTGACTGCGCTGCGATCGAGGACGGGCTGCGTGGGGGGTGAGGGGGTGTGGTCACGTGTCGGTGCGCGAGGACTGTTCGGCAAGGCTGAGCTGGATGGCGAGTTCGAGGTCTTTCTCGAGCTGGGCGTCTGGACTGCTGGACTCTTGGCGCGCTGGGGCGGGGGAGGATGCGAGGGAAGCAGCGAGCAACGACTGTCCACCCTGCTGCCTGGCCCAGGCGGAGGGTCTCTGCGGGCCGAGCGTGGGTCTCAAGCCGGGACTGGTGCCTGCACTGACTCTGCGCTTGTCCATGGCGCCAAAGCGGGGCGAGGCGCTGAGCGAGGCGGGATTCGACTCGGCCATGGAGGGAAAGTCGGTGGGCGATCGAGCGCCCATCATGCTGCTGAGGCTCGACGAGATGGATGCGGCCTCGGCAGGCGTGGGCGACGAGAGGCGCGCACTGCGCGGCACATTGACCGTGCGCACCTTGGAGTTCTTGCCCCACCGATCGGCTTTGGCGGGCGTCGTGGCACTCGAGCCCGCCTGGCTCAGGATCGTCCACGCCCTCGACGCCGGCGGCGACGAGACGCCACTCAGACACGGCGACGCCGACGGAGACGGCCAAGGCGACGGCCGCAAATACGCCTCGGCATCCAGCTCGTCCTCGTCCAGCTCGGCTCCAAAATCATCATCCTCCAACATCCCGTACCTCGGACGTGCTTGGTCGTAGAAGGCAGCCTCGGCCTTGGACTCTGCGATCGCAATCTGCTCGAGCGCGTCGGCGAGCTCGGGATCATCCACCACCTCCTCGGGCACCTCGATCCTCTTGCGGCTGCTGCTCGCGTGCGAGCCGGGCACATAGCCACCGCCGCCCATCACCCTCGCCTTGCCCGAGGCCGCCACGGCCTCTTGGTCGCGCGAGAGCATGAGCGCGTACTCGAGCGCCTCCTGCTCGCTCAACCCATCCAGCTCGTATCCCTGCCGATTGCGCAGCTTGCTGTACTCGGCCTGACGCTCCTCGTACTCGGCCTCGAGCTCGGCCTTGGACTCGCGCAGGTCGCGCTTCAGCTCCACCTGCGTCGCGTACTTGCTCTCGGCCATCCGACCGCGTCCGCCCTTGCCCTTGGGCTGCGCCGCACCCGCCGCTGCCGCCGCCGCCGCGCGCTTGCTCAGCACGGGCTCGGCACGGAACGCCAGCACCTGATGCCCGATGCTCGCCACGAGGCAGTCGTTGTCCGCGATGATCTGCGTCACGCGGAAGCGCGCCGCCTCGGCCTCGGTGAGCTCGCCCGCGGCGAGCATGCGCGCCGGATGGCGCGTCGCCGTGCGGTCGTTGATCGTCCGGATCAGATCGCCCGCCAGCGCGTCAAAGACCTTGATCGTCCCGTCCGACGCACCCACAAAGACGTGCAGCGGCGTCAGCTCCAGCGCCGTGATGGCCGTGTGGTGCGCTTCCAATCCGATCGACGGTAACAGCTGCCGTTGGCCTCGGAACCGCGCCGGGTTCTGTCCCTGCCACTCCGCTTGCGTCGTTTCGTCCAGCGGCGTGCCCGTGCTCTCCCAGTCAAACAGGAAGAGCGAGCCGCCTCTCGTGCCGACGCAGACGAACTTGCGCTCGGCATACTGTCCCGATCCGGCGTAGACCTCGAACGGACTCGGCCCAAGCACAAGCGTCGGGGCGGTCTGCGGCTGCATCCCCCCGCCGAGGGCAGGGGCGGCCGTCTCGAGACGCACAGCCGACAGCACTGGCGACGCATAGACGCTTGCGGCCGGACTCTGCATGGTCGAGGAGCGCACGTCGCGCTTTGGCAGGCGAGGCTCAAAGTCCGGGCGGACGGCGGTGATCTCGTCCATGATGGCCGCCCCGAGCACGGTGGTCTCGACACCTGTGCTTGCTTCGCGGGGGATGCCGTGGCGGAGAAGTACCCTCGCACCCGAATGATGCACGAGGACCTGGCAGTCGTGCACATCTGCTTCCGCTTCGGAAGGCTTCGGGGAAGCCGACGGCGTCGCATCGATGAAGATGGAGCTCACGGCCACCTCGCTTGAGGCTCCAGCCGGCACGTCGATGGTGGTTTGGCGGACGGACCGCGCGAGACGGGTGAATTGCTCATGCGCTTCGAGCGTCTCTGGCTCCGGATTGCCGTTGCGGAGATGCTCCGGATCCGAGGCCTCGGGAGGGATTCGAAGGAAGCCAGCTACGTCGATGTTGGTCCAGACGACAAGCTTTCCGGCGGTGTTTCCGGCAGCGACGATGCCTGCCTTGGCGTCGTACGCGAGCGCGCAGATTGGAGCAGCAGCCGAGGCGGCGGATGCGGCCGCATCGGGTGCGGCCGGCTTTGCAGTCGACGAGGCCACCCAGAGCGGCCACGAGCGCAGCGACGACCAGAGGCGTACGGTGCCGTCGAAGCCTGCGGTGACGAATGTGGAGGCGACGTCGCCGAGCGAGGCGATGGCCTGTCTGAGGCGCTCGGGGCTGCGACCGGGGCCGTGGGCTCCGTCGCTGTCGCTCGCGAAAGGAATGGCGATGGCCGTGACGGGTCCTAGGTGGCAGGCACGCGGCGTGAAGCGGATGCTCTTGATGGCGCCGCGGGGATTTGTACCCTGTCTGGCCATGGTGGTCATGCCGACCTCGCCGGAGCGGAAGCCCCAGTAGATGTTGGAGGCGTCGGAGCTCGTGTTGAGCGTGGTGACGTTGGGGCTGAATTCGACGTTTGGATTGCCGTTGCCGGCGCCGTTGGCGGTGCCCTCTGCGTCGAGGTAGCCCTTGGTCACCTTGCCGGTCCATGGGTTGGAGCGCGATGCGACGCCGTAGGTGTCGGTGGCCGAGATCATGAGGCGATGATGTTTGGAGAGCGAGATCTTCTTGATGATGTCGACGCGGGGCATGGAGAGGACGGTGGGTGTGCGCGACTTGCGCCATCGGCGGAGGAGGTCGACGCGCTGCTGGAACTCGTGGCGCCAGGATGCATCGGTGAGGCGTCGAAGCGCGGGTGTCCCCGAGGCCTCGAGAGAGGCGGCGCGATTGGCCTGGGCCGCCTCGAGGCTGAAGTAGGTTGCGAAGGCGGCCCTCCACGTGGCATCGTCGCGTGCGACGAGAGCCCACGCACGGCAAACAGCGGCGGAACGGCAGAGCGCGATGGGGTCCAGGAAGCCAAAGATACGCATGAGCAGTTCTGGAGCGAGCTCGGCGACGTCGGTTGCGGCAGCCGCCTCGGCGGACACGTCGGTCTCTGCAGGCGTGTCGGCAAGCGCGTCATCAGCAGCTTCGGGATCGACGAGGCGCACTATGGTCGAGGCATCGACGGGATCGTAGGCGTCTGTCTGCTTGGCCTTGCCCTTGCCATTGCCGCCAGTGCGGCTGGCCCAGGCTGACTCCTCGGCAGGACCGCGCAAGATGCCGGGATAGGCTGGATCGGATGCGATGGCATGTCGGCTAGGCGTGTGGGTCTGGTGCGACGTGGGTTCGTTGTGTTGGATCGAGTGCTGGTTGGTAGATCGTTGGGCGGGCTCAAGAGACATAAACACTGGTTGGGGTGGGGAGTCGAGGAAGGTGGGCTCGACGGCGAGTGCGCGAGTGATGCAGACGAGGAGTGGTGTAGCGGAGCGTTTGTTGGCTGGTTGAGCTGAGTGGTTGAGGTTGTGGTGGTGTGTAGCAGACACGGTCGAGGTGGTGAGCAGCCTGGTCCATGCTCAGCTGCTCAGCTTTCGGACGCGTCGGGTTTGGCACATGTCAAATTGAGCTGCAGCTCAGTCTCACCTTGCAGCTCGCCACACGTTCTCGCACCCTTGCCTTGCACCACCATCGCCGATGCATTGCCACCACGTGAATCGCCTTGATCGGGGTCTCTCGCCGGGTGCCGTTCCGCCACACATCTCTCGGATCTCCCACCTGTATTCTCGCGATACAGCGATGAGCCTCTCAGAACTCAGCGAATGCATCCATACAGAGCACCTGGCGATCGTGTCACGATGATCACACCATGTACTACCAGCGCTCGGTAGGGAACACCCAGACAAGCGTTCCACATTCGAAATTGGCACGCGAAATGTTGGCCTCGAAAAAGGGTGCGCATCGGCTGGATCGGACAAAGTCTACATCCCCCATTGCCGATCTGCATGTTGGAGAGCTCGGCCGAAGTCGATTTCCGTCGGGTCCGAAGGGCTCTGCGATTTGACGCCTTCGAGTCGATGATGAGATCGGGCCAACCACGGCACCTTGGCGCAGTGGGTTCGATGCCAGTACTCGCCGATCTGCGATGGACGTGCACAGGCTCGCCGAAGAACGACGAAGGCTGCCTCAGACCGGGCGAATGCAACACAATCGGTCGACGCCGGTGAGCGGCGGTGGGGCTGGTGATGGCCTGGACGCACTCACTCCCACACACCATCATCTCACCGTCTCGATACACACCCGTCCGAACGACCGATACATCCGACACAATGGCTTCCCAGGATCTCCAGTGGCTGCTCGTCCGCAACAACTCCAGCTTCATCGTCAAGCAGAAGGGTCTCGGCCGCATCTTCTCGCGCGAGCCCCGCAACCTCACCCAGCTCCACAGCTACAAGGTAAGACCCCACCACCGACATCCCACCCACAAAGCACACAGATCCCGCCTCAACCTAAACGGCCAGACTGCGCCACCAGAAAGGACGGTAGAGGCGGTGGCGACTGAGGTTGGGCTCCATGCGAAGGCAGAAGGGCATCCCTCGAGCCAGCGTTTCGGCCCAACACAGCAGCCGTAGCCGGCCGCACCGACCACCCTGCAGCATTCGATACACTCACGCGACTCAGTTGACTGACCTCTCGTATCGCATCGCTGCACGCACTCGCACTCGCAATCACAGTATTCGGGTGTCGTCAACACCAAGGCCGTCGGCATCGAGGCCGCCAAGTCTGGCAAGGGCATCGTTCTGACCACCAAGAACTCGAAGAAGCAGCCCTCGGCCATCAAGGCGACCAAGAACACCTCGACCATCAAGAAGGGCGGCAGCCGCCGTGCCGCCGGCGTCGTCTCCAACGTCGTCGCCAAGAAGGGCTACCGCGCCGACCTGACCAAGGGTACGTTCCGAACCGTCCGACACCTCGACCCCGATCCAGCACCACCAGACATCAGCAGCGCAGCGATACACACAGGTCGACGTGGTACGGTCAAAGCAGACCGAGGGAGAGCGTAGGAGACTGAAGGGGGAATGCGAGTCGCAAGGTTGGGAGTGGAGGGGATGGAAGGAGGCAGTCTCAAGGCTTGCGCAGCCGTGCATTGCGCTAGAACCCACCGGATACCAAAATTATTTCTCCTTGAAGGTTTGGGCGTAATAGCGATGCAACATCGAAAGCGTCTGGGCGGAGCGGCGCTTCGGCGCCGGCTTCTCGTGGGGCCCTGCTGTCCCGACAGGACGCGGCTGGCTCACCAACGTCTCGTCGCGCTGTCAAGCGCGATGCGACTGCCCGACGTACATCATCCCCAACCCCTCCCCACCCCTTCTTGCTTCCATCCTTTAGGCTGCCACACTCTCGACGACGGATGGAGGACACGCACGATGACGCAAGTGCGTCGACACAACGATGCCATCTTGGCGGACGCTAGTGTCTGCTGATGTCTGCTGATGTCTACCCATGTCGAGGCTTGGAGTTCGCGATCTGGACGGCTGTACTGACCCTGTTGTTTATCGCCTTTTCGCCTCGTTATGATGGTGGATTATAGTTGCCGTTGTTCGTGCCTCTGCTCTGCTGCGCTCGCAGCGTGGCCGCAAGCAGCCCCCCGCGCGCAAGGTCCGCGGCTCGGGTGCCCGCAAGGTCGTCAAGATCGAGCAGACCGACGCCTAAATCTGCGGTCTTGGCCTTCCGACACCATCCTCACCTCCCAAAACGACCGCTACCGTCTTTGGTCCAGGGTCTAGAACACACAGCAATGCGCTAGCTCCTTGACCCACGCTCCTCTCTCCTGGCCTCCGACCTACTGTGAGGAAGTGTATGTGATTTCGGGGGAGACTTTGTTCGGGGATGCACGGGGGTGGGCGTGGATGATGGTAGCATGGCAAAGGAGGGCGATGTTGACGAGAGTGTGCGCAGTGCGAGGCTCGGAAGTCGGAACGCTTGCCACGTTGTGTGCGTCGTAGAGTGGGCGAGACAAGGCGGCACGTGCGGGCGTCGCGCTGTCTCTGGGCGTTCCGAGACGACCCGCGCGTGAGTAGCGGCGATAGCATGCGCACACTGCGAGCTGCAGAAGCCAAGGTGGAAAACAAACGAGGCGAGGGAGAGCTGGTCACATGTGTGAGACCAAAGCCGGCACGCGCGCGTCTCGTCGGCGATCTTTGGGCAGCGATGGTGTTGGCTTTGGCCAGCGGGGTGGGCAGGGCTTGGGCGAAGAGAGCGAGATCGGAAACGCAACCGGAAGCGCTGTGGTTGGCGCTGTCGACTACATTCCAAGCCTCTCTGTGGAAATCTGTCCGATTCGCGTTTCCAGCCTGCACGACAATGGCAGCGCGCAGAGAGTAGGGCGGGCTGGGCTGCTGGCAGCCAAACGCGGCATGGGCGCGCGGCTAGCGGCGATTGAATTTCTCCCCACCCTCGACGCAGCTGCGCACATCTTGACATGACTCCCGCTGGCAACGCTGCAAAGGCGGTTTGAATGGCAGGTAACCCCAACCCACGCAGCAACTCACATTCCAATCGGTCTCGTTCCACCAAACCCTAAAACCCCGCCACGCATGCACGATCGACGCTGGCACAGTTGGCTCTTGCGGCATCGAGATCGTCAACCTCAACCGCTCTCGTACCCGCTTGCATCGGTTTCGGCCATCCTTATCTCGAAGCGAGCCAGATGATCGACGTCAGTTGCCGCCACGTCTCGGCTCGTCCCTCTCAGCTTGCATGGTAGCGGGAAGCCTTTTGTAAATGAAATTTCCACTCGCTCTGACTCGCCTCAGGTTTGCGTCGAACCAAAGGAAAGAAACAGGAATGCCCTGGATCAGTCGTCCACACCGAGACAACGCCTTGTGTGAATCCCCAGCGTCGACTCAAGCCCTCGGTGCTGCGCGCTTGGACTTTTTGGCCGCCGCCGCCGCTCATGGTCTCACCAATCCGGGAGCCTTTCTTGCTTCTTGAACAAGTTCGGCTCGACGACGAGTAAGGCCCTCTGAACCCGTCGACGCACGCCACTTGTGGAGCTTAAGCGAGCGGGGCGGTTTTCTTTCATTCATCATCGTACGAGTTTGGGCGATGGACAGGTCCGCATGTGGCATGGTCTGCGTACCGAGGCTCAGATCGAGCGGTGCGTGCCTGCGGATGTGTGCGAAGTGTGGGCTCCAAGTGCTGTGCGTGGCTGTAGCCAGCGCCAGGGACCGGGTAATGGCTTGACGTGCAGGAGCGCGCGGGGGGACGCGGGGGGTTCCAAGGCTGACGAGAGCACGAGAGTACTGCAGACGGCGGGTTGGATGTGCATCTCGTGCCATGCAGCTGCGAAGCGCAAGGCAAGCTCTTGATTGTGCGCACGGCCGACTCGAGCTACGTGCATCTGCATCTCGTCGACGCGCCGCAGCTGCTGGGCCAGCGGGCGGCTAGCATGCAGATGTGACAGCTGCGCCAGACGAGCCCCGATGCGACGGCGCAGCGAGCCGAGTAGGCGTTTGGGCAGTAATTCTCCGAAGAAAAAAAACAGGGCTTGCAGGACGCGATGCGAATGCCTGGCATCGCAAGCAAGGAAGACGGCGCACAGAGGGGTGCAGCCACCCGTGCCTTGTGCATGCTGGTCAAGGATCCCACTGGCTCTCAAAGCAGGTTGCGTTCCTCGATGACCGCCGCCGCTCTCCTAAGGAAATACTCCACATCGGATGCGCTAAGCCCGCCCTCGAACCGCGCACCCTGCGCCCCCTCCCGACGGGCTAGCTGTACCCAACCCATGCTTTGCCTCAGCTTGCCAGCCGCAGTGCCTTCATGCCAAAGCCGCAACAGACGCCGCGCCGCCTGCAGCTACGCAAGCCTCTCCTCCCCCCACTCCCAGCTGCCGCAACGCCTGCGCACGCTCTCCGTGATGCACACGCCGCTCCCGATTTTGCCTTTGGTTTGAAGTCTGGCCCCCGCGCTACAATGTGCAGTCCGTACCGGTGAGCTGCATCACCTTCCGCACGTCGATCGCCCTCACGCTCATGCATGCCGGCTGTCAGCCTGATGGCGGAAGCAAAAAAAAAGATGCTGCATCAATCTCTGCAGGCGGCTCATTCCTTGCCTGCTGCCTGCGGCCTTGGCGACCAAGCTGCACGTAAACAGCGAAGAGCAGGGTGGGTGCTAACGACGTGCCTGTCTCAGGCTCGCATACGCACCGCGTAGGAGGAGCTGCCAAAACAACAAGCGGCCCGCTCGAGCGCATCCGTCGTGCTTCGCCGCATGGGGTGGGTTGTTTTGATCCCACGCCCCGGCTGCGTAGCTTAGCTGCTGCATCCTCCGCTCGCAGCGACGGTCTCGCTTCTTGCGAGCCGGTCGATACTCGGATCGTCCCTCTGCCACCGAGCCTGGCTGACCGGATGTTTTGGGCGTCCCTCCCTCGAGCAGCTCTCCGTCTGCGGTAGCCGTGCTGGGGACTGGCTCGACGACCGAGTGTCTCGAAGCAGCCCGCTAGTTCCCCCCCTTTGGCTCCAAGCACGCTATGCTAGGCGTCTCATACGAGACGGGAGGGAGGATAGCTGGTGGTCTCGAAAGGTATAAAGAACCAGAGAAATGGCGTCGTTCTCCTCTCCTTTTCATCATCAATCCACTCCACTACTCCACTCCACTCCACTCTCTCACACTCTTCCACACTCTTCTTTAACAGCTCTTCAGCTTTAAAACCCCCTCTTACCTTCAAAATGCAGTTCAAGACCATCTTCGCCGCTGTCGCCACCTTCGCCGCCGTCGCCTCGGCCCTCCCCACTGGCGAGCACAACGGCAACGGCCAGTGCGCCACCGGTGTCGCCCAGTGCTGCTCCCAGGTCAAGTCGGGCCAGGCCGCCCAGGACGCCCTTGCCGGCCTCGGCCTTGCCTTCAACGAGGCTGTTGACGGTGTCATCGGCCTCGACTGCCAGCAGATCCCCCTCCTCATCGGCGTCGCTGTCCAGAACACCTGCAAGAACACCGCCGTCTGCTGCGAGGGCTCCGCCAACAACGGCCTCATCCAGACCTCGTGCACCCCCATCTCGGTCAACTAAGCGCGCCACCTGCCGCTTCCGCTGCTCCGCTCAGCATGGCCTCCCTTCGGCTTCTAGACTCCTCGCTCTTCGGGAAGCTAGCCAGTCTTCCCTTTTGAACAATCTCTTCCGTCGTTGCTTGGTATCTCACCCTCCTTCACCTCCTCATCGCATCCGATAATCCTACCTCATCACCCACATCCTCTTTCGTCTGTGTCTGCTTGAGCGTTCGCCATGATCCGCCTTCTTCATTTTGAGCTTACGGTCTGAACTGATTCTTTCTTGTTTTCGCTTGAAGCCCCTCTTTCGGCACTGCAAACGGCTTCTTTTATTCGATTGAAGCTCGTCTTTTTACGACACTGTAACTCATCTTCCCAACCTTTGAGTCGGAGCTAGTCAAAGATCGAAGGCAATGGATCGGAGCGAGTCACAGGTCGATGACGATGGATCGATGTACCGTCAGCCACCTGGAGTGTGCGACATGCTCCTGCACGGTCTAGAATCGGCCGCGTCACCATCTGTCGTGACACTGCGGCGGATCCAGCCCGCTCCAACGCTCTGACAATCTAGCTGCCTCCGAGATCGTGGCTGCTGCGGCTCGGTGGACTTTGTGCTCGATCCTGACCGAGATGATCGACCTGAGCTCTACTCTTTTGCGATAGGCACGGCGGTATACATGAGACCTTCGTTGATGTGTGCTTCCGAGCGGAAGGGAGACGTCAGGAAGTGCCGAGCTCCCAAATGTTGAAATTGTTACGCCGCGTCGACTAATCGCACGCATGCTGCCACAAAATGCGGGATCGTCACGTGCAGCGGTTGGGTCGTCGCCAGGCCTGGCCAGCCTGACTCTTCCGAAAGCGAGTTGGGTGGAGCAGCCGCCACTCCACACGGGCGCCGAGGCTGGAATGTCGGCCGCCGTCATCTCCACCTCTGCCTTCCCGCTTCCAATCCCCCCAACCTAGCGACGTGTCCATTCACGATGATCGCAGCCTCGGTAAGTGGAGCTCACTGGCGTCTCGCTGCGTCGCGCATCACTCTTGGAAGCATCCCGGAAAGCTGGAGCTGACCGTTTGCCTCTGCGCCGGTGTGCGGTACGACAGGCACGAAGCGCCTCGGCCAAGGTCGCAGCGGGCGTCCTGATCGCCTCGGGCTCGTCGGCGTTCCTCGCCAAGCCCGTGCACAACGAAGAAGCTCCCTCGAGCTCGTCCAAGGTAAGTCTCGCCATCTCAGGCTGGGAAAAGAGAGCGTCGCTGACGTCGAACGGTCTGTGGGGGTTGTTAGCTTCCGATCTATCCGCTAGACGATCCCAAGGTGCAAGTGGTTCCGGTGCAGACTGAGCTGGAGCGCCAGGTCGGATCGGCACGTCGGGCCGTGTCGAGCGTGACGGCCGAGACGCGCGGGTCGGTGCGCTCGCTCGTCGACCGCTGGATCTCGATCGAGCGCTCGGTCGAGGGCCAAGTCAAGTCGCTCATCCCCGCCTCGGAACCGCTCACTCCTGGTCTGCTCTATGTCGGCGTCGCCACGCTCGCAGGTAGCATCTTTACGCGCTACCGCGCCTTCCCCATCCGCCTCCTCACCCCTCCCATCGCCGCGCTCGTCGCGGTCAACACCACCAACCCCCAGCTCGCCGCCAACCTCGGCGCCTACTACACCCAGCTCGAGCGCAAATACCTACCCACCCTCACCCAGTACAGGCAGAGGTGGACCAACGACGCCAAGGATGCCATCAGCTCGACCCGCGAGGGCATCACCAAGGCAAAGCACTCCACCGAACAGTCCGTTAGGAAGGGCCTCGAGAGCGTGGAGAACCAGACCGGTCTCAGGGTCAAGGACGTCGTCGCCGCAAAGGACGACGCTAAATCCGCCCTCAAGGACCAGATGAAGGCCGTCTAGATTCTCACCCCCACACACGGCCGCACGTGCAATCAGATCCGTCGCTCGTACTTCGCCCTGTGCCGCTGCGCGTGCGGGCCGACTCCTCCTTGGCTGTGAAGATGACGACTGATGCCGGCTTCGAGCAACGATGGCCCTGCGATCACGCTCCGGGCGCCATTCCTACCACTTTGTTCACCCACCTTGGCCCAATTGCGGCGCTGCACGCAGACACACATGGCACGCGCGCTCGCGCGCGGGTGCGCATCGTGAACACTCAAAGTCAGATTACAGCTCAGCGGTAACGGGCGGTAGGCCCTCTCCTCGGGGCGTATTGCGCTCTGCGAGGTCTCTGGCGAGCTTCTCGGCGGCGTGGAGCCTCTCTTCTGTGTGGACGACGATCTCTGCGAGGCTGGCGATCTGGAGCCTGAGCTGTGCATTCTCGTCCTCGAGGTCGTCGATCCTATCGTGGGCCTGGGTGAGCTTGGTGCTGAGCCTCGAGGCGGTGGACTTGACGTGCACGGCGTCGATGGCGTTTGGCGAGAGACGCAGTGGCAGGTCGTCGGTCGTGGTGTCGGTGGCAGGCGTGAGTGGGAGCTCGGGAGTCGAGCGGCCGAGTAGGGTGCGGCTGAAGAACGAGAGGGGCGAAGCACGATCGTCGGAAGGAGGGATGAAGGACGAGGTGGACGAGTAGGAGGATGCGGATGGCGACCGCGCAGGTCCGGGAGACGGCGTGCGCAGGAACGACCACAGTCCCCGTCCCACCGCTGCTTCGGAAGCCTCAGAGACCTCGGTCTCCTGCGGTGCTTTGGCTGGGACGAGGGTTGGCGTCTCGACGGCTGCTACTGTGATCGTGGGCGCCGGAGTGGGTGGTTCGGCGCAGCTGCGTTGCGGACTAGCAAGCCAGGACCTCAAATCCGCCTCGACCTCGTCCTTGTGCTGGTCGCACGCGGCCGGACGGTCTTGGGCGATATCGAGCTGGAGGTCGTGCATGAGGCCACGGACCGAGTCAAAGAGACCGGCGGCCTCGGTGCGGTGAAACCTCGCCGGACTCGCATCGATCATCGCCTGGTGGCTCTGCGAGATGCCCATCGGCACCGCACCCATCGAGCTCAGCGAGCTCAGCGCCCCGTCGACCTTGGCGCGGTACGCCTGCGTACGCAGACAAGCGGGATCCGACGCTTCCCCCAACGACGTAGCCACCGACGAGGGCGACGACTCGCTCACGCCCTCCGCATCGTCGGTCCATGCGTCGGTCGAGTTGCCCCACGTGTTGCGCTTCATCGTCGGCGTCGTCTCTGACCGGGCCACCGAGCTCGTCGAGGCGCGCTTGCACTTTTTGTCGCCGAGTCGGAGCGGGGCGGTCGAGGACGTGGCGGTGGTCGAAGCCCTCTGACTTCTCGTCGTGCTCTTGGATGCGCAGGCAAGGAGCGGCATCGAGGTCGACGTCACCATACCCGACGGCACTGGCAGCGATGGCTGCTCGCCCACCACCGGACTCGACTCGGCTTCGCTGAGCCTAGATCGTCGACGCGAGCGCTCCGGCACCGCCGGCTTGACCATCCCGCTGCCAGCAACGTCCATCTCAGCTCGAATCTCTTCAACACTCCGGAGATGCAGAGGGCGGAGAGCGGGTGAGGAGAGGGAGATGGATGATCGGAAGGGCGGCGAGGAGGAGCGATGCTCGGTGCGAGCGCGAGCTCGGACTGCGTATGCGAAGGAGGGTCGCTTCTTGTAAAGCGTTGGACGCTGGCTCGTTGACCACCGCCGAGACAGCAAGCTAACCTTTTTCACGATCCAGCGGCGTGTTGCAGTAGCTGCGAATCTAGGTAACCAGGTCGGCGTAGAGAGGGACCTGTCGAGGATGGTGGTTCATCCGCGGGGAGGCAGTGCAAGCGTCAGACCGGCCGCGTGTGAGGAGGCCGTTTTGTCTTTGGCCAGGCGAGCCATTGTCTGTGTCCGCTGCGGCGAGACGGGCAACGAGCGCATGGGTAGCCGATGCGGCCTGGGCAACGTCGCCTTGGGCTAAGGTGAGCGCGCGGCGTGCGTGTGGACGGGGAGGCTAAATTGACCTCTCGGGGATGCGGGGTCCACGCCGAGGCCGCCATGCCAACCGCCCGCCCTGGCCCCCGTGGCGCTACCTTAGCCGCCACGCAAACATGTCAGGGTCCAACCTCGCCTACCGCGCGACATTCCACGTTGGCAGACCACCCAACCCAAGCTCGCTCGCAACACTCGATGCTTGGATGCTTTGACGCTTCGACGCTTCGACGCTTCGACGCTCCGAAGCGGCTTCTCTCGGTCTCCATTCCCAACTCCAAGAGCCGAGGCGGACAGCGTCATTGCCAAGGTCTCAGCGCTTGTCCAACGCTCCCCGTCTCTTCCCCGGCTTTCAACCCCGACCGACCGGACGGTCTCAGATTTTTCGCCGGTCAAAATGCATCCGCTCTTTCCGCCAACACCCCGCACAGGCACGAGGGTTTTACAGTCGTGTTAGACCGAGACCAAGCGAGGGGTGGGAACTAGGCGCCGAAGCGCTGCTGGGCTAGCGTCTTGAGCATGTGCATGGTCTGGGCGTCCTTGGCCTTGAGCTTGGCGAGCTTGTCGTCCATCTCGGCCTTGCGCTCTTCCCTCTGCTCCTGTCGCTGCTGCTCGCGCTTGCTGCCTCGACTGGGCCGGTGCGCGGAGGGGATGGTGGAGGAGGCGGGTTCGGGGTCGTAGAGGTCGCGGTCGTCGAGTTCGATGCCGTCGTCTGCGGCGCGTCGGTCGGCAAAGTCGCGGTGGGCAGCACTGCGTTCTCGCTTCTTCTCGAGCATCCGCTCTCGGCCCGTAGCTCGGCCGTGCGTGGCGTCGTCCTCGTCGAGACGCTGCGCGCGCTCGCGACGCCGCGCTTCGCTCCGTGCCACGCGCTCCATGTCCGCAGCATGCTCCCGCTCCATCTGACCTCCTTGACGCGATGTCCAGCCGGAATCTCGAGACGCAGGAGGCGGCATGGCGTCGAGGGTGTTGGTGGCCTGGTGACGCGTTCGACGATCGGCATTACGCGCTTCGGTCGCTCCGCGCGTCTGGCTATTGGTCAACGTATCCACACTGTCCCTCACCAGAGCTAGCTGCTCCTGCTCCTTGTCCGTGTACGCATCTCCCCGCGTAAAGGCCCATCGATGCCGGGTCTGACCAGATGATCCGACCGAAGACGTCCGGATCGTACCCGTGTAGTAGGCCTCCGGTAGCTGGCCCTCGTTCCACCGCCGCGCAAATCGCTCAAAGTAGCGACGCGCTTCGCGACTCGAGATCTCGTCCAGATACTTGCGCTTCGTATCCGCCAGCCACGCCTTGAACTCGGACGAGCGCACATAGTAGTCCTCATCGCCAAGCTCTCCCACCCCGAACCGCGTCAGTGTGGGATGCAGACCAGTGGGCGCGGACGGCCCGGGTGAGCGAGATCGTGATCGCCGTTCGTCCCGTCGCGACATCCTGTAGCCCTGATTCGTCAGATGCGGTGATAGAACTCCAACCTGGCAGGCCGGGGTCCGTTCGGATGAGGGTGAGAAAGGTAGCCCCCTGCTCGAGTTGAATCAAAAGATCCTCACACCTCCACCCTCAACCTCAGTTCCGAGATCCGAGGAAAAATCCCCCCTTCAGCTACCGTTTCTCACTTCTCACAAACCCTCAGACCCTCAGACCCTCAGCTGACCTGTCGAGGACGGTCCTGACACGAACGGCGAATGTGCAGCCACATGCTGTCATTCCGAGCCGCAGTGCGGTTGCTTCATACACAAGGCGACCTCTGCGAACGGACGCGTCTACTTGGTCCTAGCCGCGCTGTTCTCCCTGTCCTTGCGGGCGATGCCACTCGACGCGGCTGCAGTCGCGGCTGCGGCGACGGCCGCCTGCTGCGCCTTCTTGCGCAGCTTGGCCTGCTGCACGATCGACTCGGGCGATCTCAGGGAGCTCTTGGGCGACGCCTGACCTGCACCTGCGCCGTTGGTGGCGCGCCAGTCGGGCGATCCGGCCTCGTCGTCGTCGAGCTCCGAGAGGCGCGCGAGCTCGTCGAGCGTGCCCTCGCTGATCACGGAGCCGGTCTCGTGGGCGTTGCGCGCGTCGTCGAGCTCGTGCTCGCCCGCGACCGTGTCGTCGGGCGTGCGGAAGATCTTGTCCGCCTCGACGGGGAACGTCACATCCGCGCCGAGCTGCGCCGCGCGGCGGAGGTACTCCTGCACCAGCGCATGCGTGTCGGCCTGCTGCTGCTGGTGCGACGCGCGCCGGCCGTCGAGCGCCGGGTGCCCCAACGACCAGGGTGAGCTGGCCGACGAGCACTGCATCGTGCTCGCGCTCGTGCTGTCAAAGTGCGCCGACGACGACGCATGGCTCGAGTTGCTCAGCCGGCGCGCCCCGCCCGCCGACGCCGACGCCGTCTGCTGCACCGAGAGCGTTGCCATGCGCGACTCGAGCTCGGCCGGGAGCACCGCGTGCGACTGCGTCTCGTCGCCGGTCGATGCGCCGGGCGCCAGCATCGCAGGGGTCGCCGAGACCGTCGTCGCAGCCTGGCCCGACGCCGGCGGGGCGCGATGGCTGTTCGCCAGTACCGCGGCGCGCGGCAACGACTTGGATCGATTGAGCGTCTCGGAGAACGACCGCGACGTCTTGCCACGCGGCGTGCTGCCCAGATCGTCGCGCGTAGAGGCGGGCGCGGGGGCTCCGAAGCTGATCTCGGCACCGTACGCGAATGCCTCCTGGGCGCCGATACCGTTGGCTGTAGGGAATCCGGTGGGCACCGCGTGCTTGAACGAGGGCGAGGTGCGCGCCGAAGCATGGCCGATGCTGGCGCGGGAAAAGTCGAGCGGCGCGTAGCCGCCCGAGTCGCTCTGGGCCGAGCTGAACGACGAAGCTCCGTCCGCATTGTGCGCATGGCCAGCACCAAAGCGTGGCGGCTGCGGCTTGGGACTCAGCCCGTGCGTGCGCGAGAGCGGCGCGAGCATCGCCGCCGTCGGCGGATACGCCACGCCCTGACTGAGGCCGCGCGCCATCTGCTCAAAGGCGAAGCTGCCGCCGTAGCCGCTCACGTTGGGCGCGTCGTAGCGTCGATTCGAGCCGTACTCGCGGTAGTGACGTGCGCCGCTGCCACCACTGTAGAAGCTGGAGCCGTTCGCGCCGCCGACGCCCAGATGCGCGTTGTACGGATAGCGCTGCATGCTGCCCGACCCGTCGGGTGCGCGGCTGAGGCTATCTTCGCGCTCCTCGCACAGCTCGGCGATCAGCACCGAAATCTTCTGCCCGCGCATGTTGGTCAAGTATCGGCTGGCGCGCATAAACTCGCCGCGGATGGTGTAGAGGCCGTCCTTGGTGACCGTGCGCGCGACATTGTAGCCGGTCTGGAAGGGATCCTCGATGCAGAGCTCGGCATTCCACGTTTTGCCATCCTTGGGCACGAGGCCGGTCTCCGACTTGAGGCTGATGACGTCGCGCGCGTAGCTGAAGTCCTTAGAAAAGTAGCGGAAGAAGTCGACCAGGAGCTCGCCGACGTTCTCTGCGTTCTGCGAGCTCCACTCCTTGCGCAGCGCGGCGACGTCGTCGTAAAAGTAGATGTTGTTGCCGTTGAGTTCCATCTCGTCGGGCTTCATGGGCCGTGTAGGCGGCACGCGCTGGAGGTTGGGCAGCACGGCCGGCTTTTTGACGTGCGTGAGGAAGAAGAGCACGAGGAGCGTGTATCCGTAGCTGGAGAGCGTGCCCATGTAGGGCGAGTTGAGCTTTCTGCGCTTGGCCCAGACCTTGAGGAAGAGGACGAGGGTACGCAGACGCTGCGGATCGACCATGGCGTAGCTGAGCAGCAGGCGCGTGTTCTCGAGCGCCAGACGGTTCTCGAAGCCAATGTCGCAGGCGATCTCGAAGGGGAGATCGGTGGTTGGGGAGCGGTTGATCTTGATGATGGGGATGCGCGCCTTGGGGAGCGGCATGACGGTGAAGTCGGTCTCCTCGCGGATAAGCTGACCAAGGATCTCGACGAGTTCGGAGGCAGTGTGCTGGGTGGTGGGCTGGCCATCTGGACCCTTGCCCATCAAGCAGCAGAGGTCCATGTCGGAGTTGCGGAGGGCGAAGCCGTTGGCCATGCTGCCAAAGGCGAGCAGTTTGGAACCGGGGCTGACGCGGTTGGCAAGCCGCTCGAGCTGACGGCGCGTGGCCTCCTTGATCCTGTACTCCTCCTCGGTGGGGAGGATGGGGGAGAGGAAAGCGACGATGCAGTTGGTGAGCTCGGTGGTGTGGCGCTCCCACTGGGGACCCGAGCTTGCGTGGTTGTAGCCTGGGCTGCTGGCAGGGACGGGATTGTGGCCGTTGGCGTTGGCGCCGCCGCCGTAGGTGGAGCTGGGCGCCGAGGGGGGCGCCATCGAACTTGAGCTCATGCCGTGAAGGTTGGGGATGGCGCTGTGACCGTGATGGGGCAAGGCTCGCATCTGAGGACTGGTTCGCATGCTTCGGGAGCCGTGATAGCCGACGTTGGAGCCGTTGGCCATGTAGCTTGCCGTGTGCGGGGAGGCGCCGTTGGCAGCGGTCTGGGATCGGATGCGGCCGTTGGGCGAGGCAGAGGGCGTGGAATGGGACGTGGAAGCGGCGGTGTACATGGAGGGCAGAGGAGCCGATCGGCTGGGCGAGGTCATGAGCGGGGCCGCGTTGGAGCCCATCTGAGTTGGCAGATAGGCCGAGGCAGCCGCGTCAGGCTGGACGGAGCCGCGCACAGGCTCGGAGACCGGAAGAGTGGTCTGCACGCCTGTGTGAGCGGCATATGCCTGTGCAGGCACCGCAGGAAGATGGGCGGCGTCGGTTCTGAAAGCATGGATCGGATGGCTAGCGAGCGCCTCGTCGAGATTGGCAGTGGGCTGACTACTTGGCAGAGACGGGAGAGGTTGAGCGTTGCTGTCAGTGCGAGCCAGGCTTGGGAGGGAAGACGAGGGTGTCGAGGAGGGCATGGGGGGCGAATGCGCAGCTGTAGAGCGGTCGGAGGCTCTTGCGGAGGCCTTGTCGGCGGAAGCGGCGGAGAGTGTGGCCTTGAGCTTGGCTGAGGCCTCTGATCTCGCGGTGCTGGGCCTGCGGGAGGCGGTTGCGGAAGAAGACGAGGAAAGGCGGTCGGATGTACTCGAGTGGGTCGAGCTGCCAGACACGGAGCGGGAGCTCGAGGCGAGGTGGGCGAGCAGATGCGGAGGCTGAGCAGCTTCCGGTTCGAGACGACCGGAGGAGGGAGCTTGGGAGGCACCGTTAGGCTGAGCTGCCGATGTGGTGGCAACCGCCGATGCGGCTGCGTTCTGAGGTTGGCTGTGCTGAGACGTCACGTCGGCGGGGCGGGCTACCGAGACAGCTGAAGACGGCACTGGCATTCTGGCTGCTTCCGGGCCGAAGCGTGGAGCTGTCGTGGAGGGATGCTGAGGGTGGCAGGGCAGCGAAAGTCGAGATGGCTTGCCTGCTATGGAATGTAAGATTGTGGCTATGCGATGCTATCTCGCCAATACGGATCGGGCCGCAGTCGTCGTGGCTGATATGAACGAGAAAAAAAAACGATGTGGTTGGACGAGGCTGATGGTTCCGAGGAAGCTTGGTGCGAGGCGGCGGAGAGCGACGTATGAGTTGCGAGAGAGAATAAAGATGCTAGAGAGAGAGAGAGAGACAGGCGAGCGCGGTTGATGCCGGGATGGTAGATGCCAGAGAGACGAATGCTTTTTTGTGAAAGAGGTGCTGACGGCGGTGGGGCGAGTCGACCGGCGACTGATTTGCGAGGTGGTGCTTGCAGAGGCGGGACGCTCGAGTCGAGGCTGAGGCTACGAGCCGGTTGAGGGAGGCTCTTTGGCCGTGAGCGCAGGGTGGGGGGAAGCGTAGCACACGGCTACGTGGGTCTGGGCGCTGCACGAAGGGGCAGGGAAAGGGGGAGGGGGGGGGGGGGAAGAGGAAATGCTTGGTCTTTGTTCTGCCAGTCAGGAAGAAGGACGAGCAGAGATGGTGGGGGGAAAGATGATGGAGAGGGCTGGCGTTGAAGTGTTGGATGAGTAGCAAGCAAGAGGGTGTGAGTGCGAGCTGAGCAAAAGAATCTTTGGTGCGTTGGGCTGAGGCGGCTCGAGGAGGAGTTGGCGGCGGCGGCGGCGGCGCTGCTGAGTGGCTTTGGCGCGAATGGTTGATTTACCGAGCCGAGCGAGACACACACATTTCACACCTTTCTCGCTTTCGCTTTCGCATTCACTCGTTGACTCGTACCCGCCATGACGCTCGCTCTTTTCCCAGCCGAGTCGGTCGTTTGCTTTCGAGTGAAGCCGCCTTGGTCGCAGCAACGCTGAGCCACGCTGAGCCGTGGAGCTGAGCCAGGCGCTCTTCGGATGGTTGCCGCAAGGGCGAGGTGAGCAGCGCCGGCGCGTCTTTTGGCTCGCTTTCTCGCTTTCTCGGCCTTGGAAATTGAGTTGCACTTTCAGCGCTTAGCTGCGGTCAACGCGACCTGCACGCCACTGCCCTTACTCATCACCAGGCTCAGTCGAGAAGAAAGATCACTCGCACCCAGGTTGTTAGATCCAGGCCGAAACGGGGACGCGGCGGGAAAGTGACCGAGCCGCCCAGCGGGAAGAGCGCGGCCGCAGTAGCATGTCGACATGGCGACCCTCCTGCACACGCACAGCGCGCACAATCAGCGTGCCTGCACCCGCCACCCCGCCGACCCGCCACCCCGCCGACCCGCCATCCGCCACACATGAAGCAGAACTGCATGCCTCGCTCCTCCTCCCCCTGCCTCATCCCACCCACTCCTCATGTCTCGTCCCCCACAACCTCCGCCGCGCTGCCCGTGCCAGCCCGCCTTCGCATTGTTCGATAGCGCGGCACTCGCGCGATAGCATCCACCTTGAAATCCCACACACACACACATGCACACACGCACACAAACACATGGTCTGTGGCTGCCGATGATGTTGGGCCAGACATGCTATGCTAGGGATTGCGGCAACAAGGCTTCCAGCGCGCCGTAGCTGCTGAAGCAGGGTATATCCATGCCGACGTCGTGTCATCCTTTCGTCGTCGAGTCGCTGCTCCAGCTCTGCCTGCGTGCTGTTTCTTGCTCCTGGCTTGCGTCTCGATCGGCCTCTTGTGCGCCTGCGCCTGCAGCGGCCTCATTTGCCTCGGCCTGGCTTGCCTCCTGGAGCAGCGCGACGATGCTCGCCCTGCTGCAGGGATCCGAGAGGAAGTCGCTCATGGCGAGCATCTCGGCACTGGGTCTCTTGTCGGCGTCCATCTCGGTGGCCCAGTGGAGGAACGACTTGAGTTCGTGCGAGAGCGACGAGGCATCGCTCAGCGCAGGCAAACCCAGCGTCGCCGTCAGCGTGATGGCCCTCAAAGGCGGAAAGTCGACCCTGGGTGGCTCGCCTTCGATCATCTCCCACAACACGACGCCGAGCGACCAAACATCGCACCGCATGTCGTACCGATCCGCCTTGATCACCTCGGGCGCCATCCAGTACGGCGTCCCGATCACCGACTGTCGCCAGCTCGTGCCGCCGACGAGCTCGCCCGCGTGCGTAAAGTCGCTCAGCTTGCATACGCCCGTGCTGGAAACCATCACGTTGTCCGAGCGCACATCCCGATGCAGCACCCGTCGTCCATGCAAGAACTGCAGCGCCTCCACCAAATCCCCCATGATCCGACTCATCCGCCCCTCGTTGAGATCCACCCCTCCCCCTTCCTTCCACGCAATCACATCTGCCAGACTTCGCTCCGCCAGCTCGTGCACCATCCAGATCGCATCCGCAGCCACCACGGTCGAGTACAGATCCAACACGTTGACGTGCCGACATCGTCGCCACACACCCACCTCCTTGACCAGCCCCTGCAGCCGCGCCGACGGCTCCGCCTCCACATCGGCGCCGAACTTGACCATCTTGATCGCCACGCGCCGCTTCTTGACCACGTCCCGCGCCGCAAACACCGGCCCGCTCTCGCCGTCGCCGATCATCTCGAGATCGCACAGCACACCCGATCGCAACGGCTGCAGCGCCAGTTCGCCCGCAAGATGCGCCAGCTTCGGCGGCAGCCTCGCCGCCACCGCCTCGTCTCCCACCTCGGACGCACTCGGCGACGTGGCGTTGCTCCGCGTCTCGCGCCCGGACGAGTTGGAGCTCGATGCCGACTCCTTGCTCCTCCGCTGCGGCGGCTCTCCCACTCGCGAGAGGCTTGCCGCGGCCACTTTGGCCTCGAGCTCCTTCATGCTCGGCAGCGTCGGAACGGGCGGCGCACTCTCCTCGCCCATCTCGAGCGGCATCATCTCCTCCAGATCCATCGACTGCCGCGCCAGCATCAGCTCCCGGAACGACCGGATCGCCTCCGAGTCGTCGCCCAGCATCGAAGCCGTGTCAAAGCCACTCGCATAGTGCATCGACACGGGGAACCGCCTCGCGTCCTCGTGCGCGCGCGGTCCGATCGAGATGATCGAACGCGTGTCGTCGCGGCCGCGCTCTCGGCTGCGCTCTGCCTTACCGTCCCCGCTGGTCGCCGGTCCGCGCAGTGCCGAATCTGCGCTGCCACGACCGGACGCCTCGTCATCGAGCACCTCGATCGACTCGCTCGGCGATGGCGGAAGGTAGTACGCCTCCAGCCTCGTCGCATCCCGGATCGAGTCTCTGAGCTCCAGGCGGGGAGGTGCCGCGGACGCCGCACGAGACGCCAACGACCTCTCGTCCGTAGCAGGGGCTTGTGCAGCAGCGCGAGTGGGAGCGTAGGAACTCGCCGGCAGCGCTGCTCGCGCCGTCGAGCCGGGTGCGGATCTGGAAGTAGACGATTCGGACGCATTTGACGTACTCGAAGTCGTCAGGCGGGCGGGGTAGGGCGATACGTGCGCATTCTGACTGAAAGCCTCCTCCTCCTCCTCCTTGGGCAGCGGCGGAAGTGGCGAGTCTCGGCTGCTAGCCGAAGGGCTTGGCGACGTTGTCGAGAACGTCGTTGTCGCCGGCGATCGATCCGAGTAGTCGTCCCGCATCCACTCCTCGATCGTTGCGTGGTAGTCGGACGCCTCGGTCGACGACGAGGGGGACAGCGCCGGCGACAGCGGCGGTGGCCGAAGCCGGTCAGCGCTCAGCATACCACCGTCGCTCCCACCCGTGTCGCGGCCCGTCGGTCCAGCGTTCGCCGGCATCGTGTAGAATCCGTCAGCTCCAGGCATGATGTATTCCGGCTGCTTGCGCACCACCACTGCGGGCTTGTGAGGCGGGGGCGGTCCGACCGAGTCCCTTGACGTCGTCAACGAGCCCACACTGCCTCGGGCTCCATTCTGAAGCGGGCCGTATGCGAACTTGGGCGAGTAGAAGCCCGAGGGCGAGGGCCGGCCATCCGGGGTCGTCGGCGAGGCGCTGGGTGCGTAGCTGTGTTGCCTTCGGTCCCTGGCATCGAAGCCGGCCACCTCTCCGTCCGAGCGAGCGCTGCGGATCGAGTTGCGATCGTAGTAGTGCTGAGTCTGCTGCTGGGCTTGCTGGTGTCGGGAATGCTGCAGATGCTGGGAGCCGTGGTCCTGCGAGCCGTGCGAGTGCTCGCTCATGGGGCTGCGGTCCGCCCTCACCAGGGCGTCGGCCGACGTCTTCCTCTGCATTGGCGCGTGGAGCGGTGACTGCTGAGAGCGCCGACTGGAGACATAGCCGCTGAGAGCGCTGCTTGCGTCGTCCTGGTGCGCGATGTGAGCCCATCGAGTCGAAGTGGAGGGTGGATAGATGCGGGGTGGGGCCTGACGACGCTCGCGCAGGCCGAGTCCGCGCGTGACGCCGTGACTGCCATCTGACGAGGTGATCGAGTGCGTGGTGCTCGCCCAGCTGTCCTGCGTCTGGTGTCCGGAGACATGGCCGCTATCAAGCGACGAGGGACCCTTCCTGCCGTAGCGCCAAGCGCCGCCGGTGGCCGAGGGCGAAGGAGCGCCGTCGCCCGACTCGGATGCAGAGACCGAGAGTGCCGGCGAGCGAGACCTCCAGTCGACGTCCTTGGGCGGCACCTCTGGAGATACAGAGTCGCGCACCGACAGACTGGGCGAGGGCGAGCCACGAGTCATGGGCCCACCGTGACTGCCATGTCCAAGGGAGGAGGTGGCGACGGTCAATGCGGGGCTTCGGATGCGCATCGACGAGTGTCCCGACGAGCTCGTCTCGAGCGGCGAGCTGGCCTGGTCGCGTTCCATCAGACCCGAGACGTTCTCGGTGTAGATGCGCGGCGGTGCGTGCGAGAGGGTGCCGGGCTTGACAAAGGCAGGGTGCGAGTTGGCGGTGGCGTAGGAGTCCGTGGATCCGCTCCGCGACATGCGCGTGTCGGAAGCAGCTGAAGGCGGTCGCGACGCCACATCGTTGCCGTAGGCATGTGGTGAGCGTGTCGGACGCGTCTGTAGATCCGCGACGATTGGGTTCGGGCTAGCTTGCGGGCTGCTGAAGTCGAGGCTGGTTGCCGAAGGCGACACCTTTCGACCGCTAAGCTGAGAGGCACGCACAGGGCGCAAGACGCCCTTGGTAGCGACGGCAGCTTGCGCGATCTGCACGAGCTCGACCTCGTCGTCGTCCGCATCTGGCCCTCTCTCGCCGAAGTCGAGACTTTCGCGAAGCCTCTCCTGCATCTCGTCGTCGATGCTCTGTGCATGCTTGAGCTCGTGCGTCTGGCGTGCGCTGCTGGACGACGTGGCCGTCGCACGGCTGTTCTCGGCGTCCAGGCCGATTGAGACGCGAAGCCGCTGAGACGCCTTGGGCGTGGCGTTGGAGGCGTTCAGCAGATCACGGTCTCGATTCGCGGAACGGCGCGGCGTAGCATCGGGAGCGATTCCAATGCCGAGGCCGTTGAGCGAATTGCGACCGACCAGCTGACCGACCGATCTTGAACGGCGGCGAGAAGCCCGGTCTGCCGACGCAGATGGAGCAGAGCGAGGTTTAGCAGCACCAGTATCATCGTTCGCTCCAGAAGGAATGGAGCTGAGGAGGGAGGTGGCCCAGTCGTCGTAGTCCTCTGCAGCAAAGTCGGGCAGGAGCGGGCTCTTTGCGGGAAGTGGTGAGAATTGCTGTGCGGCTTGGAGCTTTGGCGGTGAGCTGAGGTCCCAGCCCTTGTCGAGGACGCTGCTATATGAGCTGCTGGCACTGGACTGGACGCTGTCGCGGCGCGGTCGGGATGGTGGCTGGGCGGGGGTGGCGGCGGCGAGTGCGTCGCTGAGTTGATGGTCTGCTGCGAGCTGCTGCGAGAGGATGCGGCGTGTCTCGTCGGCGTCTCGTCCGCTCTGAACGGCCTGTTGAACGAGGTACTCGGTCCTCTCTTCGACCAACCTAGCTGCGGCGTGCGGATCTTGGCGGATCTGACGTTCGTCCATGCCTTCGGACAGGAGGACCTGGGCCCAGGACGAGGGCAGACCTGTATAGCCGTGAGGGCCCACATCTACATGTACGTTGTGGGATACGTCGTAAGGGAGACCGATGGCAGGATCTGCGCTATCGTAGAAGGCGTTAGGAGACGGCGAGGACTCGAGGCGAGAGCCTGATGCATCTACGGTTTCCACGGCGGCACGATCGAAATCATGCGAGTCGGCAGCTTTGGAGGATGTGCTGCGCAGGGCAGAGTAGGTGGCATCTCGTTCGCGGGCTACGTGTGCTGTATTTGGACGACGCAGGCGAGCGGCGGAAGCCTTCTTGCCAAGCTTTTTGAGGCCAAGGCCGGCGGAGACAGCAGCGGAAGTGGAAGCGGTGGCGAAACGGGAGGCTGCGGACTGCTTTGTGCTGTCGGGTTTGGATGTGGTTGACGAGTTGAAGAGTGCCGGACTTGCTGAAGCGGAGAGCGGTTCATACTGGGAAAGGTGGCGGGAGCGCACTTCGTCGTCGGCGCGCGGCAAGGATCTGAAGGCGAGCTGATTGGCGTCGAGGTCGGAGAGTGCGTCGGGCGGCAGATCGGGAAGTTCGCGATCGTAGTTGATCGCGGGCGAGACGGCGGTGCTGGACTGCGGGGAGACGGAAGCATCGGACCAAGCTGGGGCAGCGTGGCGCCTCTCGTCGGGCGAGAGATGGGTGTGTTTGGATGAGGAGGGAGAATGCGGGTTGAAGTGATCATGCCGCGGCGAGGGGGAGGGTAGGAAGGAAGAGGCAGGCGATGCGGAAGCGTTGCTGGGCCTGCGAAAGCGACCGATGCGAGTGGTAGCCAAGGTTGCGGAAGGCTCGTCCCTGCTCCGAGAGAGTTCGCGCAACATGGCGATGTAGAGTCAGCCGACTGAGGTAGACGGCTTTCAGAAGGTGGACGGACGACGAGCGATGTGGTGCATGGTCCAGCTGGCTTGTAGCAGGCGAGGGTGGTGGGCAAGCTGGCGGAGGTAGAGCCTTGCAAGCGTCTGGGTCGGGCGCAGGGGTCGGGTAGGCAGCTGCTCGCGGCTAAGGTTGATGGCACGGTGCGAGCTCCGATTCGAATGTGCTGCGGTGGCGATTGCGGTGGAACGCAAGTGGGCGGCGGCGTAGAGATGAGAGGTTCGAGGCGTGTGTGTGTGTGTGTGAAGGTGGGTGGGACGATGGAAGAGATCGGTCTGGAAAGCGCAGCCGAAGCACAACAACACTTGGCGGGCGGGGTTCAAGCTTGACCGCGAGCGAGAGAGCCGCCAGTCGCGTGTGCGTGTGGTGCGTGTGTGCGTGTGTGCGTGGATTGGCCTGGCCTAGCCTAGCCTGCACTGGCCTGCACTGGCCTGCACTGGCCTGGGCTGGCCATGGCTGGACTTGGGAAATCAAAACGCCCCCAGCTGGGTCGAAAATCAAGAAAGTCAGCACAGCCGAGCGGAGATGCAAAGATCGACTGGCACACTGATGCGCGCTCCGACGAAGCGTCTTGCCCGCCCTCTGAGGACCAGCCATGAGTCGGGATCCGCGCGCCAGCGGCTGTGTCGATGGGCCGCTGCTGCACGGCGTCGATCCGTCTACAGCATTGGGGCCCGATGCGCGAGCTTGGGCGCCAGAGAAAGCTTTTGTTGCTGCCACAATTTAGGCTGCATGGGCGCATCCAAGGTGCAGCTGAGCGCTTGCGCAGCGCAAAGACTGGCGAGGTGCCATGTCGGCGTGTTGGTCTCGGATCTTTTCGCGCCCGTCTTCAAGGCCATGTGCCAAAAGTCCTAACTGAAATTGCTGCTTCTGTCTCGGGAAACGGCCCGAGATGGAGATCGCAGAAAATTACAAAGATTCCGAAACCTCGAAGACGAGATCTCGACGGTGCTGTCGCCCTGGCTGGCTGGGTTTTTTGGGCTTTAGCGTGCATCTGCCACGCACCAGCTGCATCCCTCGTGCAGCTCACCTCCTCCCAAACCACCGAGACTCTGGCCCCTTCGAATGTCGGTGTCCGCACGAGGCAATTGCGTCTTGATGCTTATCGTTGCTGGTCGACTTGACCCATCTTCGTGAAAGCATGTCGTCCAAGGCTACGTGTGCGGTCAGCATGCGCCCAATATCAACGACGCCATCGCTATCGGCGGGCACCACGCAGCCGCCGTTTCTGCCCGGCTGGGACCCTTGCCAAGCCTCGGAAGCCGCGGAACAGAAAATCCACCGAAATTCCGAGACGCTACTACAGTATAACCACGCAGCGTGCCCCGATCTAGCCTGTCAAAAAGCGGCATCTCGATTCGCTGACAGCTGAGGCTTGCTAGGCGTGCGGCCTTGGCTGCTGGCTTGCTTGCTTTGCTCGGCTGCTGGCTTGACTCGCCTGTCACTTTTAGCGACTCGCGTAGCGCTGCTCTCCTTGCAGCTCTCGCCTCCTCGTTACACATAGCCTCTGCCATGCTCAACCACCAGCGCTCCTGCTCGTCTTTGCGGCTCGCTTCGCGCCTTTCGGCATCTGCCCTCCTGCTCTCCTGCACTCCACCTCCTGAGAGTCCAGCCGCCGCCGGCCATTGCCACCATGACCACCGGCTGTACACAACTTGAGCCTCTTGACCTTCCCAGACCCTAACCCCTCACCGTTTCTTGCAAGCGATTCGCCTCGCTTGTCGAGGTGCTTCGCTCACATGCACCTGCGTGCTGTATCCTCCTCGCAGTTGCTGTACGCTGCTCTCGCCTACACCACTTGCCTCCCGATCCGTGCCTCGCCTCTCCCCCCCCCCTTCCTAATCCTCGTCAAACACGCCATCCAGAGCCTCGGATCACAGCGCGCCCTCGTCCCCGTTCATGCTCGGCACCGGCTGCGGCCCTAGCCGTGCACACGTTCGACGCGCGCGGGGTCCGAGCAGGCTGCATTCAGAGCCAAGGCCGTGCAGCAGATCAGCCAGGATGTCGCCTCGTTGCCTGAGTCGCTCGCCACCCGTGCTTACCAGGTGAGAAAGCACTTCCGCCTCGACGTCACCTCGGGCGGACCTTTGTTTGTCTCCCACGAGCATGGCGCGGCCAAATCCAAACACGCCACTCTCCCTCCCTTCTTCCGTCCTCACCACAAACAATCCCTGCTCTCCTCCCGTCTTCTCCGTTCTTTATACCAAGAGACGCACGGCATTCAGCCTTTTGCTACCTTGCTCTTTTCCTACATTCGCTAGAACGCTCAACTCGGCATGCCGGCTCTCTCGGCGGTGGCGTCCAAGGGTCGCCGTCTCTTTTCACGAGACTCGGGCGGGGCAGAGTGGAGCCAACGCTCGTCCACACCTGCGAGGCCCTCGGTGCTCACCCTCAACGAGGCGCTCGAGCAAGGTTGGTCCGCCGCCTCGTCGCCCCACTGCCTCAGCAATCAGCTGCGGTCTCCGCCACCCTCCTCGACAGCCCACAGCACCAACAGTCTCGGCAAGGAGTTCGGCCGGCGACGCTCGTCCAACGCCACCACCACCTCGACCTCGAGCGAGGGCGCTCCCCACGACGGCGTTCAGAGACGACGCAAGTCGCTCTTCTCGAAAAAGATGCGCGCCCACCTCCCGTCCGAACGCGAAGCCCAGGAGGCCGAAGGATGGAGCAAGGACCATTTGGTCGATCCGTTCGCGCGAGCCGAGCATCGCAGACAGCACACGGATGTGCAAGCCGATCTTTCAGCCAAGCGCGATGCGGTGCGCGAACTAAGGTCGGCAGAGAGATCGAGCCAACAGCGATCGCTGCGTCAGCTGGAGCAGCGCAAGGAGGCGCTGCAGCGCGTCTCTGACCTCGTCTGCCTCGCCGTCGAGAACCAGATGGCTGCGTCGAGCGGCTTGACCTCGCCTTCGTCGCCAGAGTTCCTGTCGCCCTCCTCGACGCTCTTTGACACCTCGTCGTACCAGGACGCAGAGCCGTCGTGGCCCACGATCGCCGTCACCAGCGACGAAGAGGGCAGCAGCCAGGACTTGTCGGCACACTCGACGGCGCTCATGCGCATGGTCGCAGGCCAAGCTTACGAGGGCAGCGATGTCGACGCGTGCAGCTCGTCGCCCTCGCTCGCCACCTGGGACTCGGTAGCCGTGAGTCCGTTCCAGGACGCGTGCGGGCTGACGGTTCCCTGGGGTGCCGAAGACTGCATTGCCCCTCATCAGATCCTCTTGCCGTGCTCCATGAAGCGGGCTCCGATGGGTGCAGGGGGCGATGTGGGCAAGCGATCCAATGCGTCCCTCAAAGCGCAAGTCGGTCATGGCTTTGAACGGCAGGTATACGAGCCATCGCTGGCAAGTAGACCTTCATCACCGCAGCCCGAATGGTCCGCGTTCGCGGCGTGCGCGCCGTCGCTTCCTCCACCGCCACCACTGCGTCCCTCCCGCAATCCACTCCGCAAGCGATCAAAGAGCCTCTGTGCGACAGTCGCCGCGCGCCAGGATAGGCACGCACGCGCGAGCACTTCCTCCCCACCTCCACCCTTGCCCTCACCACCAATGCCCTGCACGGCCGACGAGCAAACTGCAGAGAGCGAGGCAGCGATGCTGCTCATGCAGACACCACCGAGATCCCGAAGATCCTCGGAACATCGTCCCCGATTCGTACGCTCCGATAGCTTCACCTCCGCAGCCTCGTCCGGCTCGCTCAACGCGGCTCCCTTCCACACCCCTACCTTCGGCTCCCAGAGTTGGTCCACGCTACCTGTGGCGTGAAGCTGCCAGATATCGTCGTGCTGTTGTCACGTAGATACAGTAATGCAGTTTCCGCTCTTCACCTTTGCTCCGCGCTGCGAGCTGCTGTCGGATCCAGTTCCGAGTCGGTTCAGCGGCTCCGCCACGTGTTGCTGCGCTTCAATGTGGCAAGACGAAGCCTTTTCGACGAGAAAACGTGTGCGAGAAATAGTATGCTTTGAGCCGGTACAAATACAAAGAAGTTCGACGAGGGTCTCATGCTTCGCGCAGGACCTTCTTGAGCACGTCTCGCTGGGATTTGGAGACCTGTGAAAGCGTGCAGGCGCAAGGTGTGACACGGATCGGAGTCAGTCAGCGCCTGGCAGAAGAGAGCATAGCGTTAAGGATGCGATTCTTACCTTCCAGTAGAGCTCCTTGTTGCTGATGTGGTTGGAGAAACGAACGTTGCTGCCCAGCTCCTGTCGAGCGATCAGCTTGCCTTCGAGCTCAGTAGCCACGTTGGCAGCTGATGGCTTGGCTCGCGATGCTGCCGAGCCCGCCGAGGCCGGCTTGGTGCGGGAGGCCGAGGGCGGCAAGCGCAGCGACCCGAATGCCGAAGCAGGCTGCGGCTTGAGCTTGAGGAGTTGCACGGCTGTCGACCTCATCTTGGTAGGTGGTAGGGTGTCGCAGGTGTGACTGGAGCTGACGAATGGGCGCGGCAGATGCTGGTACGCTTTCCCAGAAAGTGTCAGCGAAGAAGACGGGACGTCGAGAAGCTGCGAGGCAAGTAGCGGTCGTGAATGTGCAGAAGGTGGTCGTGAGATAGCAAGTGACACGAGCTGAGGAGAAGGCTTCTAAAAATCTGGATCGGGTTGAAGGTGAATTTTTCGGCCGACACGACCCCAGGAAACCTTGTCTGATCTACTCCACATGCTTTGGCCAACTTACGCCTTGAAAGTGTTGTTCGCGCACTGGCCGGCTTTGGCTCCTATCAGCTTCGCACTCGACTCGCGGCCTCTCGTCGCTACCACCATCCTGCTTCAACTGCGCATCCACATCTTTCTGTAGCGCCATTGGAGCCACGTTTACTCTGCAACGACGTCATCAGCAGCATCTTCCGTGCTAGTCTGATGCGCAACAGCCTGCACGCATCGCGAGACGCTCGGGCAAGATGGCCGACCGATCTTCGTCGATAGGGCAGGTTTCGGCCATCACGGGCTGCAACGAATTCCAAGCCGGGCTCGTGCTCGAACGATGCAATGGGGACGTGGAAAGAGCTGTCAACTCGTTTTTCGATGATCCACCACCAGAGGTAAGTGGGCCCGCTGGCGCGCATGCTGTCCTGACTTCGCCCTACTCACCCGTATCTCTTCATGCACGCCACAGAGGCCAACGGCGAACTCAACCACACAAGGCTCCTCCACTGCGGTCGTGCCATTCCAGGGAGATAGCCAATCGCAGACTGGTGCATCAGGATGGGCGTCCTCCGCCACTCAAGCATACGGTCCCCCTCCGGGTCCACCTCCAGCATCGTCTCACGGATGGCGACAAGATGACAAGGGCATACTCTCGCCCTCGCCCGTACGACCACGCACCAGCCCGTCCAACGAACAAGCTGGGCTTTCCGATGTGATAGACCTCACTCAAGACGCAGAAACCGACGACGACCTCAGGCGTGCCATGGCCGCCTCGTTGCAGGATCAGCAAACCTATCGGCCACCGGCGCCTTCCAGCACAGTTGGTGTAAGTGACTCGGATACTTCGCCAGAGGGAAGCAGCCCCGGCTTTGAAATTCGGATAAACGGTACTGGTTTGCCCTGGACTCTGCAGGAGACCAA
The DNA here is from genome assembly GCA_030849465.1 of Moesziomyces globuligerus. Lineage (NCBI taxonomy): Eukaryota > Fungi > Basidiomycota > Ustilaginomycetes > Ustilaginales > Ustilaginaceae > Moesziomyces > Moesziomyces globuligerus. The sequence goes on from JARVLF010000008.1 coordinate 381,988, forward strand.
TCACCTACCCAACCGTTCGGCAAACCAGGCCATTGATATGGACATCGAGGGTCTCGTGCCTCCTAGTCAGGGAAGGGGTCCAGCTGCGGCGCATGGATATCAGCTGCGCGATCGCAGCAAGCTTGTCAGGCCGGCTTCCAGCATTCAGCTCTTGGAAGCAGCTTCCCAGTGCAGCAAACGCGCCAGGACAACGGGCCGACGAGGCAACCCTGGATACAGGGGGAACAGACGAGCAGGACGCGGCAGGGGAGGTCGAGGCAGGCGAGGGTGGTACATGGTGCGCGCCTCAGCCCCTAGAGTTGTCTCACTGATCTTGAGCTTGTATCACTGACTTTCGCCTCGTTTTCCTCTTTGTCTCTTCTTCTGCGGCCCGCATCGCTTTACCCTTGGCACATTGTAACCACTGGCAGGACATGGGAATGTCGGAGGACGAGCAGCTGCGACAGGCGCTTGAGGCCAGTGTACAAAGCCACCAAGACCTCATGCAGCTCAGTGGGTCCGGAGCTCGAACGCCCGCCTTGCCGCAGCACCTCGAGACCGACCTGCAAAGCCGACGTGTCGCTGGCGCGCCTGTCGCCATGGTGGCCCCCTTTGCCTCGCTCGAAGTTGTGGCCGCTATCATTCAAGCTCTCTTCGCCGCGCCGCCCGTGCGACGCGCGTACCTCGCGGCACGACCAGCTGATCCCCATGCTGCGGATCTTTCCAATTTCTGGAAGGGCGCCGCGCCCACCGATGGTACTTCGGAACCCGTCCAGCCGCCGCTCGAGCCGCACTTCGAACTGGCACAGCGCATCCAAACGCTATTCCAATTTGCCCATCTCTCGCAACGGCCCTTATGCGTCATCAAGAACGTCACCAGCCTTGCGCCCAGCGAGGTGATCGCGCGCGGAGCCGATCACTCGCCTCCCGTCAAAGTCGCCAGCCTCCTCTACGAGTATCTGGTCGAGAGCTTTGGCAAGCATGTGGCTGCGGTCAGCGAGCTCATCCTCAACACGCCGGGAGCCGAGCCGGTGGAGACGGATGCGCTGTGGATGGATGACTCGCTCTTTCTGTCGAGTGGAGCACCGGCTTTGACGCAACCCGTATCGCCTCGATCGCAGGACTCTGGGCCGGGGCAAGTCGCGGCTCCCAAGACCGAGCAGCGACGGAGCTTCATCCAGATCAGGCACGACTCGGTCAACTCGGACACGTACTCGTGCCTGCGGGCCGCGCTAGCCTCGGATGGCGAAGGCGCCTTGTTGACCCGCACGGCAAGGACAATCAGCATGGGCGTTGACCACGCCATCTCGACCGCAGATGGAGGTCCGCCGCCCTTGACAATCAACGAGCGCATCCATCTGGACTCGCTGATGTGGGACCGGCGTCAGGGCATGCGTCTGGATGCCGAGTTACGCGATCTCGAGATGGTACGTCTCGATGCTCTGCGCCAAGAGCTCGAAGCACGCAAGCGCAAGCTGCTCGGCGACGCCGGCCGGCCTTGTGCAGAGGTGCTGGCAGGGGCGAAGCGGTACTTTGACCAAGTAGCTTCGTCCGTGCCAGGCGCAGACGCCGTGCGCTCCGCATCGCTTACCGAAGCGGCGCCTCAGATCGCCAAATTGCTCGAAGCGGTGCAGGCGGACGTGTCTTCGACGGATCGGCTTGTCGGCAAGATCCGCGCGCAGATCGACGCCAAGCGGGCCGCGGTGGCGGAGCAGGCGCGGCAAGAGGCGGCCAACCCGGAATGGACGCAGCTGGCGTACGATCTGTGTGCGGTGCTCTGCCACGAGGGCAATCGGTGCGTCTCGTTTGTCAAGCAGCCGGATGCGACGTGGTGGAAGGTGGCGAATGGCCATGCAGTGCAAGTGGAGCGCGAGGATGTGGTCATGGGCAGGCCACAGGATCCGTCGCTCTCCGTGTTTTGGGTCGTCTACGCCCGAGCCGAAGAGGCGGAGCAGAGCGCAGAGACCAGGGAGGCGGAGGAGAAGCTCATCTCGGAAACGGTCAAGGCGGCGATCGCGGACGACAACCTCACGTACGAGTCCGAGCTGCTCTCGCTCATCCGTTCCGATGCTGCTACGCCTTCGTCCACACCGGAAGCTGCCGAGGTGACGGCGGCGACCACGAACGGAGATGCAGATCCTAGCGGTGCCGTTGGGGATGAAGCCCAGGATGTGACGATGGGTGTGGAGCCAGATCGTGCCCTGAGGGGGGAAAGTGCCTCACAGCCAACCAACGCAGCCTGAGCCACGACAGGCATTAGAAACCTCCATCGTACATGATCGAAATGGAACGAACTCGTCGCAACCATTTCTCAGACCTACCAGGTGCGTCTTTCCCATCCTCCCTCCTCTCTGGGCACACACACGGCGAGCTCAAGGACCCGCGATGGGTGCAAAGATAGTTGATGGGGGGGAGGATAGATTGCAAGTGCTCTTTGCTCGTTGGGCCGAATCCATGCAATGCGGACTGGGGCGTTGGGAAGGGGAACTGAGGTTAAGCGACGAGACGAGGAGCGGGGTGAGGGAGGGATGCTTGTCTAGCCTGTGCGGCGGCCAAGTGCCTTCTCCAGCCCTTGACGGGCTTTGTCCTGCCCCAGCCTCTGCGGAGGGCGGAGCGGTTGGAGTTGTGGTCCTTTGCGCGCTGGGATTCGAAGCCATTGCGACCGACGCGGGCGTCGAGCTTGATGCGCCTTGCGTCGGCGCGCGTGCGCGGTGCGTTGCGGGTGTAGTGTTCCCAAGCCATCGAGTAGAGTTCTCCTCCCGCGGCGTACGGCGAGGGTAGATCGGTACGGAAGGTCCAGCGTGGCTTTCCATCGTCTCCGCCACTCTTGTAGGGGACGATGGTAGGATGTCGGACGTAGATCGCCGAACACGTCGCAAATGAGACCTCGAGGTAAGGCGGTACGAACAGAAACGGCGCCGCAAAGTCCGGCAGCGTGAACGGATGCACTCCCGGCGGAAGCATCTTTTCCTTTTCCCGACCCTTGCCCTTGACCACCGCAGGCGCAGACTCGGTCTTCCCGTCCGCCTTCTCGGTCGAAGCATCCTCCTTGACCTCCTTGCCACTTTCCGCCGACTCAGCAGCGGTCTCACCCTCCTTTTCGGCTGCCGGAGCAGTCTTGGCCGCTTCACCCACTTCATCCGCTTCGCTGGCTTGGCTGGCTTGGGCAGCTTCGGTGGCATCGGCTTCGCCAGAGACGAGCTCGTTGATGCGCTGCGCCTTTGCCTTCTTGGCGAGCTCCTCGCTGAGCATGGGGATGGCGGAGGGCTCGACGCTGATGAGGTCGCCTGGCTGCAGCAGCTGGTTGGGGTTGGCGCACTTTGTGCCGTTGAGCTTGACCTTGCCCTGGACGACCATGGCTCTCGACTCGTAGGCGGAGCGGGCGAAGCAGCAGCGGAAGACGGCGACGTCGAGGCGGCGCTCAATGTCGCGCATGAAGAGCGAGGCGGTCGGCATGGCGTCCATCTCCTCGAGAGCCTTTTGCTGCGTTACGGTGGCGTACGACGAGCCGGATGTAGAGGCGGAGGCGGCATCGTCGGCAGCAGCAGAGGGTGCGCGACGCGCCTGCATCGCCCTGTCAAAGAGACCGCCGCGACGCGGACCGGCGGTGGACGAGCCGGACGAGACGCCCGAGGCGGCGGCGGCCGAGACCTGAGGCGGCACGAAGCTGGGGAGCTCGGTGGGGAGGAACCAACGCTTGAAGCGCTTTTCTGGGATCCAGTCGCCGTGGTAGGCGCGGAGGAAGCGCTTGGAGCGCCATCGCTGCTGGTACATGGTGAGCGAGGTCTTGGTGAACGAGGTCTGCGAGGCGTGAAAGGGGACGGTGGAGCGCGCGATCATGTTGTACAGGTTGCGCGCGGACCACGACATGCGTGGCATGACCGTCTCATGGCTGAACACCTTGGCCTTGCGCATTGCGGCAGACTGGGCCCGGTGCGCCGGTCGATGCGAATGATGTGGGCGTGGGCGAAGGATGAATCGGGGTGGTTGAGAAGGCCCACGAGCTGACCGGTCGTGTGTGGAAGTGGCAGGGCGTGACTGAGGTGCAGAAGGATGGTGCTCGCTGTTACAGTGATGAGGAGGATGATCTTCGGGACAGCATCGCTCTCTCTGCCTCTGCCTGACTGCCTCACACTTTTTCGAGATGCGGAAGAAATCGAGCTGCCCAGATCACGTGGTGAGGGTGTGTCCAGATCGGGTCTCATCACCGCGATTTTGGCATGGTCACCCGATTGGCGCCAGATCGCGATCGGATGTGACGGATGTTTGACAGCGAGCGTCGAGCACGCCATCGCTGCACAGGCGCGTCGCTGCAGATCCAGCCACATTGTCTCTGCGCCTCTGTGGCCAACAGAGCAGAGTCTAATCTCAACTTTGCGCTGCACCGGAAGCGGCCGACGTCAAGCAGGGCCCTGAACGGCGCAGTCGTGCTCGCAGAAGCAGATCGAACAAGGCTGGAAAGAAAAGCGGTCTGTGCATGGAGCGTTTGAGCGGCGGCGCATGGCTGCGAGCGGCTCGTACAGTACCACACAAAGAAAGCGAAGAGCGAGCACGTTCTGGCTGGCCGTGCATGCGAAGCGGAGCGTCAGTGTGAAAGGCATGCCGGCTGTGCGATGTGTGCGCAGACAAGAACCAGCCAGGCTGGCAGTCGGGGGATCGCCCTGGTGCTTGTTGGGTTCAAGTCACGCGTTGGTGAGTCGTGCGTGTCGTTCTCTCCCCACTGGGATGGGATGATTTTCGTCTGATTTTCGATTTCTTCTCAACTTTTCCAACTCGCCGGGCAGACCCTTGATAGACAGGCAAAGTGCCCCTCCCTCTCCTCCGCCAGTGTGGGATGTCACGTCCAACACGTCCGTGCTCGTTTTTTTTTTTTTTTTTTCCCTTCTCGATTGGATCGCTGTCGCCCTCTATCGCCGTCGTCTGTCTGTCGGCACGTTCTGGTAGAGCGTGCTGCCTGGTTCGCAGCCGCCCGCCCGCTCGCTCCTGAATGGCGCGAGCCCACGATCCCCGACCACCGCCGACCCTAACCCCAAGCTGCACGTCATCTCTCTCTCCTTCCTTCTCCATCATCATCCACCTCCCTTCCCCCACCCCTTTTCGCTTCTCCCATCCTCTTCGGTCATCCTTAGACAAAATGGCTCCCACTATCCGCACTCTTCCCGAGGGCCACTTCCTCTTCACCTCGTAAGTCGCCTCGCTCCATCCAGCGCTCGACGTCGTCCGTCTCGGCAGCAGCGCAAACACACGCCTCGATCGTGCCCGCTGACCACATGCACCGCCTTGCCTCTCCATTCGTCCCTTGCACCACAGCGAGTCCGTCGGCGAGGGTCACCCCGACAAGATCTGCGACCAGGTTTCGGATGCCATCCTCGTAAGTATCCTACGACGCACGATCGTATCCGATCGAACGGTTCCAGTGCCGTTTCTGGTTGACCCTGGCATTGCTTGCACGGCGCTTTGGGCCGCTCTGAAGCGCTCTGGAGCGCCCTGTAGAGCCAGGATCGATTGCGTGTCAGAGCCGAATCAGGACGTGGAGCAACGAGCTGCGCTTGCCACTTTGCAACGTGTCTACCGCGCAAAGCAGAAGGCAGCCAACTCGGAGTCCATGGTCCCTTCTCGCCTGAAGAATCACTTTAGAGCCGATTCCTCTGCCGCCAAACGCCTGAAATGGACGCTGCAACGGAAAGCTGACCCAAACATCTCCCTCCTTCCTTTTCTGTTTCCGCTCCAAAGGACGCCTGCCTCGAGCAGGACCCTGCCTCCAAGGTCGCCTGTGAGACCGCCTCCAAGACCGGTATGATCATGGTCTTCGGTGAGATCTCGACCAAGGCTCAGATCGACTACCAGAAGGTCATCCGCGACACGATCAAGAAGATCGGCTACGACTCGTCCGAGAAGGGTTTCGACTACAAGACGTGCAACGTGCTCGTCGCCATTGAGCAGCAGTCGCCCGACATTGCGCAGGGTCTCGACCACGGCTCGCTCGAGGAGCACGGTGCGGGTGACCAGGGTATCATGTTTGGCTACGCCACCGACGAGACGCCCGAGCTGATGCCGCTCACGCTCATGCTCTCGCACAAGCTCAACCTCGCCATGTCGGCCGCGCGCCGCGACGGCACGCTCGGCTGGCTGCGCCCCGACTCGAAGACGCAGGTCACGGTCGAGTACAAGAAGGACGGCGGCGCCACCATCCCGCTGCGCGTCGACACGGTGGTCATCTCGACGCAGCACGCCGAGGAGATCTCGACCGAGGAGCTGCGCTCGGAGATCATGGAGAAGATTGTCAAGAAGGTCATCCCCGCCAACCTGCTCGACAACGAGACCATCTACCACATCCAGCCCTCGGGCCGCTTCGTCATTGGCGGTCCCCAGGGTGACGCCGGTCTGACTGGCCGCAAGATCATTGTCGACACCTACGGCGGTTGGGGTGCGCACGGCGGTGGTGCCTTCTCGGGCAAGGACTTCTCCAAGGTCGACCGTTCGGCCGCCTACACGGCGCGCTGGGTGGCCAAGTCGCTCGTCGCCGCCGGCCTCGCGCGCCGCGTGCTCGTGCAGTTCTCGTACGCCATCGGTGTCGCCGACCCGCTCTCGGTGTTTGTCGACTCGTACGGCACCGGCAAGAAGTCGGACGAGGAGCTGGTCAAGATCATCCGCGACAACTTCAACCTCCGCCCCGGTGTGATTGTCAAGGACCTCGGCCTGCAGAAGCCCCAGTACCTCGCCACCGCCGCCGGTGGTCACTTTGGCCGCTCCGAGTTCTCCTGGGAGCAGCCCAAGCAGCTCAAGTTTTAGGCGTCCGAGCTGCCGCCGCGCTCCAAGCTGCAAACTAGGGTCTGCTGATGCTTATGGTATCTCGCACCAACCCCTCCAAAAATGGTCGATTCAACATCGTATCCCCGCCTCGGTTTCTTTTTGACCTTTTCTGCTTCTCCTCATGTGTTACCATCTCCTTTCTTTCTCTCTCTCTCTCTCTCTTTCGTTCTGCCCTTCTTTCTTCTTTCTTACGGTTCTTGAATCGGTCCTTGTGTAGTGTTATCCATGTCTCTCTCTTTTTGCGTCTCTTGCATAGATCCAATCTTTCCCCCTCTCCTTCCCCTCCGAGTCTTACCCTCTCAACATCTGTACTACCTCTGCACCTGTCGCACTTCACCGCATACCGACGTAGCTGCTCATCACGCTCCGCTACCCAGCAGTAATACCAACACCCCACGTCAACCGTGATTCCTGCCGTGTGCGTGTTCGTCTCTTGATGCGTGGTAGAAGAGAAAGGGGGGGGGGGGGGAGGGAGGGGTGTTAAGCTGGGTTGGAGCGGTTCTGGACAGCGGGGGAGTTTGGGTTTGGGCGGATGACGTGCTTTGCGGGCGCGATTCGGACAAAGCCGCCGTTTGGTGCGTTGAAGCTGGTCCAACGTCGTGCTCGAAGCAGAGGCGTGATCAAGTGTGTTGCTGGATTTCGGAGCAGGGTTTTGCGCATTCAGTTGGCCGATCGTGGTGGGGGAAGAGGGCTACAGTAGACCGCTGTGAGGTTCTGTGGTCAGTGCGGGTTGGAAAAGGCAGCCTCGTGGTGTGGAGACTAAGCTTACCGCCTCGTACCGATACCACTTGCCCTCGCGAGTCCGCATCGGACGCGAAGAGCGTGGACAACAAGCGAAAGGTACCCGCAATAGTCGCGACTTAGCCACGAGTCGGTGTGAAATCCGCTGCGTAGGATGTGATGTGTGGTGCGAGTGGGTGGGTGGAGCACGCAAGGGTTTTTTCATCGATGCACGACGTGCATGGAGGGCTGTGGCTTGATTTCATCGAGCCAACTTGCATCTTGTGGCGGGCGCAGCGACAGGGTGAAAATTCGCCGTTTTCGCGCGGCTTTCAACCAAAAATTCCCAGAAATGCACCTCCCATGGCATGGGCGGGATCAACAGCTGCCCAAACCCGCGGGTCTTGGCAATCCCAACCCGCCCACCAAGTACCGCCCTAGTGCCGTCCTGGCGCCGGCCCCTTAAACGCCCATCCGCTTTTGACAGGTACAGTCACAGCAACTTGGCCCTGCCGCAGCGCCCGCCCAACGCCGATCCTCGGTCCACATGGGCGATGCATTGTTCGCTTGCCACCCTGAACCCTTTTTCCGTCGAGTGGCAGCAAAGGCATCCCTCTCTTCTCAACCATCACTCGATCCACCACACTCGCTGTCGGAATAGCTGCAAGACATGTCGATACCTAACGAACACGGTGGGAGGGACCACCACATTGCGCCGGCGCCCGTGGTGACGGGGTCGGCGTTCAAGGAGATGCCCTCGTCGCATGCATCGTCGCCCGACTCGGACGATGTGGAGCGCAAACGATCGGCTGCACCGTCGGAAACCGAGACCGAGCAGCCCGAGGAGCTGCGCAGAGCGCTCAATACGCGCCACATGGTGATGATCGCCATCGGCGGCATCATCGGTCCGGGACTGCTGGTGGGTTCGGGTTCGGCGCTTGCCAATGCTGGGCCGGTGGGTGCGTTGATCGCCTTCGCCATCACGGGCGCCATCGTCTACTTTGTGCTGCAGGCGCTCGGAGAGATGGCTACGCTCTTTGCGATTCGCGGCTCGTTCATCGAGTATGCGGGGCGCTGGGTGGATCCCGCGCTCGGATTCGTCGCAGGCTGGATCTACTGGGAACTCTGGATCTCGGTGCTCTCCAACGAGTACAATGCCGTGGCCATCGTCATCCGGTACTGGGATGGCGCTCAGGTCGTACCCACGGGCGCGTGGATCGCCATCTTCTGGGTGCTCTTCATGGGCCTTTCCATGCTCGGCGTCCTCGCGTACGGCGAAGTCGAATTCGTCCTCGCCACCATCAAGGTCATCGGTATCGTCGTCTTCTTCATCCTCAGCATCGTCATCAACGTCGGCGGCGCAGGCGGCGATCAGGGATACATCGGTTTCAGGTACTTTAAGGATCCAGGACCGTTCAAGGGCACCGGCATCGATGCGCTCAATGGCATCGCCAAGATCCTCGTCATCTCGGCCACGCTCTACTCGGGAACCGAGGCTACCGCCATCACAGCTGCCGAGGCCAAGAATCCGGCCAAGTCGGTTCCCATCGCCATCCGATCCGTCTTTTATCGCATCTTGGTCCTCTACCTCGGTACGATCTTCTTCATCTCGCTCAACGTGCCGTCGGATGATGCGTCGCTCGTCAGCGCAAGCAGCAAGGCGGCTGCTTCGCCGCTGACCATCGCGCTAAAGAGGGGCGGTATCGGCGTCGCAGCGAGCCTGATCAATGCGCTCATCATCCTCTCGGTCATCTCGGCGGGAAATTCGTCGCTCTACATCGCCTCGCGTACGCTGCAGTCGTTGGGTGCCACAGGAAGGGCTCCTAAGCTTCTCGGTTGGACGACAAAGAGGGGCAAGGTGCCGATTCCGGCGCTCGTGCTCTCGAATCTGGTGGCGCTGATCTCGCTCCTCTCGATCAACGCAGGCGCTTCGACCGTGTTCAGCTACATCATCAACATCTCGGGCGTCAGCACGTTTATCATCTTTGCCATCATTTGCTTGTGCCACATCCGATTCCGCGCCGCGTGGAAACACCAGGGCAGATCGCTCGACGAACTCCCCTTCCGCGCCTGGTTGGCCCCCTACGGCACCTGGGTCACGTTTGTCCTCAACATCGTCCTCGTCTTTTTCCAGGGCTACACCACCTTCCTCAACCCCAGGAAGGCGGCGGATATCATCGTCGCCTACATCGTCATCCCCGTCGCCGTCGCACTCTACTTTGGTTGGAAGATCTACCACAGAACAAAGATGTACGTCATTCCCCCCCCCCCCCCCCCCCTTTCACCCTTCCATCTTGAAGGTGGGTAGACGCGGTACCAGTTTTCACCCCTTGCTGACCTTGTTTCTTCTCCTTTTTTTTATGTGGTGATAGTGTCGGTCTGGACGAGATCGATCTGGATTCGGGTCGTCGGCTCATGGCCGACTTTGAAGAGCCAGACGAGGAGCACGACGAGGCCAACAAGGCGTGGTACAAGAACCCCAAGAAGCTCGTCAGCCGCATCCTCGCCTAATCCCATCCCGGGCGAAACTTCCAAAGACTCCAAAACAGCGACTCTAGAACTTGCCCACTGCGTGTGTTTGTGCTGAGACTCGGCCCTCAGAGCCGTAGCGACAGACAGCCAAAGACTTCAGGCTGTGAGCAATGCCACCCGCACGCATCGCGCCCACATCGAGATTCGCTCGGGCACCTCGCAACTGTCTGCGCGCAAGAGTGGCACAACCCCAATTCCATGTCTGGCCGTCTTTCAGTTCATCCGGCTTTGTTTCGCCAAGCCCACATCTTGCCCGAGCGACAGCAGAGGCGAGAGCAATCATTTCGCGAGGTCCGCGCGCATGCCAGAGTGTAAAGGGCCGGGTGACATTTCAAAAGGGGGACGAGGCAGGGAATGCAAGTGAGAGCAAACGAACGCCTCGTGCAAGTGGTGCAGAGGGCTAACCGGTGCAGAGCAAAACATCCAGGACGAGACGAATCGGCCGGGGGCCTCGCGACGGAGCGAGAGCGAGCGGCTCACATGGCGAGTTCGGCCTGGAGCGCGCGGAGCTCTGCATCGTCGTCGTCCTCGACGACGGCCTGCTTGCGATCGGACTCTTTGGTGCGTGATGGGCCGGCGGCGACGGCGGGCGTATGGAGGGGCACCGAGTCGGCGCCGACGAGGCGTTCGTTGAGCTCGTCCTGCTCGAGCTCCTCGAGCTCGTTCTTGAGCTCGTCCTCGTCGATGTCGTGGCCCATGCCGACGGGGTTGGAGATGGCGTCCGAGATCTCGTTGGTGAGGTCCATCTGTTCGCGGATCGAGTCCATGGTCGAGTCGACCTTGTCGATATTGCTGATGGCGAGCAGCAAGCACAAAGAGGCAAGAGCAGTGTCAGCAGAGGGGTCAGCCAGGGCAAACGAGGCGCGGAAGGAAAAAACGTACAGGCTGCCGTGGATGGTCTTGAGAGCGTCTGCGCCCTTGCGCATGGCTGTCATGGTCTCGAGGTTCATGTTGGCGCTCTCGATGGCGTTGACTTGGGTCTCGAGCGTCATGCGGGTGCCTGCGATGCGGTCGAGCTCGTTCTCGTACGCCTTTTTCTGGCGGAGCGCCGCTTGCGCCGCGCGCTTATTTGTTGTGACGTTTGCCTTGGCCTTTTTGAGCTCATCGTCGATCTTCTTGTTGAGATGCTCCTCCTTCTTCTCGAGCATGAGCAGCTGCTGCCGCAAGCCGACTATCGCATCGCGCGCCGAGTTCTTGTTGTCCTTCTTGCCGAAGAAGTTCATCCAGCTCGACATGACGGGCGCAGAGGTGTGCGTGCTGTGGGCACTGGCAGCGGAGAGCGCGAGCTTCTATGGGTGTGGTGGATGGCGTTGGCGCGCGGACTCGAGCGAAGACTGGGGCGCGTAGATGCTGACGCGCAAAGCGGTTGGTCGTCGCGATACTTTCGAGGTCGATGATGGCGCGGATAGTCTACCACGTCTTGGCGCTTATCAGGCGCGAGCTGAGTCGGCAGACGAGGCTCGTTTCGAGGAATGTAGGGAGGAGCGCGGTTCGGTCGAGTCGAAGATGGGGTTGCGAGAGAATACGGAGGCTGCGGGTGCGTGTTGCCGATGAGTACGAGGTGGATGGAGTTGGAGATGGAGATGAGGGCGGTGCAGTCGGGTGGTGAGGGCGACGTGTGGAGAATTGCAGCGACACTGAGCCGATGTGTTGCTGTGAGTTGCAGCGGGCGCGCCCATGACGCTGAGCGCAGCCAGATGATTGAGTTGAGCCTCGCCTGGCGACCTTAGCCGATCTGTTGAGACGAGCTCGTCTCGAGGGCCCTGGCTGGATCCCACTCCCACCCACACTCGCCTGGGCCCGAGCAAAGGCTGAGTTGCATCGCCTCTGCGCCCATTTCCGTCAATTTTGGCGTTTCAACTCCAGCCTGCCCGCCCGCCCTCGCCCTGGAGCATCTCATCCTCATGCGCTGTGATGAGCGTGGATGCGGCAAGCCAGTGCTAGTGGAGGGCGATTTTTGAGAATTGTTATGCCGAGGAGATTGACACGCCTGCAAAAATTGTGATCTAGTGCTGCAAGTGTCGGCCTCCAAGACGGCGTTCTGGCGGTGAAAGCACATGGTGCGCTGTCGGATGTCTCCGACGAGATACGCTCCCTGCTCCCACTCTCACCTCGATTGCGTCTCTCGCTCGTCGTAGCATCGGCTCATCCGGCGGTGCAGCCTCGAGTCATCTTCCGCAGCGGTCCCTACAAGTTGCAGTGCGCGAGGCGGTATACTTCACGCAGGGCTCACGACGGGGCAAGAGCGGGCACGGACACTCATTTCGACACCGAACTGCGACGATGAACGTGCCTGCTTCATCGCGTCTTGTGCTGGCGGGCAGGCCTGCGCGTCGGAGCCTGGCGACGCTCAGCAGCACCGAGCCTATCCGACCTCTGATCGCCTCGCTTCCGCCTCGTTCGCGGTATCCGCTCAAGCAACCCGAGCTGAGCATCGACCACCTCGTCGTGGGCGGGGGAGTGGTGGGCCTATCGATCGCCGCGGCGCTCGCTGCGCGCTGGCCGGACAAGACGACGTACCTCGTGGAGCGCAACAAGTCGTTTGGCGAAGAGACGAGTTCGCGCAACAGCGAGGTCATCCATGCGGGCCTCTACTATCCTGCCGACTCGCTCAAGACGGCGCTCTGCCTGCGCGGGCGCGAGCTCATGTATACGCGCTGTCGCTCGCACGCCATTCCGCACCGCCAGACGCAGAAGCTCGTCGTCGGCGCCGACCACGCCAGAAGCTACCTCGAGAAGCTCCAGCAGCACTGTGCCTCGCTCGGACCACATGCGCCGCCGACGCGGCTCATCTCGGGCGACGAGGCGCGCCAGCTCGAGCCGCACCTCTCGCGCCACATCGGCTGGGCACTGCTCTCGCAACGCACGGGCATCGTCAGCAGCCATGAGCTCATGGCGAGCCTCGAGCGCGAGCTCCTCGATGCCGAGAACGCCGAAGTCGTCTACGACACCCAGGTCGTCCGTGTCGATCCGGCCGCGCCGCGCACCGCTGCCACCACCACGTCCAAGCGCGGCGCAGACGGCTCGCAGCAAGGCTGGATCGTCCAGACGCTCACGTCCGAGTCGAGCTCCGGTGCAAACGAGGCCGATGCCTTGCTCGCCAAGGTCGTCATCAACGCCTCGGGTCTGAGTGCGCCCAGGGTGCTCAACTCGCTGCTCGCCGAGATGGGTTCGGCCGAGGCGCCGATTCCGATGTGGCACTCCAAGGGCAACTATGCCTCGTACAAGGGTCGTGGTGCTCAAGGCATTCGGCATCTCATCTATCCGGTTCCGGATACGCGCAAGGGTACGCATGCGCACACGTCGCTCGGTACGCACCTTACGCTCGATCTCGACGGCAACGTTCGCTTTGGACCCGATACCGAATGGATCTCGCCGCCCGAATCCGAGGGCGATGCCGAGGGCGGGGTGGACTTTTGGAAGCGGGCGCTGACGGTGGACGAGGCGCGCATCGAGAGCATGTACGCCTCGATCACCGAGTATCTGCCCGAGATCGACGCGCGCGGCCTCCAGCCCGACTATGCGGGCATCCGACCCAAACTCATCGGTCCGCAGCAGAGGGCGTTTATGGACTTCCAGCTGCTCTGGCACAACTCGATCGACTTGGCTTCGCAGAAGCTCTGGCAGCGCGCTCCCGGCTTGCCGAGCCCGAGCGCCAGCTGCTGCTCACCTGCCCGCGAGGCCGTACACACCGCCGAGGGCGGCGCGATGATCAGCTTGCTCGGCATCGAAAGTCCCGGCTTGACCTCGTCGCTCGCCATCGGTGAACTCGTCCGCGACCTCGTCGCAAGGCGGTTCTACAACCAACATCCAACCAGAGCCGAGAGCAGCAACAAGGGCGCGCGCAACGAAGAACACGCCCATCGCCTCGACGCCTGGGCCTAGAATCACTCGATCAACCCTACCCCTTTGCAGCCAGGGCCATCAGCTCGCGTCGGTGTGCGTTTCGACATTCATGCTCGTATTGTGCCGCAATTGTAGAGGTGTAGATTTTTTAGGACATGAGCTGATGAGAGGGCGATGGCCAAGGTAGGATTGTCCAAGGCCCAATGTTGGTGGTAGGTTGTCGTTGCAGGCGATGTGGGGGGGGGGGGGGGGGGGGGGAGAGGAGAATTACTCGAGTTCGACGGTACCGCCTGCGGCCTCGATGGCGGCCTTGAGTTTCTCGGCGTCTTCCTTGTTGAGGCCTTCCTTGAGGACCTGGGGTGTGGATTCGACAAACTTCTTGGCCTCGACCAAGTTCCTACCATGGAGTTCAAAAGTCAACGTCAGTGGATCGTTTCCTCGCCCTTGAAGGGGGATAATTGGTGGGGGCTTACATATTGGAGTTGGTGGCCTTTACTTCGCGGATGACCTTTGCCTTTGCGGTTGGATCTTTGAGGCCGGTGAGTTTGAGGGTGAAGACGGATTTTTCTTTTGGCTTTGCGGCCTCTGCCTCTTCTGCGGTCTCTGCGGGGGCAGCGGCGGCAGGGGCAGCTGCGGAAGCTGCGGGCATGGCGATTTCGGTGATGTTGAGGCGAGTCTTGAGCGTCGAGACCAGATCGGCCGCTTCGAGCAGCGTCAACTTTTCAATCTGGTCGACGATGCTGCTGATCTTGGCATCGACAGGAGCCGCATTGCGCACGGCAGTCGTGCTGCTAAGCAGTCGAACCGAAGATCGAACCGCAGATCGACTCGATCGCAACAGCGTGCGCGAAGAAGAAGCTACCGCACCTCCAAACATGATCAGGTTCGCAGATGGTGTGGTACAGTGATGGTGGTCGGAACCTCGTCATGCCGTTCCCCCCAACACCTCGTCTCCAATCCTTCGCCAATGCATCCCACCTTGCTCAGTCCTTCCTCTCCATCCTCGGCTCACCCGAGCCAATTTTTTCCAACTTCCCACCCGCCTCGCCCGATCCCTCTCGCATTTCTTCCTGGCCTTAGCTCAACCCCCGCCACACCTCCGCGCATTTCATTTAATTTCTCGCACGAAATAAAATCGCAAAGCCACTCAGCCATCTCGCCTCTGTCACACGATATCGCGCTCATCGTCAGACAGAAAAGCCGGCTCAAAAAGGAAAGCGGGGGTGACAGAACTTGCATTTCGTCCTGGCACGCGGGCCAAGACCAAAGATCGAGCACGCCAGACACATCGTCTACGGCGCATCAACTTGACTCAGCGCAGAGAGGGAGGGGGGAAAGGGGAAGGAACGAGCAGCAGGCGGCACAGCGACGCGGCTCCGAGAGGAGCGCACTCAGGCAGCGACGCCGACACGCTGGGCGACGGTGCGAGCCGCCACGTCGACGCCAGCACGCGCAGACTCGAAACCGTTGGCGCGGACGTGCGCCTTGAGTTGATCGAGTCCGAGCAGCTTGTCGGTCCAGAGCGGGTTCTCGCGCGCGGTCGTCTCGGACGCCTTGAAGAGGTCGGCCATGGCATCCTGGCCCTCGGGCGCCGCACGCAGGTCGTCGACGGTGCGCAGGCCGAGGTGCTGCCAGATCTCGGTGAGGGCGTGGACGAGGTGGTCGACGTCGGCAGACGTGTGTCCCGGCGTAGGCGTGACGCGCAGCCTCTCGAGACCGCGCGCGACCGTGGGGAAGTTGATGGGCTGCACGTAGCATCCGTACTCCTCGAGCAGCATGTCCGAGGCCGCTTTGGCCTTGGAGGCGTCGCCGACGAGCACGGGCACGATGTGCGAGGGGTTGTGCTGGAGCGGGATGCCCGCGGCGATGAGCTTGTCCTTGGTCTCGCGCGTGCGGAGCTGCTGGAGGATGCGCGAGTCGTTGGACTGCATGAGGATCTCGATGGCCTTGTTGGCGCCCGTCAGCACCGAGGGCGGCAGCGTGGTCGAGAAGATGAACTGCGGCGCAAAGCAGCGGATCAGATCGACAAAGCGGTTCGAACCGGCAATGTAGCCGCCCACATTGCCGTAGGCCTTGCCGAGCGTGCCGGTGATGATGTCGATGCGGTCCATGATGGTGCCCTTGAGCAGACCAGGCTGGTGACCCTGGGCCACCTGTGCGTCCCAGTCGAGGTGCTCGGCGACACCGGCGCCGCGCGGGCCGTACATGCCCACGGCGTGCACCTCGTCGAGGAAGGTGATGGCGCCGTACTTTTCGGCCAGCTCGATGGTCTTTTCGATGGGGCCGACGGTGCCGCACATCGAGTAGACCGACTCGAAAGCGATGATCTTGGGCACGTTGACCGGGATGGCCTGGAGCTTGGCCTCGAGGTCGGGAATGTCGTTGTGCTTGTAGATGACCTTTTTGGCGCCCGAGTGCTTGATGCCCTGGATCATGGAGGCGTGGTTAGAGGCGTCGGAGAGGATGACGCAGTCCGGGAGCTTGGAGCCGAGGATGGTGAGCGTGGCGTCGTTGGCGGCGTAGCAGGAGCCAAAGACGAGCGCGGCCTCCTTGCGGTGGAGCTGGGCGACGGTGTGCTCGATGGTCTCGACGTGGCGGTTGTGGCCGGCGATGTTGCGCGTGCCGCCTGCGCCAGCGCCGTACTTGTCGAGCGTGTCCTTCATGGCCTCGAGGACGGCAGGGTGGCGGCTCATGTTTTGGTAGTCGTTGGCGCACCAGACGGTGATCTCGTCGGTCTCGGCGGAGAGATGGCCCTTGGGAGCGTTGCCGGCGAGACGGTTGATGTTGTTAAAGTAGCGGTACGACTTGTCGGCGTGCTTGGCCTGGAGCTGGTCGTGGTAGAACTGCTCGTAGTGGAAGCCAGGCCGGTTGTGGGCTTCGGGAGTGGGGTGCTCGCCGAGGCCGGAGCCAGGAGTGCGGACCTGCTTGTTCTTGATGCTCTTCCTACGCTGGCTCTGGGGCAGCGAGTCGGCGGCGGAAGCGGAAGCGGCAGCGGCGGCCTCGGCGAGCTTACGTGCATGGGGGCACTTGTCGACGCTGGCCTGGTCGTCGAGCTTGATGCCGCCCTTGGCGTGGAGACGCTCGATGTCGTCGGGCTGGGCGACAGCGGCGCGGGCAGCCTCGGAGCGGGAGACGTAGGAGCGGATCTGCTGAGCAGCGCCCCCGTTCATCTGGGCGGAGAATGGGCAGCCGGCAGCAGGAGCGGCGGGCCTGGCAGCCATGGCGAGGAAGGAGCTGCCGGAAGCGCCAAAGGTCGGGGTGAAGGTGTTGGCAGCGGCGCCGCTGGTCTGCTCGGCCTTGATGGCAAGGCTCTGGCTCATGACGGGGCACTGCTGAGCCTGAGTGACGAGGCGGGTGGGGCCACCGGGGTGAAGGAGCGTGGTGGACATCTGTCGCAGCTGGGGCATGGTGACGCGGCCCATGTAGGGGCAGGCCTGTCGGATCTGCCTGAGAGGGCAGAGGCTTCGATCCATGGCGTCGGCGGGTTGATTTGGCTAGAAGGACTTGAGACGATGACGATAGGGAGTGCTAATGAAGCAGTACCTGCTCGTAGGATACAAGCAGATGGTTGAGGTCGGTAAGATGGATCGGTCCAAGGGTTTGTTCAAACGTCAAGGCGAGCCAAGCAAAGTGTGCCTGACGGGAGCGGCGTGGCGGACAAAAGCGCGAAGTCGGATTGGCCGAAGGCTTGGCTCAGGGTCAGAGGAGAGCAGCTAGCAGCCGGGGAGCTAGCAGCTGGGGAGCTAGCAGCTGACGAGAGCTGCTGCGCTGCCAGTGGGTCGGAGTGTTTCCGATGCGAGCAGGCGATTTCCGCTCGCAACTCTTCCAGTCGTCCAGTTGTCCAGGGTTGGCGCCGCAACGGTGCCGGCAATTTTTGATCTAAGAGAGCGGCACTTTCTCCTTGGCCTCGCGCCCTTTTTCACGCAAATCAACGCTTTGAACTGCCATGCCAGGCCATATGCTTGCTTGCTTGCCTCTTCTGTAAAAAAAAGAGGTCGAAATCCTCTCGAGCTGTTTGTTCTCTTATGCAAGCCCAACTTGGCTCTTTGGCCGGGCTGACGGCCGACTTTGTCCGTCGCGTGCAAACTGAACCCTTGCGGCTCGCCGTTGCCGCTCTCTGTCTCGAGTCACGCGGCCTCAGCCTACGGATTTCCTAAGCACCCCCGGCCCACCTCGCGAGCGCGCGCACACAATTCCTCGCATTGGTCACGTACGACAAAGGTCGCCCGCGATTCAATTCACAAAAGTTGTTCCCTATGATGCTCTAACAGTTTCTCACAATCAATTTCCAGGGCGACCAGCATGCCATCCGACTCATCACCCAATCGGGCCACACGACAATGCCAGAATGGCCATCATCTTTGGATCGGAGCTGTGCATTCCACAAGCTGAGTGGTGACGATGTTTAGAAAAGGGGGGCTTGTACGTTTGCCATCTCCTATGGATGGATCAGTTGAAGTGGGGGGGCCAAGGCGGTTTCAAGCCGACTCGGTAGCGTCTCGGGGCTTCGAGATGACCTGGATGCCACCTGCGTGCGGTTGAAATCAGGCATCACGCGATTCATGAGCGGGAGAGGTAGCATGCGTGTCAGCTTGCTGAAATCCAAGCTCTAAACCAAGCAGGAGGCAAGGTGGATACTTACGGTGGAGGGCGAGGAGGGTGTCTCTGGCGGGCTGGTCGGCCTCGGCGGGAGCTCTTTCGATCCTGAACTCGGCATCCACGAGGACGCGGTAGCCCTTCTTGATGTTCTTCATCCTGTCGACGCCACGCTCGCCGAAGACGTAGAAGCGGTGGTACGAGGTGGTGGTAGGAGCGCGTTCGCCGTCCTCTGCCGGTCCCGTGGGAGGGTCCGAGGTAGCCACGGTGTATCGAACGTAGTCCTTGCCGTTCTTGGTCGTCTTGAGCTCAGGATCGGCAGCCAGACGTCCCAGAACCTGCATGCGCGCCAGATCGTTGCGCACAGCAGAAGTCGACAGCATCTACCATCCACACACCCCAAGCCAAAGATCATCGTCAGCACAAACAAGCCCAGGAAGCAAATGAGTGCCAAGCAGATGCACTTACACGCGTGCCGCGAAGAAGAGTCTGTTTTGTAGAAAGGCCCAGCATGTTTGTGAGTGCTCGATACGATGGTGATGATGGTCGTGACGTTGGATGCATGCCCGCACAAGTGGATGAGTCCAAGACCAACACTCCCTCATGCCATCCCTTTGCAAAGCTCGGATTTTGAGCTCAGTCTACCTCGCCCCCCCGCCACAGACGCAGGTGCCATCTCGCACGCGGCACACGCACACCCTCACGCACACGCGCCAAAGCGCCAAAGCGCTAGACGTCCAACACGTTCGCCCCTCCCATTTTCCGCATCGGGTTACAGACGCGCCTCTAAAAGGGTCCCCCATCTACGCGTCGCACACCTCGTATTGCCGCGCTAACATGCACACACCGCGCGTTGCACCGCAGGGTCTCGCACCACACCACCGGAAGCAAGCAACCCCGCCTCCGCACATCGAATAGCTACTGCAAATCTACATGTCTAGATTGATTCTGTGTACAGCACGATGTGATGCGAGAATGAGGATGCGATACACGGCCGAGTGTGCGTCTATGCCGGCCACCGTGCGCGTTACCACCACACGTCCGGAGCGCCCGAGGCTCGCGAAGACGTCGAGCGCGCCGGCGACGGTGGCTGCTGCCGCTCAGCACCCAGAGATCCCTCGTCCACTCTGGGAGCACCCGCAGCAGAAACTGTATCCTCCCTACTGGTAGCTTGCGTCGTCGAGATGGTCGGCAGCTCTGCTGATGAGCGCCACGGGCTGATCCCACCCGCCTCCTGTGCTTCCATGTCGAGGTAGTCGACGTCGCCGTCCGACTCTTGCCCGATCGAAGCGTCCGGATCATCTGCCTCGTCGTCTTCGATGGCGAAGCGCGTTCGCGAAGTCTCGCCTCCGCGACTCGATCCACTGCTGATCGCGCCGAACTTGCGCTCGAAGCGCTGCCGGTACTGCCTCTCCCTCTCCTCGAGCGCTTCGCGCAGCCTGGCCATCTCTGCGACCGAGGGTGTATATGCCGCGCTGTATCGACCCGGATTGGCCGCCGAGACGACGGGCGATGCACCGTCCGCAGGCGAGAAGCTCGGGTTCGAGAAGCCCGGTGACAGCGCGCCGCCCCCGTTGCCACTGCTCAGCACCGACGACGTGTCCAGCTGCGACTCCTCCTCGGCGATGTCCGACAGGCCCTCGGGCCGCAGCGTGTGGTAGTGCGACAGGCCGTAGAAGCCCGGGTCCATCGGGATCACGTCGTCGGCATACGAAAAGCGCGGGCCAAAGTACGTGTCTCCGTCCAGCTCGGGCGGCGAAGCGGCAGCCAGGTCGTCGTCGTTCGAGTCGTAGCCCACACTCCCGTCGCGCCAGCCGGGCGACTCGGGCCGGGACGGCGGTGCGCTGCGGTCCGACTCCGCCTCGAGATCCGCCAGCGAGCGTCCGCCAATAGGCCCTCCCAGCGTTGTGGGCTGGCCATGGTGGCTGCCAGACCCACGCTGCGATCGGCTTCGCGCGGGCTCGGCTTGCGAGGTGCTCGCTTGCTGCCAAGCTGGGCCGCGACTCTGCATCGGGTGGTGCAGGTGCACAGGCTCCATGACGCTGGCTACGTTCGACGGGACGGACCGCGAGCGTGCATCCTCGGCGAGTCCGAGTCCGACGCGATGCACAAGATCGTCGTGCCCGATGCTCGAGGCCTCGGCGTCGCTGCTCGCCGGTGTGGCCGCGCCCGTCGACGGGGTCGGCGTCGGCTCCGTCCACACAGTCTCGTGCGGGTACACGCCCTCCAGGCCGAGCTCGTTGTGTTCGCTCGGATCCCAGCCCTCGGACTCGGTGTACGACGAGCCGGTGAACGGATAGTCGTGCTCGTCTCCACGCGAGCTGATGTCCGACGGCATCGATCCCGCCGGTGACACGGCGTTGAGATGCGGAGGCGAGTTCGCAGCCGCACTGAGCTGACGATGCTCTTGCGGCACAGGCAGCTCCACGGCGAGCGAGCCTACCATCGACAGCGGCGTGCTCGGGTGCGTCGAGGCGGGACTCGGCGCGGACTCGGCCACGAAGCGCGCAATGATCTCGAGTCCCTTTTCGCGCTCTTCCTCGGACCCGGCGAGGTACATCGAGACGAACGGCCAGGCATGCACGCCACCCGGCCCATGCTCCACCGCTGTGCAAAGCCAGTCGGCGAGGTGTTCGCGCGGCTCCTCAGAGGGCCGATGGGGCGACCGCGAGGCCGCGCGCCTCTCTTGCAGCGACCTGCGCGGCGCATCCGAACGAGCATCCTTCTGCGCGGCGTGCAACGTGGCCGAGTGCGACGGATCCAGATCCTGACTCGGTTGATCGTCATGGCCAGCTGCGCTGCGAGTGGCTTGAGTGGACTGGCATTGCCTGACGGCGTCGATCCAGACCTCAATATCGTCTGCTAAGCGTTCGCGATCGCCCCAGAGGACGAGCATGCCTCGTTTGAGGCGAATGCGGCTCCAGTCGCCGATGGCCGGGTTGACGAGCTTGCTCGACTCGAGCAGAGCGCGCGCAGCTTCAAACTCGGGATCCGATTTCGCCCTGTTCGCAGTTTCGTCGTTTTGAACGCCGTCGCCGTTCGAGTCACCCCATACGGGAATATACAAGTCGGCAGTGCTGGGCACGGGCTCGGTCTTGCGCTCCGACGCAGGGAAGATAGGATCGAGCGCGCCGATGACCGACGGGCGGATGTGTTCGACACGATTGAATGCGTCTGAGGTGGGGCCCTTGGGCGAGTTTGAGCGAGTCTTGTTCGTGCTCGCGCGATTGAGCAAGGGCTCGGTCAGCATGGTATGCGCGACTCGGGCGATGCGCTGGCTCGGCAAGAGAAGGGTGCGAAGGATGGCGAGGGGAGCAGTCGCCCCGATGGATGCCGTCGCTGCGAGCGCGCCCTTCGTGTCCGTGGATTTGGTGCTTGCGGGACCATCCTCATCGTCGTCTCCAGCGAGAACGGCGCATACGTTGGCCACCCATCCCATAGGTCCTCTTACGCGACGAGGAGTCTTGAGGACGCCAGCATAGAGCTGGGCGAAGTGCAGAAGCGCTTCGGCTGCTACGTAGTCCCATTCGTGCTGGCCGATAGCCTCGGTCCAGGCAGACACGCGTCCGGTCGCTGCAGGTGCGGAGTCATCCTTCTGACGAGGGTGAGAGGCGGAAGCATTGCCACCTTGATCCGGATTTGCGGCTACACTTGCCTGAGCTGCTTCGCGGAGGCTGGCGAATGCATGCGAAGCAGAGGGCCGCAAGTCGGCCCACGGGCTGATGAGGACTGCTTTGCCCGGCATGGGCAGGGTGCTCCAGTCGCGTTCTGCCAGAGCGGGCTCGGATCTGGCCTGACCGTCGAGACAGAGGAGGAGCGACATGGTGAGGTTGCCGCCGGCGCTGTCGCCGGCGATGGTGACGGAGGCCGGGTCGATGCCCTCGACTTCGATGAGATGGGCGTAGCAGCGAAGACACTGGAGGAGCGGGCCAGGAAAGCGCGAGGTGGGTCCGAGGTCGTACTCGACGGCGACGCAGCGCGCATCGTTGTCGCGGTCTTCGAGGCTGCACACCTTTGTGATGATGCGGATGAGCGCTTCGGCGTAGAAGGCGACGGAGCCCAGGGAGAAGCCGCCGCCATGCAGATAAAGAAAGGTTGTGGCGGACTTGGAGGAAGGATCGGAGCGCCTCACCTCGACGGGCACGTGAGCGTCGGCACCGATCCAAAAGGCACGAAAGCCCGGCCGTGTATGTGTATGTGCCGAACTTGCCTTGGACTTGGGGCCGGGATGCGCTTTTGGCGCGTCGTGTACTGTGGACGTAGGCTTGGCTGGCTGCGCTGGTGTTGAGGTGTCAGTCGCAGTCTGCTCGCTTGTGAACTCGCGAACGATGCCCGCGGCGCCGCCGCCGGTTCTCCATCGGACCAAAGGGCCGATGGTCTCTTCGGCGAAGAGGACGCGGGGGACGAGGTGCGGGAAGCTGGTGCAGGCGAAGCGGACAAGGAGGAGGACGAGATGGTGGAAAGGCGAGAGCTGAGAATCTTGCTCGTACGCATCGGACGACGAGGAGTCGTCCTTGAAAGGTGTAGCTACGGCCGAGCGGGAAGCAGAGGCGCCGTGAGAATCAAAGGCAGCTGGACCGGCATCGTGCAGATGGTGTTGGGAGTCGCTGGCGTTAAATGCTAAACGAGGATGATGCTGGTGGTGGTGTTTATGAGCTGAATGCGCATTGGCGAGGGGTGACCAGTAGGCGAAGTGTGTGGAAGGCGGCCGACTAAGCGACCAACGCTGGTAGAAGTCAAAGGGCAGGCGGGTGCAGACGTAGGCGAAGGCTTTGAAGGCGACGTCGACGAGCTCAGCGATGCCGCAGGTGCGCAAGAGGTTGACGGCGTAGAAGAAGGCGACGACGATGAGGTCGGAAAAGTAGAGGCCGCCGAGGAGGGGCTTCTGTGGACGCTGACGCTTGCGATTGCTCGAGCGCTGGGCTGATTGGGACTGAGAAGTGGCAGGAGCAGCGACAGAGGTGTCGCGAGCATGCAGGTACTTTGAAGTGGGGCGGGCGGATTTAGGCTGGTAGGAGGAGGAAGGGGCGAATGCCGAGCGCCTGAAGGGAGGCTGATCGAGCTGTAGCGGCTGCTCCGAGTGGTCTTGGCGGTTGTAGCGGTATCGATGGGAGGAGGTGACGGCACTCTCAAAGCTCATGCGGCGTGCCTGCTGACCCTTGGAGCGTGCTGCGGAGGCCGAGGCGGAGGCTGATTTGCTTTCGGGCTTGGCGCGAGAGGAGGAAGAGGCCTTAAGGGTGGACGTGGACGATGCGGGTGAGAGGGTGGGTGAAGCGGGACGTTGGTGTTGCTGTTGTTGGTGCTGAGTAGGTCGGACCTTGGTCGCTGCCGGGCGCAGAATATCGAGCATGGTGCCGAGGTTGGTGTTGGGTGGAGCTCGGGTCGAGCGCCGGGTATGATGGTGCTAGATGGTATAAGAGGCCGCGCAGACCATCCTCTGAGCTAGCAAAGCGTGCGATGAGGCACACGCGTTCGAGCAGTGCTGATGACGAATGATGGAGGCAGTTATGTACGGGATGGAGCGTGGTGGGGAGCGAGAGGAATGCGACCGACTGAGCGCAGGCAGAGCAACACCCACGCTAGCACTCGAGATCGAGCTGGCTGAATATCTGTGGAGCTGTGATATCCAGGCGCTGCAGCGGGACGATGTGCTTTGGAAACATGAAAGCTGTGATTGCATGCGCAGCATAATTTCGCGCCTTCGAGGCGCGTCTGTCAGAGGTGTGAGCAAAGCAAAGCAAAGCAAAAGCACAGCACAGCACAGCACAAACGCAGCTAAGCACATCAAACCGAAAGCGCCGTTGCAGAGCCGAAAAGTGTGGGGACCGCGGCAGACGGCGTCGGAAAAAAAGGGTTGAGTCTGATTGCGCACTGATTGCCGCCCATCGAGCTGTCCAAATTCGACTGAGCCGCCCAACAACCCTCCGACCGGCCCTTCCGGAGCTTCTGCTTGCCCATTCAGTCACACTCGCCAACAGCTCAGCACAGTCCGTACCAGCACTGATCGCTACCATATCACATTGTGATGGATTGGCACCTTCTCAGGGGCTGTTTGCTGCCTTGCTACGCATGGGTTGTGACTGTGGGGCCAAGCCCAGGGCGCTGCACGCTGCTGCAAGCCAAAGGCACGTTGGGTCTCGCACGCTCGCCTTCATTTTTCACGCTCCAAAATTCCAACGCCACGCCCCACGCACGCACAACGCCACCCCTCCTCATCGCGCTGTGTGGAGGCTGCTGTAATTGTTTTCGCTTTCGACATGTGGGATCTGAAACAATAACAATTGTGCATCGTCGAAGCACCCTAAATTTACTTCATGGCGTCGACATGCGACCCGCGCCTCCAATCTGCACCAGCCTCTGTGCTCGCAAACTAAGCACAAGCACAAGACCATTTCATCCGAGTCCAAGCATGGAATCGATCAATTAGGAAGATAGGCATATGGTACACGGCGGCGGTTGCAGTAGCAATCGCCATGGAGAATGCAAGTTGAGTGGTCAGAGACCTGGTATCAATGAGAAACAAATGAATCCGAAAGTGGCCTCCCCGTGCCGGGAGACAGTCCACCTACTTGGCCGTGTCGTGGCCCTCTTCCTCCTCCTCATCCTCAAGCACAAATACAGCTTCGGTCTGCGCAGGCGCAGCTGCTGGCTCGCTTCGACGCATCACGCTGGCGCGCATCTGCCTCGGCTGAGGCCCCTCGTCGCCCGCGACGTCGAGCTGCAGAGCATTCGAGCTCAGGCGCACCCGGCCGGCCGCCTCATCCGACTCGTGCAGGCTTCGCTTGACCTCGCGACGTACTGCCCAGCCCTTGAGCATCATCAGCGCCGTCGTCCAGCAGAAGAGCAGCGCGACCACCGCCACGGCCACGTTGAGGATCGCCATAAAATCGCCGTAGCCGCTGCGCATCGCCGCGAAAGACACCTCTTCGCTGCTCAGCATGAACACCAGTCCACCGCAGCACAGCGAGAAGGCTGCCAAAGCCTCGGTCGGTGGCCGCGACGGCAGCACCGACGCCGTCGGCGGACGCAGCCACAGCAGGAAGTACGTCAGGCATCGCAGCAACGCAAAGCCTGCCAGCAGTTGGCCCCACAGCATGTGGATCTGCACCTCGTACACGTAGTCCTGGTGGTGCGCCGCCATCGCTACGCCCGTCACGCCGATCACGAGCGCCGGGAACGGGTTGAACGACGCAGAGTACGACGCAGGCTGCGTCTGCGCCTCGACCAGCACCTCCAGCTCCTCGTCCGTGTCGTCGTATGCAGCACGCCCCGCGTCCGCACCACCCCTGCGTGCGCGCAACGCGTTGCGACGACGTCGTGCCTCGCGCAGCGGCATCGCCGCCACGTGGTGGTAGGCGATCGGGAACGAGAGCATGTTGCGGATCAAGCGCGTCTCGAGCAGCATCCCCATCAGCCCGGCGAACCAGAACATGACCGCGATCGAGATGTGCTGGATCTGCTTGATCGTGTACGGGTCGCCTGGCTGCGCACCGAATCGCTCCATCCACGTGTTTGAGGCGCCGTAGATGAAGATCACCAGACACTCGACAAACTCGACGCTGGGCATCTTGTAGCGCCAGGCTGCCAGCTGCTTGCCGCTGCCGCCTCGCGCGGCGGTAGGGCTGGGTCGCTTGTTCCATGCCCAGCCGCAGTCAGCGTACGCGCCGAGGTAGCGTGCAAAGGTGAGCAGTCCAAACCAAAAGAAGATGCCGCCCTTGATGCCGTGCGCCAGGCATACGTTCTTGTAGCCCGCGCGACACGAGCCCGTGTACACCGCCAGTCCCGTGTACGACGTGGCGAAAGCCAGGATCGGCAGCGATCGTGCCGCCACCACGCGCGTGTATCGCATCACCGTGCGGAAGGTGTCCAGCCGGCTGATTCGAAGCTGCGAGGCCGGGTAGCTTGCCGCTTCCGGGTGGCTAGCATCGTGCGGCGGGCCCACCTTGTCCTCGTGTGCCTGCTTGCGCCAGAGCGAGACCGACGTGAGGTTGAGCGGAGGTAGCAGCGTCGAGTCGTGACCAAAGATCGAGTTACGGGGCGTGTTGCACACCGTGGTGGTGGGTGAGGCCACCAGGCGGTCGGCTCCCGCCGGATGCGCCTCACTGGAGCTCCTCACTGCGGTGCTGCCGCTGCCGATCCAGTTGACGGGCTCAACGAGCGACTCTGCGCTTGCACCGCGCTCGTCACGCGACGCCCCTGCCGGGTCATGCTCGTCAAAGTGCACGCGGTGCGGTGAGCCAGTTCCCGAGCCGGAACGCGAATTCGAGCCGCTACGCCTTGGCGCGACGGCATGGTGGTGGACATCCTTCTCGACGTCGAGCTCGTGGGCATCGCTCTGCGCCGCCTCCGAGAGCATGGCCTCTTCTTCCAGTGCATCGTAGCCGTCGCCATTAGGCTGGTGCCTCTGACCTCGACCAAGCATCGCGCCCACCACGTCTCTCCAAGACTGCGAAGCTCCTCCGTCGTCGAGGGCACTCGTTGTGGGCAGCCATACGTCCGTCTTGCCACGCTTGTGAGAGCGAAGCGCCGAAACAGTCGACCAGATCTGACCGACCAAGCGGAAGACGTCTGATCCGAGCGTAGCAAGCGAGATCCACAGGATGGTCCAGCCCATGGAGCCGTGTGCGTTATCCGGATAGAGCCTTGGGGTCACCGCCTTGTAGATGGCAGAGACGAACATGGAGGCGCCGAGGAGAGCGAGGTAGAGGAGCGAGACCAGCGGTGCGAGGCTCGAGTGCGCAGCGCGGAGGAAAAGCGCCATAGGGAGCAAGACGAAGCAGCTGACGATGGCCGTGAGGACGTGAAGGACGAGCAGACCGCGGTGACGGCTGGGCTCCTGGCCTTGAGCATCTTGGATGCGTGAGGCAATGTCTTGAGCGATGGCCTCGCGCATATCAGCCTCGGTCTCGTCAAAGAGCTTCCTCCATCGACCGTCGACGACACCCATCTTCTCCGTACCAGCCAGCACATCGGCATCGGCGGTGAAGCGATGCAGCTGGACAAGCGAGCCGAGTCCGTAGGCAAAGTCCCATTCGATGTAGCTGAGCGGATCGGGCCCCTTGGCGCGGAAGAGGAGCGTCTCGTTGAGCTGCTCGCGCGCAGGACCAGAACCGTGCGAGTGGCCGTGCCCGCGGTGAACGTGCCAGACGGGAAGGCGGCGCAGCTCGGGACCTGCGATCGAAGCATCTGGGACAGCTGCCGGGCTGGAGCCGTCATTCTGTATATCATGATGCCCGTGTCCGTGTTCATGGGCGTGGATGTGCTCCATTGTAGCTTGAGCGCCGGAAGCCTCATGCTTATGACTCGCTTCGTCGTGGAGGTGAGCGTGAGCGTTGTGGTCTCCCATGGGATTGTCTGAAACGTGCTCCGTCTCAGGATGATCCATCAACATATGCGTGTGGTCTTCGTCAGCCTCGTGTTCGTGCTCGTCCTCGTGCTCGTCACCATGTCGCTTAAGGAGCGCGCTCAGGGGCAGTCCGCGGCCGTATTGGGGTTCGGCAGATCCGACGGAGGAGAGCTGGCGTTGACTTGGCGGCTGCGAGAGCTCGATGCGGGCGTTCCGCAGGGTTGCACTGGCTGCTGCTGAGACGAAGCATACGACCGCAAACAAGGCTGCGGCCTGTTGCCTGGACCAGCCCCTCTTGTAGGAGGCGTGCAGCTTCATACTGCCGCGCGGTGATTGTGATTGTGCAGATCAATGGAACCAGGTTGTGCAGATGAGAATGGCCACAGAGAGAGCTACGCCGTAGAGATGATACGGATTCGCAGCTCTCTGGTTGAATGGACGGACCACGGAGGCAGCGGATTTGTTCCGCTCGTCGGCTGGTCCGAGGCAAGGGATGGTGCAGGCGAGCACCGTGGCTGGGGATTGAAGATGTCGGTTGATCCGAGCAGAAAGAAGGCGAGCAGCGGCGGTAGCGAGCTGATGGTGCGAAGGTGGGATGCGGATGCGAGAGCAAGAAGCTTCAGCGTTTCGCATCCGCAGTCTGGCTCATCCATATATTGCTGCGACGTCGGGGCTGCCGACTCATCGTGAGCAAGGCCTCGCGCCTATGGCAGAGCGCCAAGACGCGGTGAAAAGCCACATCGGCATGCCGTCACTGCCGCAGGCCGGGCATCTGTGCTGGGCTGACTGACCATGCCCTTGCCGACGGTTCCCGAGGTCGAAGCCGGAAGAGGCAGGCAACACCACAGAGTTAGCGAGGCTCGGGCAGATCGGCCAAGAGTCATCAGGGTGCAAACCATGCAGCCTCGCGTCGCCTCTTCGGAAGCTGCGATCCGCGGATGCAAATCAGCTCTCGCCAGCATCCACACCCTCCCCAATCCCCTCTCTATTCTTTTCTCATAGCTGGACCTGCTCTGACGGCCATCCTGTTGATGTCCTGCGGCTCCCAGGTATGGGTCGCATCCCCACGCTCTGCTCCGCCATGCCAACGTTGAGGGAAGCAAATGCGCAGGCTGAGTCAAAGTTCAATCAAGCTCAGGGTGCAAGCAGAACGGTTTGGGTCGAGGCGAGACCGAGCAATCAGACTGGAGCAGCGGAGCCCACTTGTGTCATGCATCGGAGCTGTCATGTTGGGCCCACCTGCCTTGTCCGGTCCATCCAGGCCGTTGTTTTGCCGGCATGACCTTACCTCCGAGGTCCGTTGGCAGCAGGCTGACTCCAGAGTTGAGGCAGCACACAAAAAGTGGAGGCACCGAGAGTGCGAGAGCACAGCGCAGTAAGCGAACCTTGTTCATCACCCGAAGCTCGAGCACGAGCAGTAAGCGAAATGTCATTACAGTACCGTTCCCAAAGCGGACAGCTGCACAAAGCACATGCCTGCAGCGCAGCTTGAAGCTCAAGCTTTTCACCGATTAAAAAAAAAATCAATCTCGACGCTTGGATGCTGAGCTGCTCCGACGGCCTTCCCGCGGCTTTTTTCGGAGCCAGCTGAGCAATATCCGGACTGAGATTCTCCCTGCAGGGTTCATTCCTTGGTGCGAGCAATCCGGCTCTGTACGGCTGCTGCAGTGTCTGGTCCGAGACTCGACTCAGCCAAGCCAAGCACGGGCCGGACCTCGCTGCTACCACGAGAGATCTCGACAGCGATCGGCTCTGCTTGCCAGCCACCCGCTTTCAAGACGTTATGCGATGCTGATTGGGCCTGGCCGCACATCCCGACGAGACGGGATGCTCAACACTGTCTCGGCGGTGCCATGCGGTGAAGTGGGTGGTGATGCGACGGCTCGGAGCGTCTGCGAGATTCAGGCTTGACGTGTACCGTGGATCCAACGATCTCGGCGATTCCGACGCTCAGGGATGCGAGGATCGACGAAGCGCACTATCTGTCCTCGATTCACGATTTTAATCAAGCCTTTTTTTTGTAGTTTTCTTATCTTTTTTTCTGGTGCTTCGTTTCGGGTAGACGAGCCGACTGCACGTTTTCCTGCATGTCTGGCTTCGGAGGATTGATTTCCAGCTCAGCCGCTGCCTAGCTTTTTTTCGCTGCGATTCCACAGTTGTGAGTCAGGTTGGACGCGGGTTCAAACCGGCGCTGCCTGAACGCATGTCGTACGTTGCATACGGAAGCCTCTTGTCCTCGTCGTCACATACGTCGCCCTATTCATCCAGATTGACGCACGGCGAGAGAGGAAAGAACAGGACAGAGCGATGAATGCGTGGAGAGGCCGTGGGAAGGCCTGAAATCGAGCCGCGGCAAGGCGAGATGCTGTACACCACATCTGACACACAAGCTCAGCGTCATCAAGTTTTGCCGGTGCAGTCCGGTTCGATGTACCTCTCGATCTCGTGGGTCAAGCTGGGGTTTTGCCAGGCACGCACCAATCAGCTCGCGGAGCAAGGTCGAGTGGGCTCAGTCGGTTCATCCGACCAGCTTCCACCGGCAATGCAAGGACACCGTCGTGCGTCAGAGCCAGGTCGCTCCCGACGCTTCATTGGAAGCTGCGATTTAGAATTTGGAGCTCTTTTCTTTCCTGAGCTTCGGTGCTGTCTGTGCTGGTGGAGGCGAGTACTGTCGAAAGAATTCTAGCTTTAGGCTGCGATCGCGAGATCCGGCTTTCGGAAGCTCCATTCCGACCGCAAGCTCCTGCTCCCACACCCCCACCCATGCCCAGACAAGCGAGAAAGCCACATTCAGAGGATGCAACATGCGTCACATTTCAAAGACGGCTGTATGTTGACTTTGGCCACAATGAACCTGGCGGCGCTGAGCGGCCCGGGTCTGCGTATCTAGTCGTGGCGTGGAGGAGTGTGGGGAGCCCGGGGTGCTTCTCCGTTGTAGACGGAAGTTGACCGTGCAGAAGCATCCCTTCCGCGCTCGGAGTTGTCAACAGGACCGGATCGAGACGGTCCCCGAGACTCTGCATCGTCAAAGAAGCTGTGTGATCCTCTGCGCGACTCGGCTGCGGCGTGTCCGTTTCTGGTCCATGTGCGGTTGGGAGTGCCCCAGGAGCGCTGTCTCCGCTCGCTGTTCTCGGGCCTCAGATCAGTATCAGCCCCGGCAGCGGCAAGGTTCGCAAGGGCTCGCTCGACGGCCGTTCTCCTCTCGACCGTCTCGTTTTGTTGGGTTGGCGGTCGGCGCCAGTCGCGACCGCGCGCGGCGGGAGAAGATCGTGCGTCGCGCGCCGGAGACCTCGTGCCTGCGCGGAACAAGTCACCCCTCGACCGACTGTCGCTCCTGGCTTCGCGTATACTTCTCGGACGATCGGGTACGGACTCCCATCCATCATCGTGTCGTGTCCGCCACTCCCGGTCAGCTGGACTCGCATCGCGGTTGTCCCAGCTATCTGCATCGCGCTGCGTATCGTTCCAGGAACGGGCGCCTTGATCAGGCGAGGCATCGCGCCAGCGTTGGTGACGATCATAGGGCCTCTCGTCCTGTTCACGACGGCCACGAGGCGAAGCGGAACGATGGCGATACCTCGACGGACCAGCTTCGGATCGGGAACGATCGCGTCCCGATGGCCCCGCGTTACGGGTTTGTTGCGATGAAGGCGTGCGTGGCTGTCCGCGATTAGGTGTGGACTGCGACGGGGTGCCATCCGGTCTTGGTCTCTTGTGCTGCAGAGGCGGGCTGGTCTCGGCCCCGTTGGCCGGTCTTTTGGAGGGCTTGCGTGGCAGTGGCCACTTCTTGGGCGTCGGCGGAGCCTGCCCCGCTCTTCTGCGGATTTCGGGTGGGTTGGACTGCGACGTTTGATTGCCTTGAGCCTTGCCGTTGTTCTGCCCCTTCCCTTTTCCTTTTCCCTTTGCTTTTCCCTTGCCCTTGCCGTTTCCATTGCCCCTTCCTGATCCGTTGCCGTTCCCGTTCGGATGTGGACCCGTCTGCGTCGCAGTTGTGCCTGGTTCGGACACAGGCGGAGGAGCTGTAGCGGATGTGCTGGCAGAGGCTCTACCTTTACCTCTTCCAGGGGCTGAGTTGCGTGGTGCATTTGGATGCAGTGGCATCGTCTGAGCGCGGCTGGCATCTGCCCCTTGCTGTCCGGCAGCCCGGACACTTGCGCCGTCGTCGCTTGTGGAGTTGGCAGGAGCTGTAAGCGCTCGAGAGGTAACATCGTCGTCCTTGCGGTGCGGGAAGAAGAACTTGAAGGGCTGCTTGATCTTCTCGCCCCGCTCTCTTGCGGTGCGGAGCACGCCGGAGACCCTGGAGATCAGGGCAGCTGCGGTGCGGCCGCGCAGAAAGTTGCCCTTGATGCCGAGATCACCATAGTTGTCGATGAGCAGCTGGAAGATGCGGTAGCGCTCTTCGGTATACTTGCGAGTGTAGTAGATGGTCTCGCTGCTGATGATCTCGTTGAGCTTTTCGAACATCAGACGATGCGTTTTGGGATCCCAGCGCTCCTTGGACGAGACGGGAAGGCCGTTAGGACCGATGACGGTGCGGATGGGAGCAGAGATGGCGGTCACATCCTGGACCGATTCGGAGCGGCGATGAGGCGCGGCTGAGGAGGAGGAAGAGGAGGAGGAAGAGGCCGAGGAAGAAGACGAAGAAGAAGACGAAGAGGAGTGTACGCTTCGGGCAGAGCTGGATGAGGACGAGGATGAAGAAGACGAGCTGGAGCTGGATGTGGACGAGGTGCTGGCGACCGAGGAAGCGCGGGGACGTGTCGAGGGCGAAGCGAGAGGCAGATTCGTGGCTGTCGACGAAGAAGCCTCAGCGCGTGGAGTCTCGACTTTGGTGGTTCTAATGGTACCGTTGGACCCAGTGGTCCTCTGAGGCGAAGCGTCTGTCTGTGTAGGATGAGATGGGGTGGATGGGCGAGCGATGGCTTTGGCTACGATGACGCCTTTCTCAGCCACGACATCTTGGAAAGCGGAGGGATGGAGCTCCCACAGGTCCTCGCCGTCGCTCACGTAGAGCTGCACACCCTCGGGCGCGACCTCGAAGCGACCTGCTGCGACGGATCTGGCATCGTCAAAGTCGAGCACGGATGCAAGCACCTTTCCGTGCGGACCGAGATCGAGCTTGACGCGGCTACGAGCCATGACTGGAGCCCTGGAGGCGGCGGCCGTCTACAAGCAACGAAGGAGCGTCGATCACCAGTGCTGCATGATCGACGGCCGACAGCGATGGCAATGTAGCTGTCACGACTCGACGGCTGCTTTCGTCGCTTGCCAGAAATGATCGAGGAGTGGCCAACGAAGGGCTGATGTGAAGGATGAAGGAACGAAAACGGCGAACCCGCCAGCTTGGGCAGAGCCACTCCGATTTTTCTTCTTTTCTCAAGAAAGCTCATTTCGAGCCTCGGACCCTGGCGCGTGGGAGTCGAGAGTGGAGGCGACAAGGCGCGTCTCCGAGAGCCGGAATCTTGCTAATTCAATTCACACTTTTTGGACGCATTTGTTTGGCGCATGACCATGCTCTTGCAGCAGCATGCAACGGAGATGAACACCGATCCAACCGGACGCGTGACGGCGTCGTTGTGATCCATACGAGTATCAAGGCAGCGATGTCCCTGCACACGTCTGCCTGGCTGCGCACAGTGAGTGGGCCAAGCACAGATGACCGGAGCAACCTTCGGCTTGATTTTCCTTGCTTAATGATGTTGGTGATGCTAATCTCACAAAATCCAAGAATTCGATGGCGCGTTCGCTCTGCCGAAAAAGGCCAAAAAAAACTTGTTCAGGGTTCGAAAGGGTGGCCGTGGCGCGCTCTGATGCTGGGAGAGGGAAAAAAAAATACATGGAATTCGGAACTGGCGGCGGATATGAGGTTGGATTGGCGGGTGGCAGAGCAGCGCGGCGCGGCGAGAGAGTGGTCTGAGTGGGGACGCGGTGTGCTCTACCCAAAATGGGCGGGAAAGCGGCGGGCGGCGGCCTGCAGCGCGAAATGCGTCGAGGCGATTCGCGTCATCGACACCACCAATCTCACCTGCATACCCACCACATCTTCTCGCCTGCTCTGGCGCACTCGGCTTCATCACACTCATTCAGCGCCATCCGCGACATCTACGACATCGCTAGCATCCGCTGCTCTCGTCGTGGCGATCCACACTCTAGGGCGACACTCCGCACTCTGCACGATCGAACGCTTGCCTCTGCGTCGTTCAAAGGTTGGCTCACCTTCTGACACTTTCCACGCAATCCCAGAGCCATCCGCCCATCCACGCCTCGCACCACACCCGCTTCGTTCGCCGCGAAATGTCGTCCTCGCCTCGCTTGTAGCCGGCCCGACTCTCTCAACCTCACGGCCTGACACAGCTCTCATGTCTCTCTGCTGCTGCCGCCGT
Source organism: Moesziomyces globuligerus (assembly GCA_030849465.1). Classification (NCBI taxonomy): domain Eukaryota; kingdom Fungi; phylum Basidiomycota; class Ustilaginomycetes; order Ustilaginales; family Ustilaginaceae; genus Moesziomyces; species Moesziomyces globuligerus. The sequence goes on from JARVLF010000008.1 coordinate 416,203, forward strand.
GACCCGTGACTCGGCCCAGCACTCCTCATCCGGAATAGCTCTCGATCCCCGAGCGTGCCTCCGTTACACCCACATAATGGCGGACACGGCACATTCTCCGGCTCCGCAGCCATCACCGACGCGCAGAGCATCGCCGCCAGGCATCGAGAATCCACATCCTGTCGCCTCCACCTCGGCACAGACTCTTGATACCGCTCTGGCCTCGCCACATGCCAGCAAGCAAGAGTCTCCCCGGCCCGTCACAGATGCTTCTGATTCCCAGCCGACTACCCAGCAGCTAGCCAGCGACATCACCATGGCTAGCCCAGCGTCCATATCAGCCTCTCTACAAGCGGCCACCGCTGGCCTCAATGAGGAGGATGCCAAGTTGCTTGCATCTCTCGCAGAGGGAAACGGCCTCTTGTCCCACCTCTCCAATCTCGCCGCTCAGAATGCGAGCTCAGCTGATCTCATAAATGCCTACGCTGGCGGTCTCGACCTCGGCTCCTTGTCCACCACACAGACCTCTGGCTATCCCACTTTGGACGCCGCCCACCAGGCGTTCCAAGGTGCTGTCGATCTCAACGAGGCCCTCACCCAACACGACATGCTATGGGACGACGACGCCTTCGACGATCTCGAGCCAGAGGATGAGGATGCAGAGGACCAAGGGCCCATCCAGGCCTACGCCAAGCTCGAGTTCCCTGGCTTCTCCTACTACATTCAGACACTCGACGTCACCATCGGCCGTCGTCCCGGACAGATTCAGCCCAACCAGCGTCCCGGTGCTCAGCCTCCACAGCTGCCGAACGCCGCTTCCGGTCTCTCTCAGGCGCACATCACCTCCGAATCAAAGACCGAGGGCGACGTCGACGTCGATCTTGGCCCGCTCAAATCCATCTCTAGGTTGCACGCCCGCATCTTCTACTACACCGGCCCCATCCATCCGCCCAACGCCGCCTTCCTCAACGGCACTCCCGCCCACAGCCGCGCTTCCAGCGGTGCGAGTGCTTTCGGCCAGCGTCAGAATGCCGCTCCTTACCGAATCACCTCGCCCACCTCTCTCAGCCGCGTCAATGGCGCACAGCTCGCCGCCACCGATCCCGCCTCGGCATCAGATCGCTTCGGCGCCACTGCCGAACCCGAACACGGCGACGGGCAGTTCGTGCTCATGGTCGTCGGACGCAACGGCGCCTTTGTCGATGACGTCTGGGTCGAAAAGGGCGGCCTCGTCGTGCTCGGAAAACGCACAAAGATTCAGATTGCCGAGCGTGTCTTCTACTTCGTCCTTCCGCCCCCGCCAGGTGCAGCCGCTAGCCTCGACGGCGATAGCCAACGCGCTCACGACTCCGAGTCAGACTCCCTCTCAGACCTCAGCAGTGACGATGGCTCCGACGACCAAGACGACGATGACCAGGAGCAAGATGAAGAGCCCGACTCGTCCAGCTCTGTATCCAGCAATGAGGGCGAGGATGACGAATACGAGGGCGAGGAGGCAGCTACGGCAAAGAAGACGGCAGGCGGCCGCAGGAAGTCCACCAGCAAGCCCGAGTCTGCCGACAAACCGAAGCGGCGATTGGTGCTCAAGCCCAAGGCCAAAGTGGGCAAGCAATCCGCGGCAGACGACTCATGCCACGAGTCGGTGGAAGACGAAGTCATGGACGAGCCCACAGCAGACGATGCAGGCAGCAAAGGCAAAGGCAAAGCTCAAGCAAGGACAAAAGCGGCTACCAAGACGACTGCCGCGGCCCTCGCCAACAGGGCAGCAGGCAAGGGCAAAGGCAAAGGCAAAGCACTTGCACGCGGCAAGATGCCCACGAAGGGTCCTGTTCCCGACACTCGGCCCGGTGGTGACGACAGCGACAGCCTCGGCACTCCGAGTGCGGGCGAAGACAACAGTGATGACGAGCAAGACGACGGCATCGCTACCCCGCCGCCGCCCGGCAAGGCACCGACATCTGCAAAGCGCCCGGGCAAAAGCCTCAAGGGTCTCAAAGGGGCTAAGAACACTAAGGCGGGTCGTGCAGGAAAGGCCAAGCCAGCAGCAGAAGAGGACGGTGCTTCGGACGATGATGCGGTGCGGGACGGTGCTGTCAAGAAGGAGTCTCCCACACCTAGCTGGGCTACGGGTGCCGGCGTCGCAGGTCGCAAGAGGAAGCGGGGCGATGCCGTCGCAGACGAGGAGCCTGCTCTCAAGGTGGGCACGCCCATCGGAATTGAGGCTCTCGATGCCGCCAAACGTGCCAAAGCCGCCAAGGCGCGAGCCGATGCCTCTTCACGTGCAGCCTCCGCCAGTCCCAAGAAGGACGCGTCCTCAACCTCCGCGCTCCCTACTTCGAACACTCCCGGTGCGAGCGTGGAGGCAGATGACGATGTCGTCATGGTCGACGTCAAGCCAGCCGCAGCCAAGCCGGCCGTGGCAGCATCGCCGGCAGCAGCGACGTCAGTTACTGCATCAGCTCCACCTGCCACTGCTACTGCTTCTGCTGCGGCCAAGCCAACCGGTGCAGCAAAGGCTGGCTCGGGCAAGACGCCCTCCAAAGCCACGACCGCGGCATCAAACAAGGCAGACTCGAAGGCTGCAGACCCTGCCACGCCCGCCGGCAATGCAGGAGCCAAGGCCAAGCCTGCTAAGCCAAAGGCGACCAAACCGAAGAAAAAGAAGGGCGCAGCGCCAGACGAGACGCCGAACGCTGCCGAGACCCCAGGCCGACCCTCCACGACGATGCCAGGTGTCCCTCCGAGCACTTCGAGTATGCCCATGGGCGCGTTCCCTGGCACATACGGATTTCCTTCGTCCATGCCCTTCGACACCAGCTCAGCGTCGGCGGCCTCGACCATCATTGCCGCGGCGAATGCGGTTTCCGGATCGATGCCGAATTATGGACAAACCCCGGCACCTGTGCTGCCCCATGCTGTGGGACAAATGGCATCTCCACTACCGATGATTCCTTCGGCGGTCGCTGGTCGCAATGGTGGTGTCTCGGGGCCGTTACCATCACCAGCCATTCCGGGACCTGTCACCTCTCAGCCGACGGTGGCAGCTGGCTCGGGCACCTCTGCTAGCACGGCCTCGGGATCGGATCCTTCGACCTGGCCTACCACAGCGAGCATCATCGCCTCTGCAGCCAGTCTCGCAAACGCAGCCAAGCAGAACCAAACGCCAACAAACACCGCTGCAGGCGGAGCGAAGCCGAGCGTTGCTACGCCCACGGTCACGGCCACACCCAAGCCACCGCCTGGGCCCGAAGACAAGCCGGATCTGTCGAACGTTGAGCTCATCTCGCAGGCGCTTCGCTCGGATCACTGCGGCAAAAAGGGCGGCAAGCTCACGCTGCAGGAGGTGTACGAGTGGATCTCCAACCGGTGGATCTGGTTCAAGCGCAATGGACGGCACACCGGTCGAGACTGGCAGAGCTCCATCCGGCACGCGATCGGCTCGTCGCGCGACTTCACCCGCATCCCACGCAGGTCGGACGAGCCCGGAAAGGGCATCTTCTACACCATGTCGGACTCTAAGCTCGCCGAGGAGCACCGTGCTAACCTGGCCAAGCAGAAGGAGGAGGCAGCCAAGGCGGCGGCAGCGGCACCTGCTACGCCCGTCAATGCTGGTCCCGCCACCGCTCTTTTGTCTGGCGCCGCCCCGGCTTCGACGTCGGTGTCAGGGGCTGCTGGAAGCAACGCTGTTGCGCAGGCCGCTGCTGGAGCGGCTGCTGGTGCGGCCGCTGGCTCGTTGCCGGCCATCCGGATCCCGCTCATCATCGGCACGCCACCCTCGTCTGCGACAGCCGCTGCGACGGACAAGCCCAAAGCGGCTCCGGGCACCATCGAGTCGCTGCTCGAGACGCCACCGATTGTGCATCACGACGGCAAGCTGTACTTGAGTCCCCAGGTGTTCGGACATCTGAACGCCGGGCAGCTCGCACAGATCGAAGGTCTGGGCGCTCAGCAGGCCCTGCAGGTGCTCCAGGCGTACCTGGTGACGCACCTCAAGGAGCGCATGAGGCTGCAGCAAGCGGCTGCCCAGAAGAAGGACGCCAAGCCTGCTTCTGCTCCGACGGCTGCGGCTGCCGCTACGGCTTCGCCTGCACCCAAGCCCGCAGCGGCGCCGGCGACCTCTGCAAAGGCTTCACCGTCCTCTTCTGCGACTTCGACGGCGCCTAGTACGGCCCCGCCTGTCGCATCGGGTGCCCAGGCCGACCAGGCGAATGGGCACACGGCTGGCGCTAAGCCTGGAGCGGTGTCTAGCGGAGTTGCGGCGCCAGGACCATTGGCAGCGACGACGGCGTCGCTCCCAAGGCCGCCGGGCGCTGGAAGCGCTTTCAATGCCATGACACTGCCCAAGCCGGTGCTGCCTTCGCCGATGAAGCCGGCTATCCCGACGAGCTCTGCCGCGGGTGCCAAGAGCGCGCAGCCGACCAACGCTGCGACCGCTTCGAACACCATTCAGAATGCCAAGACCGGTCCTGTTCCCTCAGCAGGGTCGAAGGACGCGCCAAAGACCGAGGCTGCTGCAGGAACAGCAGCGGCGGCGCCTGGAGTGGCCAAGACGCCCGTGCTGCCGAGCACGCCGCTGCGAGCCGCAGCCAGTGTCGGTGCTGCGACGCCCAAGCCCAGCGCACCTGCGGCGGCATCGACGAGCAAGGCCGCGACACCTGCTCCGACCGCTCCGGCCGCCACGGCGCCGCAGCCCGCGACGTCGCCGACGAAGCCGACGCCACCTGCGGCTGGGCCGAGCTCGACTGGCACGGCCAATCCGACGTCTTCGGGTGGCGGCGGGGGTGAGGATCCGCTCGCGGCGCTGTCGGCGTTAGCGGCGCATCCCGAGGCGGCGGCGCTGATCGCGCTGTTGCGCAAGCAGCAGCAGGAGAGCGGAGCGGGCGGCGGCAAGCAGCTAGCCAAGCTCACGCCCGGCCAGCTCCAGCTCCTCCAGATGGCCAACAAGCTCGCCGCGCAGCAGGGCAAGAAGGGTGGCGCGGGCAAGAAGAAGAAGAAGGCGGCGACGGGGGCGGCGCCGGGTGCGGGCTCGGGTGCGGGCTCGAGGGAGGCGACGGCCACGCCTGGACCGAGCGGTCCAGAGTCGTCGCCAGCGGTAGGAGGACCCAGTCCCTCGCCAGGTCCCAAGACCGGATAGCTCTAGTAGGCCCAGATCACAGGCAGTGTGCAGTGATCGTAGCGGAAAGGATCGAATGTATGCCATCCGTTGCATTGATGTTGTACAGTACTAGCACGAATGGGGGTAATAGGTCATTCACATCAGTCGAAAGGGTTGCGAGGGATTGTGCGAGAAGGGGGGAAATTAGGCCTTTGCCCAAGCTGGGGCTTCGGATTCGAGGAAGAGACGTTCTTCGTCGGTGGACTGTCTGCCGAGGACTTGATTCCTGTGGCAGAAGCGACCGAATCTGGCGACTACATCTCTGTGTTCCTTTGCAAAGCCCAAGAAGGGTTCTCCTACGGTTTCGCCGAGCTGGACGGCGCGGTTCTGGTCGTCGAGATTCTCCGAGTGGCCGAAGGGAAGGTAGATGAAGGTCTGCATGGTGGTGTCGAGCTTCTTGTCGAGGCCGTGCCTGATGGCGATATCGGCCCACTTGCGTGCGATGGGGTCGGACTGGAACTGCTTCGCCGAGCCGCGGAACGAGTTGCGCGGATACTGGTCCAGCAGCAAGATCATGCCCAGATGCTGGTCCGGCAGCGTAGGCTCCGAGGAGGTGGGAGACGAGGGCGAGAGCTGCTCCGAGTGCACGGCTGGGTAGATGGCAGAGTAGCGCTCGATGAGCTGCTGATCGAACTCGTCGCTCCGGGTGAAGTAGCGTTGCGGTCCCGCCGCTTTCCAGAACATGGCCATGTCGACCAGAGCACCCACACCAGCGGCCAGGGTGGGAGCCTCGGTACGCACGATCTCCTCAAACGTCCGCCCGGCGAGCGCTGCTGCTACGGATGACATGGCGTCTTGAGTCACTTCCAAGCGCCAGATAGTGATCTAGCGGGATGGATCTGAGGTGAAACGGGGGAAGAGGCAAGGTGAGGAAAGGTAGATGGCTTTATGGGTCCACGATGCCGGGTCGAATGGAGCATGAGGAGGACAAAGCTTCAGTCCGCTCGGGTGCCTTGCATTTCATGCCTTTGTTTGTCCGACGCACAGACGGTCCGCGCTTTTCCCGTGGGAAACATGCGGAGAAGGTGGAGGGAGATTTCAATCTATTATAATGTTAGGTAGGCCTACTACACAAACAAACTTGATCCGAACGTCAGGCTCAGGGTTCAAAGCGTTGAGCAAGATTCTACGCTGCGTCGGACGGAAGCTGTCAGCCACTGCTATGTGTGCCGCCACCACCACCACCTCCGTCACGACCACGAATACCCTCGCTCTGACTTCATTCTCGCACGCAGCAGCTTGATAGGATCGGTAGGGCTCGGCTCGCATCGCTCCTTATACATCCAGCTAGAGAGATCCACCGCCGGTTCGCAGGCTCGGACTTGGCACCTCTACCTTATCGTCGAGCTGGCCGGTCAGGTGCTAGAATCCTGCCAGCATGGCACCCAACCGAGGAATTGCGGCCCACTTTGCGGCGTCCAAAGCTAGCATCAGTCGCACCAACCGCTCGCTCAAAGCCAAGGCAGATAAAGACACCGCCAGCCCTACGCCTTCGACCTCGATCCCGCAGCCGGATGCTGCCATCCCGCCCGGCGCAGACACGCTTCTAGCATCTTCCTCCGCAGCGCCGTCTCTGCCCAAACCGACGTCGCCGAAGAAGCCTTCTGCTCGAAGACAGACGCGGACGCGGCTGAGGACCCCCGATGATGGCGAGGTCGACCGGATCATGCAGGAGAACCAGGCTCTCTTGCAGTCCCCCCCCTCGCGTTCCTCCTCGAGCACTGCCATCGATCCCGCAGACCAGCCGCCGGTCGCCCTCCTAGGAACGCCGCCCACCACACCTCGCGCTTCTGCCCGCTCCGCACGCTTCTCGCCGCTGCTCGAGCCGACGCAGACCTCGCCGATCTCGGTGCGCACGGATCCGGACACCAACAAGATGTACCTTATCCTGCCCAAGTCGGCGGCCAAGTCGTCCAGCACGCCGAGTCCGCTCGCAGGCCCGTCGAGCCCCTCGAAGCGCAAGCTCACCACGCCGCCCAAGTCGACTTCGCCGACCAAGACGCCGAGGACGTTGGAGACGACGCCGCGCCGCCTCATCACGGGCGAGCACGAGGCGCTTGGCACCGAGGAGGAGGACGGCCTCGTGCTGACGCCGGGTAGGTCCAAGGGGGTGCGCATCGCTCTCGGCAGTCCGAGCAAGAGCCCTCTCCTCGCCAAGCTCGGCAACACGCCCAGAGGACAGGCGCTGCGAAGCATCGTCGACGAGGACGACGATTCGTACATCACCCCGCGCAGCGTGCGCCAGAAGCCCAAGGGCCTTCCCCTCCCACCCTTGGCAACCCAGAAGGCAGCGGCCGTTTTTTGCGGCGCAGCCATCCCGGCGTCGAGCAGTGCTCCGGGTCTCTCGCGCCATCAGCAGGCGAAAGATCACCATGCCGCGGCGGACGCTCCGTCGACGCAGCCCGCGCTCTCGTATGCCGACGTCGAGAACGAGGACAGCGGTGCAGGCGATGAGGTCGCGTTGCCCAAGCTCAAGCATGCGCTTTCGACGCAGCTGCCGCTGCCGTCGTTTTACTCGAGCCTCATGACGCTGCACGTGGCGCTCGAGCATGCGCTCGTCGTCCACCTGGCCACCGCCGGCTGCTCGAGCGCGACGCTCGAATCGTCCATGCAGGCGGACTCGGACAGCGGCTCGGACGGCGAGGCGCGCGCCGAGCGCAAGACAACCAAGACGGTCAGGTTGCCCAACTTGATCTCGTATGCAGCGCTGCGTCCGCTCGTCGAGCGCACGGGCGGACGTCGGCTTGGCCCTACCGAGCTCCGTCGCCTAGCGAGCGTGTGGATGGATTTCCAACGCCAGCAGCACGCCGACGGTTCGGTTGCTTCGAGCGAGACCGACGAGGTGCGCGGGCTGGGCTTCATCATCTCCAAGACGCGCAGTCTCGATCCACGTACCGGTCGACGCGCGCTCGATTGGGGGATCGGCATCGAGCTCGAGATCAAGCGCACGGTGCGCGAAAAGACCCCGCCGACTCAGGTCGGATTTGGGGGGGTCGAGGTGCACGCCTCGCCCGTGCTCCCGGCGGCGGGCGGATTCGACGAGAGCGTCAGAGGCACACCGAAGCTGCCGGCGCGCTGTACCACGCCGCCGCCATCGGCCGAGCGCGTCGCTAGTCCGAGGATGCAGCTCCGCTCGCCGTACGCCTCGAGCTCGCCATTGCTCACCTCGCCCCGCCGCAAGCCGCGCGCAGAGTCGCCGACACCAGCAGCGCCGCAGGTACGCAGCGGACTCGGCGCGGCCAAGGCGAGGGAGGGCATGTCGGTCGTCGCCATGTGGAACAACGGCCTCGAGACCAGGAAGGCCGAAGTGGGCCGACGGCTGCGCGAACGCTGCGCGAGATTCCACCAGCTTTGGTTGGATGAACGAGGCATCTCGATTCCGCCTCGAAAAGCATCGACTCAAGGCAAGGAACCCGCCACCCCCTCGCACACATTCTCCGATCGGGCAGGTGTGACTGAGGAGGCGGAGAGTGATGTGGACGAGGGGATGGCGCCGAGGGAGGTGGTGATGGGAGCGGGTGGTTTGCTGACGCCGTCTGCGACAAGGTCGGGAGGTCGAAGGGTGGGCAAACGTACCTTTCATCTCGATGCTTCCGAGCTCGATCGAACGCTGTCGGACGACGAGGACGACGATGGCGATCTGATTGCGGGGGGAAACGTAGGGGGCAAACAGTCTCTGCTTGCCGAGGTCTCGCATACGGTCGTGCGGACGAGCAAGTCGATGTCTGATCTCTCCTCGCTCGCGTCTGTACCTGCGGAGGCAGAAGAGTTGGTAGCCTGGCATGTCGAGTTCCCACTCGACGACCCGCGAATCGTCCGTCCCGTTCCGCTAGCCAACCTTCCTTCGCTCTCGCTCCCGCTTGCTACGCCGCATCGGAACAAAGACAAGGCGATCGGACTAGGCATTACCGATCCCAGCACGCCGCGCAAACCCAAGCCTACCACCACCACCGAAGTCCCCGACGCGCTCAAAGCGAGAGCGGGCATGTCGTTACGCGAACGCATCCAGGCGAAAGAACAACTGCGTCGCACCACCTCGCTCCCCACGATGGCGGGTTCGTCGATGCAAGCCCTCTCGCAACGTGCGCTCGTGTCGAGATTACCCGAACTCTGCTCGATCCTCTTCATGCTCTTCTCCAACGGCACCACGCTCTCCTCCAACGGCGTCACTCGAAGCCCGACCATCCCGATGCACGATCTGCTCGCCAAACTCACAAAGTCGACCAAAATCACCCTCAGCCCGCGCGAGTGTCGCTCCGCCATCGACCTCCTCTCGTCCATCGCTCCCGGCTTCCTCGTCATCATCAATCCTTCCGACTCCCCCACGCCCAACAACGAGTTCGTCAAACTAGGCCACAACCCAGACACAAACTCCCTCTGGAGACTCAACGACCTCCGCGCCAGAATCGCCTCCCAACTCCACTCCCAGTAGAACCCTCCACCACTTGATCCCTCATTGACAGACCTAGCTTAGACGCAATACCACTCGTGCATGCAAGTGCACTTTCACCCTCCTGCATGCAGTGCACCTTGACACTTGGAAGCATCGTGAGATGAAAAGCGACGTGACTAGCGGCGTTTGTAGATGCACGGTTTGAGGAGCTGCTTGCCTGCGCTGGCGAGCTCGTCCAGCGTCGCCGTGTGCGGATCGAGCACGGCGTCGTCGGCCGATTTGCTGAGCGCCGCAGCATGCGCGGCGTGGTCGAGCCGCGTGAATTCGAACAGCACAAAATGCGTATTCGACGCATCCTTTGGAACGCACAGATACACATCAGTCAGCGTTCATAGTTGCAGGCCGAAGAGGGGAAAGGGGAGGGCTTACCTTGTGGTCGAGACGGAAACCGAGCATCTTGACCATGCTGACAAACGCATCAAAGCCGTCAAACCGGCTTGAAACCTCGGCGACGATGAGTTCACCCCTATAGTGGGACGCAGCAGCCAACCGAACGGAATGGAATGGTCAGTGACAACATATGGGACACGGTTTACGCGGATGGAGACCCGGAGACTCACCCTACGCGTAGCACGCGCTTAGCTTCGAGGATCATGTGGATCCAATTGGTGCCCATGAGACTCAAGCAGAAGACTGCTACGTCTGCGAGACCCGGAGCAACATGCTGCGGAGGCACCTGCAGGCCGAGTGGATCCTCTGGGTCGAAGAAGCCGGGAAGCGGCAATCCGCCTATGGCGGCCGTGTCCTGCTTCCTCACCCAGCCGTCCTTGGTGGTGACCAGATCGTAGCACAGCACCTTGACTCCACGGGGGACGAGCTTCTTGGCGAGGCCACCCTCGCCCGCACCGAGATCGACGACGAGCGCACCCGGAGTGAAGCGCGCCCTGTTCTGCGCAGACTTGGAGACTGCAGCAGCAGCGTTGCCCTTTGCCTTTGCCTTGCCCTTGGCGTTGGCAGCGGCATTGGTGGGGTCGAACATGTCGACGATGCGATCGAGCGGATTCTTGGGCCAGGTGCGCACCTGCTCGCGGAAGCCCTGATGGTATTCGTCAAACATGACTGGGGCGGCATCGATCATGCGCACTGCCTCGTCGGAAGCAGTGGTGTAGAGCTTCTCGTTGATGGTGCGAAAGCGCGATCCAGAGAGCTTCGAGAGCATCTGCGCTTGCAGCGCCGTCAGCGCCCCACCTGCTGGGGAGGCAGTACTCTTCTCAGCTTTCTTAGCTGCTGCGTTTGGCGTCGATGCCGACTGCGAGTCGATGGCCTTGGGTGGCGATGCGCTGGTTTGGCTTTGGTGCTCTGACTCTTCGCTGCCTTGACTTGTGATTTGCGACTGCTCCTGGGCCTTGAGCTGTTTGTTGATCTTTTTGCGCTGAGTCTTTGAAAGCTTGCTGAGATCGATTTCCTCTCCGTCCAGGACGACGATCCGGGGCTGGTTCTGCGCCGCCCGCTGCGCATCGATGCCCTTGGTCGCGAACGGGTCCTTCTTGGCCGTTTTGGCGGGCGCCGATGCCTTGGTCGCGGATGCAGCGCTGCTGGGCTGCTGCTTGGACTTTTTGCTCGTGATAGCATCGGCTCTGCCAACATCGTCCGGATCCGATTCCGAGCCGTCGGAGCCCCTGGCCACGGGCTCGTCTTGCCAGCGTTTGCGCTTGGCCGTCAGTGCGCCTTTGAGCCGCAGATCCACTGCGCTATTTGGCTTTCCATTGGCGGGGGAAGCCTCCGAGGACTTGGGCGTTGCACCCACGCCGAGGTTCGCCTGTCTCGGCCTCGATGTGGTAGCAGCAGGAGCCTGCTTGGTCGGTTCGGAAGCCGATGCTGCGCCAAAGCCGGGGAGCTTGGCGAGGATGCTGTCGGCGAGTGCCGAGCGTTTTAGCTCGAGCTGCGCCTGGAGCTGACCAAGGTCGAGTGCCTCTGACATGGCTGTCTTTGCTCTCAGACTCGTGTAGTCGGAATGAGGATGCGTGATGAGAAGTGCGTGCTGTGAGTGGAATTGTGATGACCAGGCGAGATCTTGCAGCCAAATTTCCAAGCCCATGAAAAAAAGGAGGGCTTGCCGAGGCGACTTTCCGCGGCAAACGTGCCCAGATTCCGCGGGTGCGTGACGAGAGGGATCACAATCCGAGGTGGAGCTGAGCGCTTTCGCCGTCTCGTCTGGATGGGGGGGATGCATGCATGCATCCCATGTGGGCGTCGAAGCCCTTGGTTATCCGCAGCCTCGCTTCTCACTCAGACCATCAAAGCGAAACCAAGCCTGGCTCACCGGAGCTCTTTTCGCCTTTTCCAACTACCACACTCTAGGCACCGGACAAGGCTTGCGGGCTCCGCTCGGCTCCGCTCGGCTTCGCTCGGCTGATCCGCAAACGTGCAGCGCAGGCTCGCAGCGAAGGGGACGGGCGACTGCTTCCAAAAGCTCATCATCCTCATCGAACCGTTCGGCACAGCCGATCTGCTCAATCATGAATGACGCCTCTGCATCGCCTGGCCCGTCGTCGCCACTGCAGACGGCGCCTTCTCGCCGGACAAAGATAAGCTGCTTCCCCTGTCGAACGCGAAAGTCCAAGTGTGACCATGCGCGGCCCTGCTCGTCGTGCGTGCTGCGAGGTACGGAGCAACAGTGCGCAGACCCAAACGGCGCTGCTCCTCCGAGTGCTATGCCTGCATCGTCGAACTCGGAAACTTCGACGCCGGCGCATCCGCCCGCCAAGCCCCGTTCTCTGCCTTCTTCGGCCTCGATGCCTGTTCTCGGCCCCACCGACCACGCCTCAAATCAGACATTGCGAGAGCAGGACTCGTCGAGCGGCTCTCGTCATCCCAAAAGGAGGCGAACGGAGGCTGCTGCACCTCGATTTGACACTGCGAGTGCGTCAGTCGCAGATCCCTCTCACGCAGGCCCGGATCCCGAACAAGACATTCAGCAACAGGTCAACCAGATGAAGCATTCGCTCGCCCGCCTCGAAGACCTCCTCGGCCATCGTGCGGATCACCGACTTCAGCTTAGTCTCGATCCTTTTGCAGGTCCGACTGCGCCATCTCAGGTGTCCTCATCCGATCCACCACCCACACCCAGCGCAACCACGCGCGAGTACACTCTCGACCTTCAAGAGGACTGCCCCGGCGAGCTCGATCCGCCCTCGAAGGAGTCGCGCAAGAGATGGCACACTCTGCGTTTCTTGCTTCCGCCACTCATCGACACGCACATGATCATGAACCACCTCTTTGTCGAGGCCGACTGGCTCATGCCATGGATCGATGCTCCCCGCTTCGTTGCTCGCTGGCGGCACGCTTACGAGCGTCAGGCCATCTCGGACGTCTTCGCAGTCCAGGTACTTGGTGTCGTCGGCTGTGCGGCGCTCTTGCTCTCCGACAACCGTCAGCGCACCATTCAATGTGCCGTTCCCGTGCGCTCGCTCCACATCAAGCTCTTGAAGGAGGCGCTCACCATCGTCGACGCCATGCCCGCCATCCGCTCTGGTCGCAGCGAAGCAGAGACCTGCGACATGCTCGAGCTCATGCTCACCATCGCCTTCTACTTTCGCTGCATTGGCAAAGAGGCGCTCATGAGCCGCTACGTAGAACGCGCAAGCGCGCACGCCTTGCGCGTCGGTTACGACAACGAGCTCCGTCCCTGCTGGCTCAGCCTGAACCATCACCAGATCGAGAGGCGTAGAGTGCTCATGATGGAGGTCGTCCTCGTCACAAAGTGGCTCGCCTTCCACTGCCGCAGAGAGCTAGCCCATGTGCGCGTCCAGTCCTTCAACGTCGGACGTCCTCATCTCGACAACGTCGGCCAGCTTCCTCCGCTCTCGGCCTGGCCGGAATCCGACTCGCTCGCACGCGCCATCCACGCGCAAGCTTCTTCATCAAACACGGCTGCTGCGGCCAGTCGCTACTTGCCTTGGCGTGCCAAAGCCGAAGAGGAACGCAACGTGGCGCGCAAGTACTCGATCATTGGCAGCTCGTTTAGCAGCGAGCTGCCAGCACTCGTCGATCTCGTGACCAAGGCTGAGGCGCGCCTTTTGCAACCCGATGCTCTGGCACGTTGCACCAAGGAAGACATGCGCGACATGGCACGCCAGACGCGCCAGATCCTCGCGCGCCTCAACGAGTGGTTCGACGTCTTCCTCCCTCAGGCTGGTCTCGGTTTCGAACGCATCTTCAACTCGGATCCTACCACTGCCGACCCCGTCGAGGCCAAGCGATTGGCCACCATCCTCATGTTCAACCACGCATTCCTTTACAAGACCTCGATACTGTGTCGCCCTTGGCTCCTGCTATCAGATCGGCTGCAGAGCCTCGACGACTTGCACCGCGACGACGACTACGAACATCTGGCCAAGGTCGACCAGAACTTCTTCGCCCAGTTCAAGCAACGCAGCATCGACCACGTACATCACTTGCATGCGTCGTGGCTACCTCCCACCTTCTTAGCCGACATTGAAGCGGTCGTGCTCGAAAACGCGCGGCGATGCATACGCACCATCCCCGTCATCCGCACGCTCCAGGCGCAGATCTCGTCGCAGTTCTACGTCAGCTGGACGAGCCAGTCGTCGATGCAGGCGGCCGTCAACCTCGCCATCCCTCTCGTCCGCTCGCACCACCGCCACGCTCAGTCATCTTACGCACAGCCAGAGACTTCTGTTCGCCTCTCTGCCACGTCTCCGCAGCGCTCCGACGCCGAGCCGGGCTCGACGGCGCCCACGACCGACGACATGCGGCGCGACCTGGTGACCATCTTCGAGGCGGTGAGTCAGCTGTCTGACAAGGTGATGGCGCGGCGCGCAGCGCTGGTGCTCAAGCGGGCGATGCATTTCAGCGGCATCGACCAGCCCATGGGCCGCGGCGAGGAGGACGACGATGCTGCAGATGTCTGGGAGACCGAAGAGGGCTCGGGCCAGATGCAGAAGGCGGCCGAGGGGCTGGCACTGCTCTCGGCAGCATCGGCGAGCTCGAGCGCAAGAACACCACCGGACAGCATCACTTCGCGTCACAGCAGCAGCGGACATGGCTCGCCGGCGTACGCTGCACGTGCATGGGAATCCACCAGTCGCTCTACGGTCAATCAGCCTGCTCAGGACGGCAGGGTCAAAGCATCACCCGACGCTCCATTCAGTCAGATGGGAGGCTCGGGCTCGGCGAACCAATCCCACGTTCACCTCTGGCAGAGTGTGGCACCCGCCCAACCCAATGCTTCCGGTGCCGAATCCGCTTCGATGCCCGCACCGAGCACGGGAGAGGCGATGGCGAGGCAGCCGATGTGGTGGGAAGCCCGCTTGCCCACAAACGCGCAGCCGCCCGCCGCTGACAGTGCTGCGTCGGGTCACGGCGGCTTTGGCAGCAGAGCAGAAGCCGGGGCGACGGGAGGCGGACAGACGTACATGTCCGACTCGCAGCTGCTGGACGAGCTGCTCAACTTCGACGCGTCCTTCTGGCAGTTTGTCGTCGAGGGCACAGACGTCGCTGTAGCCTCTTGAGCCTGATCTCGCCTACACGCAGCGTGCTGGAATGGAATGCAGAGACGATGTTGATTCCTACCCGCAGATCCTGAGGAGTACTTGCCTGCTTCACTTTGCCTTGAAGATCTCGTACACTGTGTGCAGATAGACGGAACGGAGGGATGAGTACGGCGAGCTAGACGGCGGAAGTGGATTCAGATGGGTGGGTCTTACCTACGGCGGCGCCCTCGGCGGAAAGCTCGAAGCGGCCCTTGCTGACAAAGACGGTGTGGTTGACCCAGGCGTGCTTGGAGGAGGAGGGAGCTTCGATGATGGGCGTGGTCTGTGTACGGTATCGCAGAAGGAGGCATGTTTGCGGATCAGCTGCACCGCTCTCTTGCGAACTGCGAGTTGGGCTGGGGATCAACTTACGAGGAGGTACTGATCGTCGAACGTGGTGGATTGGGCCGAAGGATCACCGCCCAAAACTGTATTATTTCGAGAGATTGCGTCAATACGGGGTGCACTGCAAGCCTTTCCGGAGTGTAGCAAGTGTGGACGTACTCTTGGCGACGGGGGGGCTGATTTCGAGGTGACCGTAGTACTGGATGTACAGAGCCTCGTTGTCCTGGGTGACGGCGTGAATGCGGACGTCGAGCTTGAGGTAGCCGTCCTTGACGATGGCAAAGTCGCCGCCGTTGGGCGTGACCTTGGCATCGATGCCCTCGCCCTTAAACGTTCCACCCGTGACCGGGATAAAGGCTACACCGAAGCATCCAAGGTCAGATCAGCGTGGATTCAAGCCGATGGGATGGCGTGGGTTGGGGGAATTGTACTTACAGCGATCGCCGACGGGCGTGCCTGCGATGGAGTGCGGCGCGCCCACGGGCAGCGTCATGGTAAAGGCATGCGTCAGGTTGATGCTCGGTACAGACATGGTGAAAGACTCTGGCTAGAAGATTGGCGAGCGGACTTGCAGAGGATGAAGTGGGGGAGGGGGGTTTAAATGCGCCAGAGGTGCAAGCGGGGAAGCCTCGCAGGGGCCACCTTTGGCCGCGGCTGCTATGGCCGCAGCAGCCGTGGCAGCTCCGCCGGAGCGACACAGTCACAGGGTGGATGGCAAAGGCTGGAGCCGAGCTCGCTGAGGACCCTTGCGGACGCTGGTAGGTTGGTCCGAAAGACTCGCAACGCTGGTCCCGAGCGCAGTCGGATTCACTTCGGCCGCGAGACCCTCGGGCGAGCCGAGTGTTGCGAGCGGCAAGCTTGCGCTTCTCGATGTCACAGTAGCCGCCGCGTCCGTGCGCTTTGCATAATTTAAAGCGTAGAAAACGAGAGACAGTCGCTCTCAGCCCGATGAGCCAGCCCCGATCTGAACGCTGAAGCTAGATGCGGCGAATGCTCCACCAGCACGAGCACGCGGATTCCATGACGCCGACGCTGACTCAACGCCGTATCCGAGCTGCTCCTCTTCTCTCTCACTGGCCCGACATCCATCCCTTCGCAGCCAGGACCCTGCATGTCGTCGCCCGGTCGCACACCCAGTCCCCGATGCATCAACGTCTGCAATAGTCTCCAAGCTTGCGCGCGAGCTCCTCGCTCCCTCTCTCCCACCAAGAGCCCTCAACCGTTCTCAATCGCGCCCAACCCACTCTTCAGTCCATCCTTCCTCGTCCTCTCCCCGCTGCTGCATCGTTGCCCAAGATGGTCAAGCCCGACTCGGAGGTGATCCGCGAGTTCAACGAGCTGGTCAACATGACCGCCTCCGAGCTGGAAAAGTGGCTCAAGTCGGACGACTCGACCTCGTCCGGATGGACCAACGGCAACAGCGACGGCGAGACCGTCGGCCACAACTCGGGCACCAAGATCGTCGACATCCTCAAGCGCAATCCGGACAAGAAGAAAGACAAGTACTCCGAAGACGACATCAAGCACATGCGCAAGGTCGTCAGCTACAACAAGCGACACCTCGCTCAGGAGCAGCATCTCAAGCAGAAGAAGTCCGCAGACGAGCTCAAGCAGACAAAGAGCTACAAGAGCCTCAAGAGTAAGTCCCTTGCCCTCCCTCGATGCCTTGTTCCCCAGTGTCTGGTCGCGTTTCGTCTCGTCTTTCGACAATGCGACTTTTGGTTGCCTCGACATTTCCGACCGGCATGCTGCTCGCCTCCCATCGACTACCGCCCAGACGCCCCCGACACACTGTTTCTGACCGCGCCCTCGTCCTCGCCACACTTGCCCCCGCAAAAGACGCCGCCTCCGACCCGTCATCCTCGGCATCCTCGGCATCCTCGAGCAGCAGTGGCTTCCGTTCGGACGTGGCACTGCCCACCGCGTTGAATCTGGGCAAGATCGGCTCGTCCGCTACCACGGCGGCGACGGCCGCTGCCTCGTCGCTCGCCTCGGCCCAGGCGCGCCTCTCGTCCGCCGAATACCTCGACCAGCTCGAGGAAAACGTCAACAAGGCCATCGACACCGAGATCGACACGCTCCTCACCAGCTACAAGGAACTCGTCTCGCTAGCCACCGTAAGTTGGTCTCTGATCTTTCGTCTCCAACACGAGCCTAGGCTGACGAATCTGGCGTGCGTGTAGATTGCGGACAAGGACAAGTATCGCGTGGCTCAGGAGGCGTTTCAAACCGAAGCTCGCGCAGACATCATGGTAAGTTGCCGGCGCGCCGGTTTCGGAAGCACGCAAGTAGGTGGAGCAGGAAGCTGACAGACGTTGGGGTTTTGGACGGTCGGTGGATGCGGTAGGTCCGGTCGGCTCAGACGCTCACGCTGCTATCCGAGTCGCTCAAGCTCTCGCTGCTGCTCTCCAAGTCGCCAGACCCCGCGCTCACGGACGAGGCGATCGAGCTCATGCACAGCACCGAACGCGAGAAGCTCAAGTGCGCACTCCTCCTCGCAGAGCTCCTCGGACTCGATGCAAGCGCGGCCAACGACGTCGTAGACGATCTCGACCAAGGCTACGCAACGCAATCGCAGCAAGCGAAACCCACGCAACCCACGCAACCCACGCAACCCACGCAACCCGCACAGTCCACACAACCCACGCAAGCAACACAAGCTACGCAAGCTGCAGAGCCATCACCAGCCACGCACGACGCAAACCCCACGCACGCCACCGAGCCTACACAGCCTACACAGCCTACACAGCCGGTCGAGTCTGCGGTGTCAGCGGCGGGTTCAGGGGCAGCGCCAGCAACGACAGCGATCGGAGGCGACGAGATCGACGACGACGACATGGAGGATGTGGACGACATGGAGGATGTAGCGGCGGGCTGAGCCGGCTTGGACGCCTCGCTGTGTGTTTTCTTTCCATCGGCTCTTGTTCGCCACCATGCGCCTGCTCGACGATGCCATCCAGCACGGGAAAAGGACCGCACGTCGCTCGAGCAAGCAGACTGACTGACGGGTTGCCTTTGTTTTGTCTTGCATCTGCGCTCTGCTCCGTCTGCTTGCGCTTTCCCCGCCGGTTTTCGCGTCTGCAAGACTGGGGCCACGATGCACTCAAGGCCTGAAGGCCTTCCTCACCGCCTCTTGGCTGCTCGGCCAAAGACGTCAGTGTCGGCGGCAGCACTGGCTCAGCTCATCTTTGCTCGGCATTGCTCTGCACTACGCGTCAGCGTGTAGCTGGAATCGACTAGCCAGCTTGCATTCTGAGGCTGTAGTTTCCAAAAAAGTGTGGGGGGTTTAGAAGAAGGGTTGGAACTGCCAAAACTCCTGGTGTTCACCGGGGGCTTGGTGTTTGGTGGGGGTGATGCGGGCGGTGTGCATATCGACCATCTGCTGAGCTGTAGCCCTGTAGAGCTCGGGCGTCTCGTTGGTGGTGGTGCCGAGGAGCTTGGTGAGTTGGGCTTGGTGCTGGCTGGTGGGATGTACGAGGCTGTGCACGTAGAGCGTACGCACCGCTTTGGGGAGGTGCTCGTCGACGCTCTCGCGCGCTGTGCGGAATAGCTCGGGCCAGTCCTGCTCCTCGGTGCAAAGCGGGTGGGTGAGGTTGTGCGCGGTGAAAGCAGGACGACCGCGCACGAGGTAGATGTAGAGAAAGTGCGCGCCGAGCGCACGAAGCAGCATGCCATCGTGCGCCGCGTCCGACCACACCGAACGAAGCAGCGGCGTAAACAGATGCACGTTGTTCAGATGCATACTAACCCACCCAGGCCACACACACGGTTCAGTCAAGGCTCGACTCCTATGTGGGAGAAAGGGTGCAAGGGCGAGTTGGAGGCTCGGGGACTTACAGGAAGAAATCATGATGGTACGCACCATCTTTCCTCGGTACCGTTCCCAGGGCAAGTACGGCGAGCAGGGCGAGTTCAGCCGAAGCTACATCGGCGTTGCTGATGTTCCAGCGATCGAGGTACTCGTGAATGACGCCGTAGCCTGCCCCGTCTTTTTCGAACGGCTCGTCGGGCAACGACGTCTCGTACTCCCGCAGCCTCAATGCCTGTGGACTGACGCGCTCATCCTTCTGCAGCTCGCTCACGAGTTCGAGCAAGCCACTCCCTCCGCGTGGCTGGGCGGTGAGCCAGTCGTGCTGCGTCAACCACGTATGCTTGGCCGAAGTGACGGCTGCCATTGCCAATGCCTCTGCGGCCAACGGCACCACACCCGTCTCGACCGCATATCCGAAATGAATCGCCGCATGCAACACACCTCCGTAGAACCTCGCGACCATCTGGCGACCCTCGCCGTTGGCCTCTGCACTCCACACGTACCGATCCAACGTCGCCTTGATGCCCGTTTGCTCGATCTGGTCGCGGAAGAAGTGCAGGTACGACCAGTAATGACTCGGCCGACCGAGCCGAGCGCTCCAGGTGTGCTCGTCAACCTTGCTGACGTTGGTGAGCTCGGCGGTGGTGTGCGGATCGTATCTGCTTCGGTCCGAGAACGCAAAGCCGTCGAGGTAGTGCGTGCGCGTGTAGGCAAAGTGATCGCGCAGCTCGCTGGGAGAGGAACCGAGCGTGAAGTCGGCGACCAGCTGGTGCACGAGGTGGTTGTGCATGCCGCTCGTGTTGAAGAAGCAATGGTGCGACGCATGGTTCTCGGCCAAGAGCGCCGCGAGCTCCGCCGCCGAGTCGGCGCGCACGTACGGCAAGAGCGGACCAAAGGCAGTGCTCGCCTGGAACGACATACTGGACCAAGAGCGATGATCGAAGCAAGGCGAAAGCGGAAGCCGCAAGCGTCGGCTCAGGCGTAGATGCATGCGGCAAGCGACAAGCTCACGGTGGTGGCCGCTATACTCGGAACGGCGATGAGCAGGATGAGGGTTTGAGCAAACATGTGGTGGCGCGTGCGCACAGTCTGACAAGCGGCGTCGAAAAAATCCCCGCTCCAACCTCGACCACGAAACCTCATACGACACTTTACACAGACGTTGGCGTACGAGGTGACGAGAGACACTCTGACTAGCAGTGTGTATGCGATCGCGAACATGCAGAGCAAGAGACGGTGATTAGGTAACGAACGATAAGGCTAAAGACTTGTGTCGTCAAGGAAGGGGGAATGGTTGCGCTCTACCCAATTTTGGGGAGGCAAGTCGATCCGAGCGTGACAAGATGCGTGTACGGATTCTAAGGCAAAGGGGTTGCAGACGAGCCCTCATTGTTTGGCCATGGTGAGGTCGTTGAGGACGCCAGCGTCGAGGTTGGAGAAGACGCGGAAGACGCCCTTGGTGACGTCGATCCAGTTCCAGGTGCAGGCGGCGCACTTGTCGACGACGGTGACGATGGCGTGTTTGCCGTGCGGGTCCGAGATCTTGATGCGGTCGCCGCACTGGAAGGGGGAATCGAAGCTGACGGCGGCGGTCATGCTCGAGTCGTTGGGCGTGCTGGCTCCGGGACAGGCGGGGTTGAGCAGCTGGCTGCCGTAGTAGTAGGTCACCTTGCCGCCGCCAAACCTTTTGGCGCGCGAATGGTGCTTGCGCGTCTCCATCCTCTCGCCTTGCTCCTCCAGCTGCGTAGCAGAAGGCTCGTCGTGCTCGTTGTGCGGCACAGCCTGCGGGAGCGCTTGCGGACGAAGTGGCATTCGTGGATGAGAGAGCGACGCCAGTTGAGGCGAAATGCTAGGCGCTTCCTCCACCCCCGGAATCGCTGCCCCCTGACACGCCGCTGCCAGGCTAATCAGAACGCTCGCGATCAGTGTGGTGCGCATCGTAAAGTAGTGTCCAGTTGGTCAGAGGGTGCAAGAGGCGAATCGAGCTCACACCGGCCAGAGTATATATCGCAAAAACCCCTCCCAGAGCCAGGCTAGGTGCAAGCACAAACACCAAACTCTACCCCTCGTCCTGCAAACTCCGCCGGTACAACCGATACAGCAAAGAAGGCGCCCATCGCCCGCATGAAAAGAACAACGCCGTGCGCAAGCCGTCGAACGCAACATATCGCACATCGCCGCGGGGCCAGATCTGCCACCTATGCTTGCCAGCACACGCACTCAGAGCGAGCAAAGTGAGGAGCACACACCTATGCAAGGAGAGCCCCGACCCCCCCTTGTTGCCAGCCTAATTTCGTTTGTCTAAAAAAAAGAAAAGCGTGTTGCCTCGGCTGCCACCACTTGCAGCATGACATGTCACATCCCTCATGCCGGCGGCTCACGCATCCAACATCTCATCTTGGCTCCCGCACCCCTTGGCTTCGATGCACCGACGATCCCGAGCTTTCTCTTGTCAAGATCGATTCGATTCCATGGTACTGTATTGCATTCGACGGCACTAGCGGCCGCACCCAATCAGCGCGGTCCGATCCTCCCGCAGCGAGTACAGGAAGACCCTACCACATCCGACCACGTTTACGCCTCCACTGGCGTCGGGAAACGCAAACGCCACCGCCCTCCCCTTGATGAGCCTCGCATACTCCCTTTCGTCCGCAGACAGCGTCTCGAGAAAGGCGCGGAACATGTACGCGCCCTCGTCCTCCTCCACCTCGCCCTCTCCGTAGCTGCCAAGACACGCCGTCAGCGCCGCCGCGAGCCGGTCAAAGTTGGCGCCGGTGAAGTCGACGGCGAGGATGGGCACATTGCCCGCCTGCAGCTGGTCGGCGAACTTGGACACCTGCCGCGACGCCTTGTCGAGCACCAGCTGTCGGCTCGACGGCTTCGGTCGGTTCTGCTGGCTCTTGTCGCCCTTCTTGCTCCGCTCGATCGGTCGCTCCGGCAGCAGCATCTCGCGCTCCCGCACGGCGATCGTCGCTGACGGCATCACCTCGTTTCCGCTGTACGTTCGTGTGAACGCGCCGTGCGCGTGGTGGTGATGGTGGTGGTGGAAATGATGCCCGCCGCCGAGTGAGCCCGGCGCACCAGAGACGGCCGCCGCAGCCCTCGCCCCCACAGCGTCCGTTCCCGCAGCGCCCAGACGAGATGTCGCCGCACCGCCACCTGCTGACCCCGCAATCTGTACGTCGATGCTGCGCTGCCGCGCTATCCTGTCCTGCACAAAACCGACGAGCTCGTGCCGCGCCACTTCGTACTCGGCGCGCTGCAGCACCACCTTGACCTTGAGCACGGGCGAGCGCGCCTTTGCGAAGACGAGCAGCAGGATGCCCTCGGCGCGGCACGTGGCCGCCGCCGACTCGGGCGTGTCGTACGTCGCGTGCTCGTACTGCAGGTCCGCCGCGATGTTGTGCGCCCACAGCTCGCGGCAGATCTCCATGCGCGTCTCGAGAAGCCCTGGCGTCGAGGCAACGTACACGTCGCACCGCCTCGGCGTGTAGAGCCCAAAGCTCCGCTCCTCCTCGACGCGCGACAGCAGCTTGGGCACCTGCATCTCCTGGTGCTTGGAGAGGCCAAGCGTGAGCTTGCCTACCGCCAGCTGCACACCCACGCCGTGCAGCGGCGCCGACGATGCCGCCGACGGATTGGCAAAGTGCTTCAGCAGGCCATCGTAGCGTCCGCCTGCGGCAACCACGTCGCGCCGCTTGCCTGCGCGCACAATCGTGAATAGCACGCCGCCCTTGTACAGACTGCTCGACTGGGCCAAGAGCGGCGAGAAGAGGAAGCGGCGCTGGACGCCAAAGAACCTTGCAGTCGCCACCACGTCGGAGATCTGCGACACCGCCTTGGCCAGCCTCGTGCGCTGGTCGAGCGGGAACAGCCGCTCCAGCCTACGATGCACAGCGCCCACCTCGTCGTTGAGATTGAACGCCTCCAGCTCTTCGATTGTCGAGCGGGGCAGGCCGAGTTGCAGCAGTTGCGTGCGTGCTGCCTGCATCGTCTTGGACCCGGCCAGCAGCGCGACTACGCCGAGCACTGCCGTGTGGTGCTTGGCCGGGATCCGGTCCAGGATCATGGACAGGACCACCTCGTGGTTGATGTGGATGACCCAGTTCTCGCTCGCTACGCCGGGGATCTCGTCGAGCACCTCCTCGACCAGCGCGAGCGCTTCAGCCTCCGCCGCCGCCGACTTTTCGGGCGACACAATGTCAAACGACGCCGCCAGCACTGCGCGAGGCTGGCCACCGGCTACGACGTTTTCGCGGAAGACGTTGCTGATCTCGTACCGCTTGAAGCGCTGGTTGCTGCTGCGCGCAAACACACGCGCAAAAGGCACCGTCAGGTCGTACGGCAGATGCACCACCCGGCCCGTCCGATCGAGCATCTGCACGATCTTCTCGTTGGACGTGTACAGCCCGTTGGGCGGGACGATGAGCGGCGCAGCAAACTCTACCGCGCCGTGCCTGCGAGCAGCATTGCGGATCAGATCGCATACCACTGTGGTGAGCGAGGTGTCGCGGTCCGTCTCGGCACCGGTATCGAAGGTGAAATCGCGCACCAGATCAGCCGCCGTGCGACTGAACAGCGCGTCCATCAGCTGGTGGTTGTACGCGCTCGTCGGGTTGGCCATGAGGCGCAGACACTCTTCGATGTATTCGTCCTCCATCTTGGGCGGTAGCAGGTCGCTCTTGAGGATCTCGAGTGGCGACGGCCGTCGGTCGGGATCGTGATCGAGCATCTGCCGGATGAGCGCCGTCTGATTCTCCAGCTTGCTGTGCGGCCAAACGGCGGGCAAGCCCACGGACGGGTCGCGCAGATCGCGAATCAACAGGATGCGCTCCATGCCCGTGCGGTAGACGCGCTGGCTCGCCAGCATCTCGAAAAAGATGATGCCCAACGAGTAAATGTCGACCTTGAAGTTGTACTTGGTGCCTCCCTTTGCGCGCAGCTCGGGCGCCGTATACAGAAACGTGCCCAGATCACCAGTCAGGTCCGTGCTCTCGGCCATCTCGGCTGTGCCTGTGAGGTTGCCCGCGTTGCCGTCGGCGATCTGCAGCGCGTTGGTCGCCAAGCCGAAATCGCCGATCTTGACGTCGCCGTTGGCGTACATGAGTACATTGGACGGCTTGAGATCGCGGTGAATGATGCCGAGACTGCTGATGTGTGCGAGCGCCTCGACCATCTGGCGCAGAATGCGCCACGCCTCGTCTTCTGTCAGCCCCTTTTCGATCGCCTCGCGCAGTGTGCGGTTCTCGACGAACTCCATCTGAATGTACAGCACACGCTGAACGGGCACGCTGCCCGCCGGCCGAGCCAGACTGACGCTCCTGGACATCGATCGGCCTGCTCGGGACGCGCGGCGCGATGACAGCGGAATGCGGCTGAAGTCGTCGTCGTCGTCGTCATCGCCAAATTCATCGTCGGAGCTTGAGTCGTCGCTTGCCGAATCGTCGTCGTCGTCGCTGTCCCCGGTACTGCTCTCGTCCGATGGCGTGCGCAGCGCCAGCAATCCTCCTTTGAACGATGTCTCCGTCTTGGCACGCGCCACGGCCCCAGCGCTGCGCGGATCCGGGTTGCTGTCGTCGTCATCCTCGTCTGCAAAGCGGATATCGCTGTAGCTGCCCGTCAAGCGCGATGAGCTGGCGCCCGAGGCGAAGACGTCGTCGTCTTCGTCAAAGTCCGGAACGGCGCGGAACGAGTCGTCACGGCCGTTGCCCGGCCTCTTGGATCCGCTGGGCCGCTGGAAGCCGTTGGCGAACGACGACATGGACAGGCTGGGTCCGGACGCGTGCGTCTTGCTCGTGGTCGTGTTGGTCTCGAGGCTTCGCCCTGAGGTGAATCCGTCGGTGTCGCTGCTGGACAAGCCCGAGATGGGGACGTGCGTCTCTTCTATCCAGCAGGTCGAGTAGCGCACGATGTGCGGATGGTCAAGGCGGCTGAGCGCACTGATCTCGCGCAGCGTCCGCTCATCCTCGTCGGGTGAGCTGGAGAGTTTGATCTTCTTGACGGCGTAGAAGCGGCCGTCGAGGCGATTGCGCGCCTTAACGACGCTGCCAAACGCGCCCTTGCCGAGGAATTCGACCTCTTCAAAGTCGGACAGGTAGCGAGACGAGGATGCAGCTTGCGGCAAGCCCGAGCCGCCTGGCGCTCGGAATGGCCAGAGGGAGCCAAAGGCCGGGGCAGCTTCGGCCTCGAGTGGGTTGTTCGGCCTTGGGCTCGGCGAGGTGAGAGCATTCTTGTTCGGATCGCTCTGCTGACGAGCGGTGCCTGGCCGACAACTCGTGTTGATCGCGCCGATCTTGTTCGTACCGGCTGCGGCATCCGCCGTAGTAGGCCGAGGTGCCATCTTGGTGCTAGAGCCCTGGGACAGCTCGGTGTCTTCGTAGAGGATGAGTTCTTCGAGGCGCGAGACGAGAGCTGCGGCGGTAGGGCGCTTCTTGGAAGCGCGGTCGAGCATGAGGAGGAGGAACGCTTGGACATGCGGGGCGAGCGAGTTGCTGGAGCGGATGACGTGCTCTGGCATGTCGAATTCGGCGACGCAGTCCAAGCCAAAGAGCATCTGGCAAGCGCAGACGCCGAGATCCCAGATGTCGCGCTTGCGGCTGTAGGAGAGCGGCTGGTCGATGGCCTCAGGAGGCTTCCACGCATCTGGGTGCGCATCGTCTTGGAGTGGACCAACCAGATCGTTGAGCGGGTTTGACTTGTGCATGTCCTTGAGGCGGCGAGCGTAGCAGGTGCCTGCGAGGCGGACGACCGGAGCAGCGCCTGCTTCGACGAAGACCGAGTCCGGGTCGATGCTGCGATGGATGAGATTGCGTGTATGGAGCGAGTCGAGCGTCCTGAGGAGCGAGGCGAGGTGGTGTCGTACGCGTTTCCACGGAAGGGATTCGCACTGCTCGAGCAAACGGCGGAGGCAGAGGCCGTCTGTGCGCTCGGTGACGACGCTGAGCTTCCAACCCTGGGGTTCGAGAATACGGGTGACGGCGCTCGCCAACACGTTGAGCAGTCCCGGCTCGCGCACCTTGACGAGCTTGTCGAACTCGAACTCGACCTCTTCGAGCTTGCGCTTTCCGGCCGAGTATGCGTAGTGAGGCGAGGTGATAAGGTAGTGCTCGAGGATCCAGGTATGGGAGGGCGCGCGAGAGTCGGCGGGATCGTCCTGTGCGGGCTCGGCAAGATGGCGGGTTGCGAGGCCAGACTTGGAGAGGACGGGGCCGACGCGGAGGATGGATGTGACTCTGCCGTTGTGTTCGATGGGGTCGAGGAAAGTCTCGATGCGCGAAGGATCCGAGGCGGAAGCAGCGGGCGCTGCCAAGACCGAGGAGGACGCATCCACGGAGGACGACGGATGAGGTTTGGAAGGACTGGCGGGCCCATGGGTGGCAAAGTAGCTGTTCTCGCGCTTGCGCTCCTTCTCCTGCTTGAGGAGCGCGGCCTTCTTTGTGGCCTCTTCGTGAATCAGCTGTGCGAGCTGTTCGGATCGCAGAGTCTCTGCGTGTTGTGCGCGTAACCGTTCCTGCTGCTCTTGAGCGATCTGACGTTCCTGCTCCTCCTTTGCGCGCTTGTGCATCTCCTGCTCCAAGCTGAGCGAAGGCGCGCCGTCCTTGACTTGCTTGGGCACGGCGTTGTTGAGGCTGATAAAGTCCTGGCCTGCAGAGATGAGCTCCCAGATCATCTCTGCGCCGATGAGCGATTTCGCCTTTTGGTTGAGCTCGTGGTTGAGCTTCTGGACGTGATCTGAGGACAGGCCGCGGTGTCGGCCATCATTGTGCTTGACGATTATGGTTGGCGGAACGAGCGGGTAGTTCTTGGGAAGGCGGAAGGTGACGTAAGCGCACAGCAGCGGCTTGAGCCTCTCCTGGTCCGGCCGCAATACGACCTGGAACTCATGAAGCTGGGTGGAGGCGGCTCCCTTCCATGCCTTCTGCTCTACGGGGACAAAGTCATTGTCGAGGATGGACTGGATCGCCTCGATCTCGGTGGTTTGGATCTCGATGATCTCGTGCGGGGAGAGAGCCGGAGCAGCAGCGGCAGTACTCGTCATGGTAATGGATCGATAGATATGGTGGGCATTTCAGGTGGGCTTCTGTAAGAGCGCGATTGAGGGTCGCCCGAGTGATGAGCCGTGATCGACGAGCGTTACCGAGGACCGGTGCTGTGCGCGATGGCGATCGGCCGTAGCTCGGCTCAGCGGTATGATCGACTCCACTTGCGTGGAGTGGTTCAGGGGGCCGAGCTGGGCGACATGGCGTTGCGATTGTCAAGGAGTGTTGGTGATGATGAAAGTGACAGTCTGATGGGATTGAGTCCTGATGTTCAACTTATCTCAAGGTCAAGGTCACGAGATCGCAGCGTCGGATGTCGCCGTCGAGAAGCTGAGCGATTTTGGCCAGCCGTTTTCGGACGGTGAAGCTGAGCAGCTCCACTAGACTGTCATTGCGCCCCCACTGGGCACGGACCAAAATCCGTCTCGAAAAAAGAACAGAACAATGTGAATAACTTGACGTGATTTCTCGATTTTTCGGTGCATTTTTCGAGACCCTGAATGCGTGAATCTCAGCTCCACACGCTGCGCCAAAGCCGAGTTCCGAAGCTACCTGGAATGCTCGCCTCTTGCCTCCACGCTCGGCCCTCTCCTCACCCCGCCTTTGCGCACCATCACCATGAGCGTGTCAGACAAGCGAAAAGCCATGCCAACAGCGGGACCCTCGGCTCCCAAGCGCGTCCGTATCGACGACGCCACGCGGCGCCCAGCGAAGCCCGCCCAGGACACCGATTTCTTTGACGGCGACCCCGAGATCGAGGAAGAAGACCAGCGCCGTTTGCGCAAGGATCAACGGCGTGGACGCATCGATGACCGCGGCGAAGATCTTTCAGCTAGTGACGACTCGGACGCCGATCAGGACTCGGACGCCGAACCAGACGCCGGCTCACATCGCCGCAGGGCCGAGCGCAAGCGCGCCTCAGGTGCCAAAGATGCAGCCGCGGATGATGACGAAGACATGTTCGACTTCTCTGATCCGGACGACGATGGTTCGAAAGGCAAGCGCAAGGCCGGCAAGGCGGACAATTACCTCAAGCTCGGTGAGCTCGAGCAAGGCCAGGACTTTGGCTCCAAAGGACGCTCTGGGCTCGATGCTGACGACCAAGAGTCCGAGCTGCTCCGTGGCGGTCGTTCCACCCACGACGATGACGACGAAGACGCAGATCCAGATCTCGAGCTCGAAGACGAGGACGAAGAAGAGGATGCGGACGATCTCGATCTCAACGCGCAGGCCGAGCGGTCTCCACCCGCGTCTCCCGGAGGCACACCGCTCGAGGCCGAGTCAACGTCGGCTCGGCGGCGGCGCAACAAGACCAAGGCGCCCAAGGTGACCGGCTTCAACATGAAGGCCGAGATGCGCACGGGCAAGTTCGATGCCGACGGCAACTACCACGAGAACGCACGCGATCCGCACGCCCAGCACGACAGCTGGCTTGCAGGCGTCTACTCCAAGTCCAAGATCCTCGATGCGCGCAAGGCGCAGCAGGCACGCGAGCGGGCTGCGCGCGATCGCGAAGCCGCCGCGCAGGCGCAGGACGGGGACGAGGATGATGTCAAGCGCCGCCTTGTCGAGTTGATGCATCGCCACGAAACGGTCCAGCGTACGCTCCGGCGTCTGGGCAAGGTCCTGACCGAACGCAAGAAGTCGGCCGACCGAGCAGGCGTGGCCGAGGCTGCAGCCGAGGTCGAAACCGTCACCCATCTGGCCTCGGTTCTCATGTCCCGGTTCGGAAGGCTGGATATCTACGATCACACCTACACGGCGCTGCTGCAGGACGTGCACAAGTCGGGCCTCGTCAGAAACACCTTTGACCCCGCTGCCAAATACGACCCCGCACCTCCAACACCACCACCACCGGCGGCGGTGGATGCGGATGCGCCGGCTGAGGATGAGGGGGAATGGGAGTATCGCTGGACACCGGCGTATCTGGCTGCTGCGGCGCGCGAGGCGGGCACCTCGGTCGATCCCGAGATCGAGACGTTCGGGCCGTTTGGTCTGGCGGACCTGCGCGCGTGGGCCGACCAGGGCTACTTTGGCGACGGCGGCCACCGCATCCTGCTGCGCCGTGCAGCGTCCAAAGATGCCTGGACTCGATACGACCAGCTGCCCGCGTCTGCTTCGACGCACGACTAGTGCAGGATCGGACTCAACCGGATCCGGCCCATGCCCGCATCGAACGTCGTTTGTTCTACCCATACCCCCGCAAGTGAAACAGTGTCAGTCTGATCGCAGGATACTTAGGCACGTTGACTGTGATCTTGGCGACTTACCGATTCCATCTGGCGGTGCTGTGGATGCCAACTTGTCGGCTGCGACGTAGATGGCCACTTCGTACAGACCTTCTCCGTGCCGGTCGATCCAGGCGTGATCCTGGGGATCTTCTGCGATCTTGACGTTGACGCGGATGAAGCTCTGTTTGTGCGCAGCCTCGTGGTGCGGATGAGCGTGAGCCTTGGCTTGGAGAGCGTCGGGTTTTTTGGCTGCTGCTGGAGCTGCGAGGAGGCGATGAGGGATGTGGTTCGGCACGAGTTCAAGGTCGTTCGAGATGGCCAGGGTGGTTGGTTGGATGGGCTGGTTGAGTGCGAGCGAGATATCGAGGTACGCCGCTACAGTATCGCGTGCATAGAGCAGGGTGATCTCGGCGATTCCAGGAGAGCGGTTCTCGTGAGATGAGCGGCCGAGTGGAACTCGACGTTGACGAGGCGTTAGATCCGCACACCAAAACGGTACCGCGGATCTTGGATTCCCCACCACCAACCCATTCTCCTCACCAGGTGGCGATGGGAAAGTCACCTTCCACTCGAGTCGTTCTCCCGTCATGATCGTTCGACCTCCCTGTTGAGGTTCAAGATACTGTAGTCTCGGAGCGATGATCTTGGTCTCTTCTTCTCCGTCCTGACGTTCCTGGAGGGCGGTTTGACGTAGCCGTTGCGCCTTGTCGTTGACGCTCTGAATCATCCCCGTAGAGAGGCCGTCAAGCAGGCACCAGTCGATCCAGCCCGGACGCGAGTGGTACCACCAGTGCTCTTTCCGACGTGCTTCGAAGCTCTGCTGCGTCTCGCCCGCCGAGAGCCCAGGTGCGGCCTCGAACTGCACCAGCTCAATGTAGACGCCGTCGGGGAAGACGATGAGCGCATTCGAGGTGATCCCATCCGCATGAATACCTCCCCGAACCACTTGGAATCCGAGCGCGGAATACAGGCAGATGGCTTGCTCGAGTGCGCTCTCCCGTTGCAATGAAGCCGTGTGCGGATCGTTGACCAGTAGGATCAGATGGTCCAATGCCGGGATCAGCCCGCTTGACGCAGTGGACCCAGTCATACCGATGGAAGCAAGGAAGACTAGCAAGCTAGGTCGAGGCTGAGCTTCTGGGCGCTGGTTCTGCTTTTCTTGGCTTTGTCGTTGATTGCGAGCAAAACAGCGCGATATGGTGGAGCAGTGGAGCGGCATGAGCGCGAGCGGCAGCCGAGTCACGTTTCACGGCCCAAGTCGCGCGCACGGTCGATCCGAGCCGAGCCACCAGACCCTTGGACCCTGAATCCCACCATCACAAACGCCGACTCGGGCAGCATCCAAACCAGAACGCCCACCATCCCACACACTCAAATCGCAGGTACGAGTACAATTATCACTGCATTGGAGAAGGTCTGTCTATCATCCACCGCTTACGGTTTCCACCACTTCTTCTTCTTGATCTGCGCCGCATCCTCGGCTGGCGCTCTTACCGTCGGCATCGACGCGGACGCTGGCAGCGCCGCGCGCGTCTGCGCATACGCATCCTCCACCATGCCGCCCTCACGGCTCTCGCGCGCCTCGTCCGCGCGCGCTCTGCGGTCCTCGGGCGGTTGCGGCAGCGAGTAGTTGCGCGGCAGGGCCGGCTGGTCGGTCGAGTGGCGCCGCGCCGCGTCCGACTCGCCTCCCCTCGCAGAGACGGACGCCGCGCCGATGTCTAGCTGCTTGCTCGGCCCCGTCGTGAACGACGCGCGCGCACTCAGCCTGCGCGATGCTGCGCCCACGCCCGCCGCGGGGTTCGACAGCTCCATCGATTGGCGCGCACTTCGCGAGAGGGGCGGACCCGTGCCCGTCGCCGCTGCAAAGCCACGATGCGGGTAGACCGGTTCAAACGTCGAGCCATCGTCGGCTTCCAGCAACGCCCCCATCGGCTCCAGCCCCAAGGCTGCGGGTCCCATGGGCGCATCAAAGTCTGCTGCTCCATCACCATCGCTATCATCTGGACCTGTGCTGATGCGAGGTGGTCGCGAGGCGTCTTGCGGCGGCGCAATTGTCGCTTCCGCCTCCGCCTCCGCCTCCGCCTCTTCCGCGCGCAACATCCTGTATGCTTGGCGCAATTCATCGTCCGATCCGTGGTCGTCTTCATCATACCGACCCAGACCATGCGCAGCACGAGGCGGCGCAGATAAAGGCGGCAGAGGTGCTAGTCCGTGAATGGACGTGCGCTGACGCGGCGTCGTCGTCGTGCTCTCGCTCACCTCGCTCGCCCTCCTGCCGTACGCAGCATCGGCCTGCGCGGCAGACATCTCCATCTCTGACGTCGCCTGCGACGGCCTTCGGATCGAACGCGCCAGGCCGAAGCTCTTTCTCCGTCCACTGCTTGGCGAGCCACCGTCGACCTCGTAGCCCATCCTGTCGGCTAGACTGCTCGCACCAGAGCCCTTGTCTTCTGCTCTCGAGCGCGTCTGGGCGGCGCTCACCGTGGCTCGGCGGTTCCTCAGCCGTGCCGGCGAAGACCTCGGCGATGTTTCGCTACCGTCCCCTACTGCAATCACCGTGCTGAACGTCGACGTCGACGACGAGAATGAGGCAGCCGAGCTGTCCGGTCTGATGTATGCCTGTGCTGATGCTGGTGCGGGCGAGGCAGAGTCGCCGCCGTGTCGAGGCAGACTGGACAGCGCAGCACGCTGCAGTCGTTCCATCGGGATCGGTCGGGGATCGTACCCGGCCTGCTCGATGTACATGCCCGCTGCCTCTTCGATGCGGCAGCAGATCTGCACAAAGTCGTGCGTCCTCTGTCGAATCGTTGTCGCCTCGCTTGCTTCTTGCTTGCTTTCGTGATCACCCGCGTCCGAAGTCGTCCATCCATCGTCGGGCCCAGCCTCGCCATTGACACGCTCGCGTTCCTCTGCGCAATCGGCGACGAACGACACGAAGGAGGCCAGCGCCTGGGGCTGGTCGATCATGTACGGCGCTCTTGGGATGGCCTCACGATGCAGAGGCGACAGCGAGTTCTGCTTTCGCACCGCAGCCGCCTGCATCTCAGCGTCGTCCTCGATGCGCGTCCCCAGCATCTGCACTGGCGGTGCGGTCGGCGGCTCGGTGGAGACGACGCTGATGTAGTCGTCGTACGCCGACGAGTAGGTGCGCAGCAGATCGCTCAGCGGCGTCAGCTCCCAATCCTTGTCCTTGTCAAACGCAGTCTTCTTGCTGGCGAGCGCCAGCAGTACCTTGCTTAGCAGCAGCAGCTTGCGCTGGGCGCCCCGATCCGGCTGCGAAGGTGTGAGACCGTACAGCTGTGGGGCATTGAGAGCCGCACAGAAGAGGCGCAGGAACACGAACGCGCCGACGCCCTGGATGCCCGGCCGTGTCGACTTGGCACTTCGGTAGCGCTCGTTGACCTTGCAGCGGATCTGGTAAAGTACCATGCGCAGATCCGGCGGGCAGCTGTGACGCTGTCGATAGATGTTCTGCCACATGGTCTCGCTGAGCTTGCGCAGCGAGTTGGTGGTCATGGGTCCGTCGGGAATCGCATCGATAGCGTTTGCGGGAAGCGACGGCGGCGATCGGATCGACGTGCTAAAGTCGAAGTGCGTCTCCTCGCTTGCGGCGCTGCCTCCAGATGCGGCAGTGTCTGGGCGCGATGGCGCGAGCGGATCGTGACAGATCTTGCGTACCGTCGGGCCCAGGCACTCCTCGAGCCAAGAAAGGGCGCGAAGCCGCTGGAAATGGTCGACGGAGCGCGAGAGCAGCGTGTTGGCGCGGAAGAGCAGCTCGGGCTCCATCTTCTCGCCCCAGTTGGCGCTCTCGGCTTCGATCAACGCCGAGATGCGTTCGGATATGGTGCCCGATGCCGCGTAGATACGGATGAGATGCGAAATGATGGCGTCTTCGCGCATCGTGCTGGACAGCTCGCTGATCATGTCGGCCGCATCCGGGTCGTGAATCCTGCGGAAGACCTCCTCATACATGCTCAGCGGCATCACCGCGCCTTCGTGGAGGCGGATCGTGAGGGAGAGTTCGCCGACGATGCCACGGTGGAAGCTGGTGGGCACTCTCCCGTCATCTTCATCCGCTCCGTTTATTGACGGGAAGGTTGAGATGGACCAGATGGGAAAGCGGCCATCCACTTCTTCGTTCCTTCGCAACGTCTCGATGGGGATCTCCACCATGCCGAGGAGGACGTACTTGCCTGCTGCTGATGCAGCCGAGCTTGAGAGCGAGCTGGAGCTCTTTTGCGTGGGATGAAGCACCTCGATGAGCAGCGACCTGGCATCTCCGACATCCTTGAGGTGGAACTTGTCGATGGCAAAGGCGTTCGAGGTGGACTGAGACATGCTTGTGCGTGCGACCAGCTCGCCGTCCAGACGGATGCGGCAGTAACGGTCGAAGCGTGCCTTTTCGAAGCGATCTTTGTCGTCGCGTCGGGGCGCAGAGGAACGAGAGGCAGAGGAGAAGCTCGAGCTGTGGCTGATACCGGCATTGGTGCTGGATGCGACTTCGGTGATGGCGGTGTTCGCGCTGGCGAAGCGGCTTGCGCCGGCGTGACCACTGAGCGGCCCTGAGTGGTGTTCGCCATTGGAGCTCGCGTCGTCACCGGCGTTGGAGTTGACGTCGTAGTGTGAGGCTGTTCGCGATGCAGGCCGACTAGACCCGCTGGCAGCATTGTCGTCGACGAGATCAGGATGATTGCGAATGCTGCTGACCGAAGGCTTGGCATTATGGCGCAGACGAGAGCTTGGCCGAGACGGAGGGCGCGACCCTGGGCGGGAGCCAGGCATGGACCCAGCGCGGGAGGATCCGGACAAGCCATCTTCGGTCAGCGGCTCGGAGCCCGGCGACTCTTCGTTGTCGTCGCATCGCAGCGCAGCGAGTTGATACGACAATGAGCGAGGCAGCTCGCCGGTTGCGATGCTAGCGGTCGCTCCTGCATTTGAGATGGTTGGCGAAGCGGGCTGGCTGCTCTGCATGAGGGGATGGGGTCCCGAACGGATAGGAGATGCAGGCACGGCATCGTTGCTGGGGTCTGGCAGCTCGACAGGCCATCGGGGCATGATGCTCTTTGCGTCCGAGATGGTGATGTCGAGTTGTCGGAAGAAGCGATGGGTGCCGCCGGCATCCATGGTGGCGGGTGAGCCGTAGATGTCGGGTCTGGCGTAGATGAGGATGAGCGTGCGCACGTAGTGGAGGTGCTCTTCGGACTTGAATTCGATAAAGATGGGCTCGGGTCGCTGGTTGCGTTCGCTGAGCAGCGCTGCTTCCTGTCTTCGGGTGGTGACCGAGACCTCTGTTTTGGCGCGAGACTGGCGCGGGCGTACTGCGAGGACGTGTGGCCTGCCGAAGAGGGAATCGTCGACGCATCGGAGGTCGGAGTGAGAGAGCGCGGAGCAACTGAGCGTATGCGTGAGGGCATTGCCTTCGCCGAAGATGGAGAGGCTGCCGTTGTCGCGAAACAAGAGCGTGGCTCGTTTCCACTGGCCCAGCGGCCCGACGGATGACGAGGGCGAATTGAGACGACTTTTGCTGGGCTTTTCGCGGAGCCAGGACGAGCCACCGTGACGGAAGCCGAAGGAAGCGCGCTCGAAGACGGCGTCCTGACCGAGCTCGGCCGCTCTGGATTGAGACGAAGTTGATCGCATCGAAAGCTTCTGCTTGACCGTGGCCGCATCGCGGAAGAGGGGCGCCCTTGCGAGGGTGGAGGAGGCGCTCTTGGCGGTCGAGGGCCACCAGACCAGCACGGCAAGCGAGACTTCGGCATCAGCCGTCACGGGCGAGCGGAAGCTGGCTCGGATGGAGCCGGAGCCCGAGCGGCGGCGTGAGGAGCTGGCTTCGCGGAGTGCGGAGTAGGGCGAGCCGTGAAGCGCGGTCATGTCGGGAGACGCACGCGAGGTGGACTGAGAGATGCGGGCATCTGGCGGGGACGAAAGGGTAGCTGGGACCGATGAAGAGATGGAGTAAGGAGGAGTAAAAGTAGACGAGAGGGACGGCGGAAATGCGCGCGACTCGGCGCCGAGGGTCGAGGCGGGAGAAGATGAAACGGACTTGGAGAAGGAAGCCGAAAGGGGAATCTGCGCGCGAGGGTATGCTGGGGACCGGTGAGGTTCGGTTGGGATGCGTGTGGGAGCGGATCTGAGGGAGGGCGAGAGCAGAGAGCTGTGTTGTTCGCCAGGAGGTGTTGCTGCGTCGGAAGACTGAGCTGCGTGGGCTGCGGCAGCTGAGGAGGAGGATGAGGAGGAGTAGGAGGAGGAGAAGGAGGCAAGACGGTTGATGTTGTGTGTGGGCGGATCAGGAGACGCGAGTCGGGGCCGCAGGTCCTGATTGCTCTCATGGTGGCGTAGAAGCCGGGAGCGTGGCAGGGCAGCGTAGTCTGCGCTTGTCGAAGGAGGCGCTTGCAGAAGCGTGTCAACCGAGGCGTTCGAAGATGCAGGAGGAGCTGATGCCAAGCTGGATGGTGCGGCAGGAAGGCTTTCTTCCAGCGTGGACGCCTGTACAGCTGGTGCAGATAATGTGTGGGTTGCTTGCAAGCGAGGAAGGTCCGAGCGCGGCTGGGTATTGATGGCTCCTGCTGCATCTCGACGCATGCTGCTGTCGTGAGACGAAGTGGGGTTGGATGCAGATGAGACCGAGCGGTCTACAAGCCTTGAGATCCCTGATGGTGCCGCGCTGGATTGAGAGGATGGTAGCTGGCTGGAAGCTGTCGAGCAGGAAGATATGACGTCGGTTCGCTGCAGAGCAGCATGCGAATCCGAGGGTCTGCTCATGATTTGGGCGCCGCTGCTCCTGGTGGTGGTGGTGGTGGTGGTGCTGCTGCTGCTGCTGCTGCTAATGCTGGAGTCCTGAGCCAAAGATGTTTGGTCGGAAGGCCCGGGCGCAGCGGACTTGGAATCGTCGAATGCCAGAGAAGTGCTATTCGGATGGCAGCCAAGCGCTTACGGCTCGCAGATGGCTCAGCTGCAGGGCCGAAAGCGCATACAAGGGTTGATCGCTTCTGCTTGGCGGCGTGGAAGCGAGATGATGAGGTTGTTGAGCTGTTGTCGAGCTGTTGCTTGCTTGGTTCGGACCCAGCTGCAACGTGAGACTTGTGACTGCAGAGTGGAGCGGTCCCAGCGGGAGTGCGCATCAAAGCATTGTGGTGGAAATGCGACGGCTTGAGCCGGCGAGTCGTCTCGATGATGGGCGGCTTCGAGCCGAAGCGACGCTCTGCAACTGCAACTTGGGCGCGATGCCACTCCGCGCGTGATGCCGACGATGGCTGCTTCCGGACAAGAGCCAAGCCAGACAGTGTGATGATAAAGAGGCACGCTCAACGCCAGCTCGAAACCGTCGGTCCGAACCCGAATCACAATCGCATCGCATACCAGAGCGCTTGGATGTGTCTGTCTGTGTGTGTGGGGTCCGCCCTGCTGGCCTTTTCTCAGCAGCGATCCGAAATTCGCACCGCGCGCCGCGGGTGTGATTTTAAATAGAGGTGACAGCCGCCTCAGCAAGCCTCGACGCTGGCTTGGCTTTTTTCCTCCTTTCAGCTGCCAAACCGCACGTTGAAAAGCCAAAAATTGCTCAGATCTCGTCTCCGCAACGTCGATCCCACAGCCGCCATGCCAAATATTTATAAGCTACTCAAGCCCGCTGCCGGCAAAACTACACGCACCTCCAACGAAAACAAGAGCCGCGACAGACCTCGATGTTTGTCTGCCAGTCTCACGAGTCGCAAGCACGGGTCTCTGTCCAATCGCACTCGCACGCAGGGTTCTGGAGAAGCAAGATTTGAGATTTTTGATCGCGCTGGGAAGCGTGTGCATGTGCGTAAAGCGATGATGGCGGCGTGGGGTGGGGTAGCGAGAGGGGGGATGATGGAAAATATTACACGACGTTCCGGATCAAGGAACGTCAGAATGAGAGAGAAGAGCAGAGCAGATGCAGCCAGACATTCGATGCCACCAACGTCCGGACGCACGCTGCCCTGCGTCCCGTCAGTGTGGCTCGCCACCACGACCGAGCAGGGACCGAGACCACGGATTGTCTGCTCGCACACCAGCAGACTACTCCGGGAGAGTTTTTGGGGGGAAGTGATAGGTGGGGATGATGCTACATGTCTACGGTGACCATGCAAGACTGTTGGGAATTCGCACAACAACCAGCAAGGTGCAGTGTCCGGTCATGGTGCGATGCGGGAGTCGGAAACGCAAGTGGCGGGGCCGAACCCACTTAGTTGTCCGACGAGAACATGAAGCTGACGTCACGGCCGGTGAGCTTCTTGTAGACCGACGAGAACGAGTCGAGCTTGTACTCGAGCGAGGTGGCGTCCTTCGAGTCGAGGAAGCACTTGATCAGGCGGCTGCCGTCAGTGGCAACGCGCGTGCGCTTGCCAGTGATCTCCGAGGGGTACACGAGGTCCTCGAGGATCGACTCGTGCACAGCGGTGAGCGTGCGCGAGTGAGGGCGGGGCTGCTGGTTGCGGTTCTTGCGGCTGGGCTTGCCGAGGATGCGGCGCTGGCCGACAAACACAACGTGGCGGTCCGAGAACTTCTTCTCGAGCTCGCGGGTCAGACTGGATGCGCAAAGAACGGAACAAGGGCAACAGGTCAGTATCTGCCGGTCTCGGTCTGCCGTCTTGCCCGCTGCAGGAGCAAACACGTCGCAAGCAAGCCAGCAAGCACGGAACGTAGCCAAGGTCTCGTCCGTCACAAGCCGGATCCGCTCCAATGAGCCATCCTGCCTGCTTTCCAGATTGCCGGACCGACCTGATCCACCATTTTGCTGACGTCGCTGGTCAACTACTCCCTGCTTTTTCCGACTCTGTCCCCCTCGTATGCGTTCGAAAAGCTATCCGACACTGCAGGCCCTTCCTGCTGTTCCTTCTTCGGGCCACTGGCTGTTCTGCTTCCGTGCTGCTGGACGTCTGCGATGTGCGTGGGCGTGCGCGTGTCGAAGGTTGGATGCTTACCGCTGCTGGATCTTGTGGAAAGCCTTGAGCTGGGGCATGGGGACGAAGATGACGATAGCCTTCTTGCCACCCTTGACCTCGATCTCCTTGGCGCACGAGATCTGGAGGGGGCGGAGCTCAGCCTTGAGCTCCGAGACGTTGGACTCGAGGTCGAGGAGGGCCTGAGCGACAACGGTCTCGACCTCGTCGGCGGGGCCGGAGGGGGCGTTAGCCGTGCGGAAGATCTTCTGCTGGACGGAAGCCATGGTGACTATATGAGGACGGAGTCTGTCAGAAGCGAGGCGAGCGAGGTAAGGACGGATCCAGCGTCAGTCAACAAGGTCTCCAGAGCGCCAGGAGAGGAAACGAAGTCGCAACATCGTCATCGCAAGCAATCGATTCTGAGAGATGCAGTCAAAGGCGGAGTTGTGTGTCGCAAAGCGGTGATGCAAGATGTGTCGCTGCGGCGTCAGAAGACGACCGGACTGCCGGTGCCGTGCTTTTTGACATACAGCCACAGCTGAGTGCTGGACCAGAGCGTAGCGGAGGGACATCGAAGCGCTGCCAGCGGTGAAAGGGTGTTGACGGCCACGTGTGAATGCAGCATCACATCTTTGCCGTACTGATGCTGTGCCTTGGCGATGGGTGACATGCTTCGAGAGGACAACCGATTTGACGACGCCGCGAGACATCGCAGGCTCCACACGACAGGACGTCGTAGGCCGGCCGGTGCACAGGTGCATGCAATGATTCGTGGTCGACGGCTTCCTTGTTCGCTGCAGCGCCAAAGTGTCATGGCAGTGTCGTCTATGCCTTCTCTCGGGAAGCCGCGATTGTAAGGGTGGATACGTGATCTCCATTCTCGCCTTCGACGGCAGGTGCTGATTGTGACGATGTCGATGCGTGCGAGATAGTTACCGGAATGCGATGAAGAGCGTGATGGTGCAATGCTTTGGCTGAAGTTGGTTTGGCGTGGCTGGGACGGTGGTGCAACGGCGTGGATGGCGGTGCGTTGTGAAATCGATAGGTGCGAATGCGATGAAGATGTGTGCGGCGACGTCGTTGATGCACCACTTACCTTGAGGATGGAACACCGGGTGATGACTGGTGGAGAAGGGAATCGTGACGGGCAGGAAGACCAAGGCCGAAGTCACCAGCCCTCGACGGTGTCGAGCCCGTCCAAGCCTCGCCCGGCTGGGAGCTCCAACTGCTGACCGCGCTGTGCTGTGCTGCCGAATCTCCAACCACGTCGGCCAGGCCTGTCCAATTCACGCCCGCCCTGGCTCGTCAGCCCGCTGCGTGTTTGCAGCCTGCCCGCGACAGTCTTCTCGGCAGCTCCTGGCACACTTGGCGCGGTCTGAGAAGCTCACGCAGAACAGCACGCACGTCTGGACCTCTCATCGCCATCTGCTGCCGCGATTTTCGAATGCAGCTGGCTGCCGGGCACGCCAACTCGCATCTTGGCTCGGAGGTGTCGCTCTCGTCGAGGCAAGGCTTCTCGCCCAGCCACGGCTAAGTGAACACTTGGAATTCGTCGAGAAATTCTAGCTGAGCTTGATACAAAATTCACACTTGTTGTATTCAGAGCCACTCACGTGACAGACTAAAGCTCGGCCGAAGTCTGATGGTCACGTTGAAAATTCGAAGATTGCGGTCGCAGAGACTCGCGCGCCGCCGCCTGCCTCCCTCTTCCGGTCGATCCAGCTGCTGTGCGGCAGAGTGCGGCTGTCGCAGACGTCGCCGTCTAGGGCCAAGCGAAGCTACCCAGAAGAGCCCCCAGGAAAAACGGCAGTCACTGGAACTGGCGTTGAGTGAGAGAGAGTCAGGCAAGGTGGTTCGGCTGGCAGACAGCGACGGAGGGCGCTCCAGCAGAGAGCGAGGGAGCCAGCCAGTTCGAGTCGAGTCGAGTGGACAGCGTGTCTTGAGCTTGACATCGTCCGTTCCCTCACCGATCCATCCTTCTTCAAGACATATCGATTCATCATGGGTAAGTGATCATCGCAAACACGCACTGCAGCACACAGCACACCCTCGCATCGACGACACACAGACCGTAGCACGACAGCGCCACACCGACTTCGAAGGCGTCAGCCACGACGTTACAATACGACCAGAATCGCAGTAACGCTCGAGACACACAGACAGCATTCACCTCGACGTATTGCAGCCACCATGCTCGACGATATGCATAGCTCTGCGACGCTCGCTTCGACAAGGCCATCTTCGGGACAATGGCCAGGCCGCACTGCTTTCACTCAGAAGGATACTTGACTTGATGACGAGAAGTCGCATCTTCGCACGGCTTCATCTCTATCAAACGCCGCCCGACTCGAATCTGCGACTTCGTCGCTTGCATCTTTCGAACGGATCGTCACCGCTGCTCGCGTTGCACGGCATTCGCTACACGCATCTCCAACCGGGAAACATCGACGACGAAGCCGCAGCATGCACTCAAGGAAGCTGGCAACATGACTAGCCTTCTCGATGCATCCTCACGGCACCCAGCCACCAGCCGCTGAGTGAACACTGCGCGTCACCAGCAGTTGAGCCGATTTGTTTCCTGCGCCGCTGCCGCCTCATCACGGTAATCAGCGCCGTCTCTGCCGCACACAACCATAGCGCAGCCAACACAGCCAACACTACGTCACGGCTCCTGCGTCTGCCCGATCCAACAAGACTCGCCTACTCTCATATGCTACTCGTCGATGCGTCGGGCCTAGTGCATGTGTGCTCAAAAGTGCTTCTCAGATGAATAGCACGGCCGAATGCTGACTCTCCCCACTCGTCGTAACCGCTACTCCTAACCCACCACAGCTGTCGGCAAGAACAAGAAGCTCTCCAAGGGCAAGGGTCAGAAGAAGAGGGCTGTTGACCCCTTCACCCGCAAGGACTGGTACGACATCAAGGCCCCCACCTTCTTCGAGAACCGCAACGTTGGCAAGACCTTTGTCAACCGCTCGCAGGGTCTCAAGAACGCCGATGACTCGCTCAAGGGTCGCATCGTCGAGGCTTCGCTCGCCGACCTCAACAAGGACGACGAGCAGGCCTACCGCAAGTTCAAGCTGAAGGTCGACGGCATCCAGGGCCGCACGTGCCTCACCAACTTCTACGGCATGGACTTCACCTCGGACAAGCTCCGCTCGCTCGTCCGCAAGTGGCAGTCGCTCATCGAGGCGCACCAGGACGTCAAGACCACCGACGGCTACCTCCTCCGCGTCTTTGTGATCGCCTTCACCAAGAAGCGCGCCAACCAGGTCAAGAAGAACACCTACGCCAAGTCGTCGCACATCCGCGCCATCCGCCAGAAGATGTTCGAGATCGTCCAGCGCGAGGCCAACTCGTGCGACCTGCGCGAGTTTGTCGCCAAGCTCATCCCCGAGGTCATTGGCCGCGAGGTCGAGAAGGCCACCCAGGGCATCTTCCCCCTCAAGGACGTCTACGTCCGCAAGGTCAAGGTCCTCAAGGCACCCAAGGACGACCTCAACAAGCTGCTCGAGGTTCACGGCGGCGCCGCCATCGCTGGTGCCGAGGACGCCGGTGTCAAGGCACGCAACACCGAGTTCAAGGAGCCCGCTCCCCTTGCCTCGGTCTAAGTGTCTCGTCCCCTTCCGTTTTCCCACCTTCCTTACCCCCATCTTCCGCTAGCATTGCAATCACTTGCACTCACCCCACACTCTTCTTGAAGCGTGCGCAGCCTCGGGTTTGCGTTGCGCGACAAGCAAAAGAGCGGTTGTCGGTACCCCAGCAACCCGTTCCTACTCTGTACAATGATGCCCTACCCACCCCACCCCCGCGTGCCTTCGTGGCATGCAAACGCCCCACATCGCCTGTTTTCTGAAAATGCAATGATCTCAGGGATTGA
The DNA here is from genome assembly GCA_030849465.1 of Moesziomyces globuligerus. NCBI lineage: Eukaryota > Fungi > Basidiomycota > Ustilaginomycetes > Ustilaginales > Ustilaginaceae > Moesziomyces > Moesziomyces globuligerus. The sequence continues at coordinate 458,497 of JARVLF010000008.1, forward strand.
CTCTACCGTCGGCTGAAACTGCGTGGGCTCGAGTGAGCAAGTTTTGATTGCCAAGCTGTTGTTGGTGATGCACACCTTGCGCACGTCCCGACAGGCGTGAGTAAGACGACCTGTCGACGGCCAGATGCTCACTAAGCGTTTCGTGTCTGCCTTTTGGTGCTGCTGTGCATTTACATGTGGAGCGGGTTGGGGTGTTTCAACGAACCTACCAGTTGCCGAGGCTCGAAGGAGACCAGACGAACATGTCGATTGCTGAGGGGAATGTTTCGAGAGAGTCAGAGATTGAGCAGGTGAGAGGGTCAGGGGGGAGAGAAAAACGCCCAGCGTGTTAGGTTGTTTCTCGGGAGGGTTAGGTGATCCCAGGATTTCCGGGTGGAGGTTTTCGAGCTTTCATCTTGCTGCTCCTTGCCGCCCCTCTACCTCTTTGAACGAAGCTGGCATCGCCAAGGCACACCAGACGAGCAGGACGATCGCAAGCATGAGCACCCAGGCATCGAGTTCAGGCTCCTCGCAGCGTATCCTGTCGAATCGAGAGGCGGATACGCTGATGAAGCAGCAAAAGGCCAAGGCGCTCTCGGAATGTCGAGCGCAAATGGAAGCCTTCGTAGAATGCTCAAAGACCCGAACCATCTCGATGCTCTGGTCGTGCCGAGACCAGAAGAACGCACTCTCGGAATGCCTCCGCGTCTAGTAAGTCGCTCAAACCCGCAACGACCCTCACCATCCCACGAAAGACAGCCACACTGACAGTACCAACGTCGACCGTTGCGATTTCAAAGCACGAGCGAAGAGGCGCTGGAGAAGGAGAAGCAGGCTTTCCTCCAACAAGCCCGTCCCGATCCGCGAGTCTAGACACCACAATGACAAGAAATGCTGCTATCAGGGGAGCGATCGAGTGGGAGGATGCGGTTGGACGGCGAGCCAGGCGAGGAAAGCAGCGCAGACCTGCGCATCGGTCTGCTGCATCGTCGCCAGCTTGGCGGGCGATTTAGCATCCAGATCGACCACAAACGTCGAGGCCGAGTGGCTCGACAAGCGCACCAGCAGAGAGCAGTCTTTGAAGCACGCCGAGACGAGGAACGCTTGAACCGCCTCGTCGACGCGCGTGGGGTGGGGAGCTTCGGTGGAAAGCAACGGCTCAAGCATCGGTAGAAGCTCAGTGGCAGAGACCGGCTTGACGTCCGGCTCGTTCGAGTCCGGCAGCTGGCCAAGCAAGTGAGACTGCGTATGTTGGAGCCAGAGCTGGGCGAGCCCTTCGACGTCCAACGGGTCGAGCCGCGCCTGGAGCTGTGCAAGCCGGTGCAAGACCGACACACCTCGATCGTGCGGGAGCAGAGGTCGGAGTAGCTCCTCTTCCAGCCTGCCTGTGAGCTTGTCCCACACCGCATCCCTAACCTTGTCCGCCCCATCTTGGACTCGGTGAGAGGCGTCGAGAAGCTTGGCGACGCGCTTGACCGCGTGCGCATCATGCGGATGGACCGCATCGCCGTTGCAGAAGAGGCGGAGGTTGTTGGTGCTACCTTCCGACCTGATCCACTCGTTCCACAGCGCATGCAGCGCCTTTTGCACCCTACGCTTGTCGCTGCTGTACAGATCCAACGGGTCGTAGATCTCGTCGAGCTGCTGCGGCGTCAGCGCTGGGTTGCGCGCGACGGCGTGCATGCGGAATCGCGAGTAGGCCTTCTTGATCTCTACGTTGGGCGAGCTGGGTGGCAGCGCGTCGATGCTAGGCAGAAAGCCCCATTTGGGTTTGATCTCGACGCACAGCACGTCGTCGTGCGCTGCGGGGGCGGTGATGTCGTGCACAGCGTAGATGCACGTCAGCGCCTCGGTGCGAATGCGGGCGGGGTGGGCACGCCGCGCCGACGGGCGGTGCAGCTCGATCGACGCAGCGAGCGTATCGATGATGCCGCGGTCGCGGTCCGTGACTACGGGAATGCGGATGCAGTGAGGCAGCACGGAGCTGTCGCCAAGAAGGGGTGTGACGACGTGGCGGGTGAAGCGTTCTGCCTCTTGGTCGTCGTCGTGCGCCGCCTCGACGTCCGAGCCGGGCGGATGCGCTTTGGGGATGCGCAACGCGTAGGTGGCTGCAGACGTCGCGAAGGGCGACTTGACCCCAGCTGGCGGACTGTAGGAGAGAAGCAGATTCTTGCCGCCCTCGGCATGGTACTTCCAATGCCTCGGATCAATGTCCGAGATGGAAAGCGCGCGAGCGGGATCGTCGGGGAAGGGGGTGTGCTGCGCATGCGGTTGTTGGGACGACGAGAGCGTCGACTTGAACGGCGTCGCGTGGCTAGGTGCGAACGAAGTTGGCGGCATCGCGACCTCGTGTTGAGCCTGAATCCTGTGCCTCACGATAGAAAGCTATGATGGAGTGCAGCAGGTGTAGGGAGGAGTCGGCTGCACGGACCTGACTCGTGCTGGACCCTGAATCGAAGCCGAGAGACAAGATCGGGAACAGATCAATCCCAGCTAGAGATGCCAGACCAGATTCACAGATTCAATAAAAATGGAGAAGTGCAGCAGAAATGGCCGATAAAGATGGGCACGAAAAGAGCAAAAATGAAAAAAGAAAGAACTGCAGCACCTAGGATTCCCGCGTGGTCCCCCACCGCAGTACTGACTAGGCGATACCTTGCTTAACTTCGCAGATCGGACGGGATGCGGTGCTTTCAAGGTTCTATGGCCGCAGATGGAAGGGCTACGCCGCTGAAACGTTGATGAGAGAAAGCATCCGAGCAAGCTGGGGCGGCGAATTTGCCTCATCGACCAACATGGCGATAGGCTCAAACTTCAAGGTTAGCCGGGCCGAGTGCGCAGGGTGAGGGGATGGCGCAGGGATGCTCTGGAATTGCAGGCGCCAATCGCACAGAGTAAGCGAGGATTGGAGCGGAAGCGCCAACGAGGGGCGAGGGTACGAGGGTGTGGTGTGCGAGGGGGCGAGGGTTAAGGTGCTAGGGTGGGTTGAGGGTCGCCCATGCAGCCGGCGGTTGGCACCGAGGCGTGAAGGCGCAGTTGGCTGTGTTTGTGCGTTGGACAACTGCCTTTCTTTTTTTGACAGGTGCGCTTGCATGGAACCCTATTCCCTCGCCAAGCCTCAGCAGCCTCACAACACTGCCCTAAGCATCATGATCCCATCCCATCCCATCCCCGCAGCCCACGTAGCCCACAGCGCCTCGCATCGGTGGCAATGGTGCACCTGGAGCGATTTGCGCGGCGCGTTCCTAACCCACGCTCACAGGCTGCGCATTCACAGTGTTAGCCCTAATCCCTCACACCCACACCCTCTCCACGCTCAAGGCCTTGTCCGAGTCCGCGCCGGGGCCACCGTGCCTCTGTCCACCAGTGCACGCACGCATGCGCATGCTCTTGAGCGGCCCTACTTAAACCTGCATCCCCTTGCGATCTCATCCCCCTCCTCGTCCCGCTTCAGTTCACCGCTTCCTCCAGTACCGCAAGCACAGCCAACAACATGGGCATCATATCGCGCTCGTCCAGCTCGGACTCGTCTGCCGAGAAGGGCGAGGTGGAGCACACGCCTCTCCACACCCCGCTTGCCTCGCGCGTCGCCAAGTTCGCCACATCGCGCAGCACGCGCTTTGACGAATCCGCCACCAGCCAACGGCGTCTGGAGCGCACCCACTCGATCGCCGCTTCGCTCCGCGCCCCCTCGCGCATCGACCCCACCGCCAAGGTCCCCGTCGAATTCCGCACCCTCTCCATCCAGCTCTCCCATGGCGGCCTCGCAGACCCCACCCACAAGAGCGACAGGAAGGCAGTCAAGGAGCTCGCCGACCTCGACTGGCACAAGCTCTCGGTCGATGACGTGCTCACCCGCACCGCCACCTCGGCCCAGTCCGGCCTCGACTCCGCACAGGTGGAGCGAAGGCTCAAGCAGTACGGCAAGAACCTCATGTCCAAGCCCCCACGCAGGCTCCTTCGCAAGATCGCAGGCTACGTCTTTGGCGGCTTCGGTTCGCTCCTCATCGTCTGCTCCATCCTCGCCTTTGTCGCCTGGAAGCCGCTCGGCGAACCCAACCCGCAGACCTCCAACCTCGCCCTCGCCGTCGTCCTGCTCGTCGTCGTCGTCATCCAGGCCGTCTTCAATGCTTGGCAGGACTTCAGCACCAGCCGCATCATGGACTCGATCGTGGGCATGCTCCCCGATGCCGTGACGGCCATCCGCAACGGCGCGCACGCTAGCATCGAGGCCCACGATCTCGTCCAGGGTGACATTGTCGTCGTCTCGCTCGGAAACAAGATCGCCGCAGACCTCAGGCTCATCTCCTGCTCCGAGGCCAAATTCGACCGCAGCGTCGTGACGGGTGAGGCCGAGGCCATCGCCGGTACCGTCGACATGACCGATGACAACTACCTCGAGACGCGCAACATCGCCCTCGCCGGCACCAGCTGTGTCTCGGGCTCGGCCATCGGTGTCGTCGTGGCCACGGGCGACAACACGGTGTTCGGTAGGATCGCAGCCATGACCAACCGCCCCAAAGCGGGTCCGACGACGCTCGAGCGCGAGGTGCGCATCTTTGTCTGTACCATCGCCGCCATCGCGCTCACGCTCGCCGTCATCTGCGTCATCATCTGGGCGGCCTACCTCCGCCCCAAGCACCCCGAGTTCATGTCCGTCTCTGCTCTGCTCGTCAACGTCGTCTCGATCCTGGTCGCCTTCATCCCCGAGGGCCTGCCCGTGGCCGTGACGCTCTCGCTCACCGTCATCGCCAAAAAGATGTCCAACGCAAAGATCCTCTGCAAGCAGCTCTCCACCTGCGAGACGCTCGGCTCCGTCTCGGTCCTCTGCTCGGACAAGACGGGTACGCTCACCTCGAATCGCATGACCGCCACCTCGGTCGGCGTGCTCGGATTCGAAAGCACTCCCACCGACGCGCGTGACCACGTCACCACCGGAGCTCCCGTTGGACATGCCTTCCAGCAGCTCCAGTTCGTGGGCGCCGTCTGCAACGCCGCCGTCTTCGACGCGGCAACCATGAGCCTGCCTGTCGACGAGAGGAAGGTCTATGGCGATGCTACCGACTCGGCCGTGCTCAAGCTGGCCGAACTCATCCAGCCCGTCAGCGAAACGGCGAGGCCGTGGCGCACCGACTACAAGCTCAGCTTCAACTCGAAGAACAAGTTTATGCTCCAGCTCGTCGCGCTCCGCACCGACACGGGCGCCGACAAGGGCGTGGCCAAGGTCATGTCGAGCGAGGAAGCGGCTAAGTTCGATGCCGAGAACGACCGGATCCTGCTAGCAAAGGGCGGTCCGGATGTGCTGCTCAAGCGTGCGGCGTATGCCATGGATGCGGCCGGTCAGGTGGTGCCGCTGACCGAGACGGTGCGCGAGTCGATCGTCGCCATGCAGTCCATGTGGTCGTCGCGCGGTCAGCGCTGTCTGCTCCTTGCACGCAAGATCGTGCGCAACGGCCAACTGGACGCCTCGATCGCGCTCGAAGACGCCGTCATGGCCGCCAACACCGAGCTCACCGTCGTCGGCCTGGTGGGCATCGTCGATCCGCCCCGACCCGAGATCCCTTCGGTGGTCGCCACGTGTCGAGGTGCTGGCATCCGCTTCTTCATGGTCACGGGCGACTTCCAGCTGACTGCCGAGGCCATCGCTCGTCAGTGCGGGATCGTGACTGCGGAGAAGGTGGCGCGCTTCGACGATATGCACTCGGTGCAGCTTCCCGTGTACAACACGCAGGCGGACAATGCGGAGCGCGCCCAGAACGCACTCTCGCTCTCCGGCCCGGATCTGATGAGGATGCAGGAATCGGACTGGGAGCAGATCTGCCGCTTCGACGAGATCGTCTTCTCGCGCACCACGCCCGAGCAGAAGCTGCGCATCGTCAAGGAGTTCCAGGCGCGCGGAGAATGCGTCGGCATGACCGGCGACGGTGTCAACGACGCACCCAGCCTCAAGCAAGCCGACATCGGCATCGCCATGGGTGGCGGTTCGGCCGTCGCCATGGAGGCAGCGGATATGGTGCTGCTGGACAGCTTCTCGTCGATCGTCGAAGCTCTGCTCTACGGCAGGCTGGTCTTCGTCAACCTCAAGAAGACGATTGGCTACCTGCTGCCTGCGGGCTCGATCGCCGAGCTGTGGGCCGTGCTGCTGTCGTTTTTCTTTGGTCTGCCTCAGATCCTGAGCAACCTGCAGATGATCTTTGTCTGCGTGGGGACCGACGCGATTTCGTCGCTCAGCTTGGTTCACGAACAGCCCGAGGCGAACCTGCTGAAGCGCAAGCCACGCGACATCAAGAAGGACCGTCTGGCCGACTGGAAGCTGCTAGCGCACGCATATCTGTTTGTTGGCATGCCGTTGACGGTCATCAGCTGCGCCATGGCGTTCTGGTACATGCAGCGCAACGGCGTGCCGTTTGTCGACATGTGGCTCACCTACGGCGCGGGCCGAGTGCAGACGACCCACCCGGAACTGTTCAACGAGGTGCTCTACCGCGCCAATGCGGTGTACTTTTTCAACCTGGTCATTCAGCAGTGGTTCAACCTGCTCGGCTGGCGCACGCAGAGCAGGAGCGTCGTCCAGCAGCCGCCGGTGGGCAAGAAGTCGACGCAGAACCTGTACCTACTGCCTGCGATGGCGGTCTCGCTGCTGATCGCCGTCTTCCTCAGCTACATCCCCGCGCTCCAGCGCGTCTTCCTGACCAGAGGCGTCGAGGTGGAGCACTACTTCCTCCCCGTCGCGTTCGGTGTGGGGATGCTGATGCTCGAGGAGCTGAGGAAGTTGGCCGTGCGCCAGTTCCCGCGCTCCTTGCTGGCCAAGGTCGCCTGGTGAAACCAGAGTCCTGCTCTACGATACCCACGCTAGAATGCCGCTCGAATCTCATGTAATCTCACGACCATCGTTGACAATACGAACAATGGTTCTCTGCGCCTTGCTTGCGGTTGCCTCGGTGGTGACGAGAGAAGCTAGTGTTGGTGATGATCTAACAAAACCGAGTTGAGCGCACGCATCCAGCGTGGCGGCAGCACGGGTTTTCAACGGTGGCGGAGTGGAAATTGGGCGTCGCGCTTCGAGGCTGCTTTAGGTCGCGTGCGCGGTCCGTCGCCACCGACGCCGGGTTGTGGTGTCGCAGGTTCAAGCACCGCCTGCTGCGCCCTGGGCTCCTGCTCGCGACAAACGCCGCCACCTTGCCTGCACCTGAGCCACCCAACTCAAGTCTCGACTGTCTCTTTCCCCGCACTGGTTCCACTTGCGGTAGATTCGGTACACGGCGACTCGTGCCATGGCGATCGTGCCCTGGGCGTCGAGGTGTGTTTCGGAGAAGCGAGGCGGGGCTCATCATCCGACTCGAAGACGGCGCGGCCCAGCCGAGGACTGCAGCGCCATGGACCGATCTCGATTGTCATGTGCGCTCAACAAAGCGATCGCGGATTCCAAGGTTCGATCAATGGGCTCATCAGCATGTGCCAAGCTGGACCGGCGCTGGGCTTGCATGGGAAGCGCACGCGTTGGCCACTCGGCTGGGATTGAACAAACACGCACAATGCAGATGGAAAGCTCGGAGGCGCTCAAAGCTTGCCTGCACGCATCGGAATGCGCGGACGCTGCCAAGCTTCCAGGGGTGTGCGAGAGAAGCGGAAGGAGACAAAGGGGGCTAGCAAAGAAGGGGCGGGGGGCGGGATCGAGGGTGCTGCAGTGACAGCGTTGCAACCCGTCAAATCGGATGAGGCGCGTAGGCGAGCGTGCAAGCGTGCAGGCGTGCCGTTTCGTGCCGTTTTTCGCACCAGTGCACTTGGGCTCGGCGATGACAGGCCAAGTGGGAAATTTCGCTGCTGGCCGAGCGCAGCCGGCTCCAAGCTCGAGCCGCAAGCTCGAGCCGATCGCTAACGCGCCCGAGCTGGTCTCTGCGCCAAGGCAGTCAGGGCCGATGCCAACGCAGGTGGGATGCATCTCCGACCGAGCTCGAATTCCCAGAGTCGGATACTCCGCTTGCAGCCTGGCGTCCGGCGCAAAGTGGATGGGTTGATGGAATGAATCCGTTGCTTGTTGGATAGTGCGAAATGAGATGCAGAGCGACGAGGGTGCTGGCCAAAGTGAGAGTCTAGCCGATTTGATTTGGCAGGTGGACGCGGGCGCTTGCTTTGCTGTCGCATGTCGCTCGAGAGGCGCTCGAAGCGAGACAGACAGAACCACGCGGGCTCAGGTGCATCGGCGGCGCGGGCGCAGTTGGACTGTGACAGTCTTGCCAGCCAAAGGGGCCAGCACACGTCCCAAGGCTGCAGCACCGCACCCGAGGTTGGCACGACGCGCTGGCCTGCCCACGCGCTGGCATCGGTTCTTGCGCTCCCATTCTGCCACTTGGCTGCTCGGCGAACTTTGAGCCTCTTGCACCGCTCAAAGAACGAGGGAGAGGCCATGGCACCTCGATTTCGCTTTCGCTTTCGCACACGCACGCCCAGTCGGCTGCGCTCCGAAGCGCTGCATCGCCAGCTCTTGGCAGCTGCCACCACGCCGCCAAGGCCGCGAGGCACGGTGCCAACAGCTGTCGTTGGCTGGCGTCGAATCAAGCCCGCTCCGGATGGCCCGTCGTCGGATGAGCCGTCGTTTGGCAAACACGGCCCTTGCGAGACGCTGAGCTTGATTCAATCCGAGACAAAAGAAGAGCGCGAGAGAGGGACAAGAGTCAAAGGGGCGTCTCGGTCGGGGCTTGCTCATCTGAACACCTTTCGGGCGACGCGCAGCCGGGTGTGAGTGTGATTCAGAGATTAGGGTCCAGTCGAGCATGGCCTCGCATGGCTCCGCCTTTGGCTCTGCCTTTGGCTCTGGCTCTGCCAAGAGGCGCAGCGTGGATTCCTCGCAGCTCCTCCTCGCGCTGCGCGTGCAGTACAGTACTGTAAGTTCCTGTACAGCCGCCTCTCTCGACCTCTGGCTCGCAGCCGCTCTGGATCGTGACCATGCTATTCGCCTCGCTCCCTCCCTTCCCTTCCTTCCTTCCCTTCCTCTTCCATCCCATCCCTTGCTCCCTTTCGTGTGTATCCCCCTGCGATTCCCATTCCCCTACTCGACGAGCTGGTTCTCGCCTCCCCTTCGCCCTTATCTTCCTCAGCTGTATAGCATACCACGCTTCCATCGCCCCCCTCACCCACCACCTCCTCGCATCTCCCCTCTTGCGCTTCTGGTTGATCCGTAGCACATCCTCTTTTCACATACAAACCAACTCGCATTCGATTCGATCAAGCCGGTCTTGTTCGTATCTCCTCCCCTCTCTGCTTTTTCTGCATCCTCCCCAACTCCAACTCTTCGACATCCCATCACCATGAAGTACCTTTCCGCTCTTGCTCTGGCCTTCGCCGCCACCATTTCCGTCGCTTCGGCTGGCCCCGAAGCGATGGTCGCCATCCCTCCCGGCCAGGGTCGCTCCAGCCGTGGTGTGCGCTCCGTCGTCACGGGCCACAAGATCCGCTCCCACGTCCACCACTCGCGCAGGCAGCAGCACCACGACGACGACCTCGTCCTCCTCGACCGCAGGTTCAACAACGCAACCTCCAACGCCGACGACGAAGAGGTCGCCGCCATCGCCGCCGCCCACAAGAAGCGCAACACCTGCACCCCCAAGACGCCCAAGACCTCCAACGCCTACAAGGCAAAGGGCGGCAACAACAACCCCACCTCCGGCTCCAGCTCCAGCTCCTCGTCCGGCTCCAGCTCCAACTCCAACTCGGGCTCGGGTTCCAGCTCCAACTCCAACTCTGGCTCGAACAGCTCCAGCTCCGGCTCCGGCTCTGGTTCCTCGTCTTCGTCTTCGTCGTCGTCTTCGTCCAGCTCGAGCTCCAACTCGAACGGCTCCAGCTCGTCGTCGTCGTCTTCTTCGTCGTCGTCGTCGTCCGCCTCGACGTCGCAGTGGAAGCTGGTCAAGTCGTACTCGGGCTCGAGCTTCTTTGACGACATGGACTTTTTCACCAACGCCGACCCCACGCACGGCTCCATCACGTACGTCGGCAAGGACCAGGCGCGCAATCAGGGCCTCATTGGTACGAGCAACGGCAAGGCCACCATGAAGATCACCGCCGGCAACGGATGGGCGCAGTCGGTGCGCGTCAACACCAAGGACTCGTTCACCACGGGCATCTTTGTGCTCGACGCCGAGCACATGCCCGTCGGCTGCGGCGTCTGGCCCGCCTGGTGGTCCACCCCGACCAACCCCAACGGCGGCTGGCCCAACGGCGGCGAGATCGACATCATCGAGGGCGTCAACGACTACTCGTACAACACCTACTCGATCCACACCACCGGCGGCTGCACCGTGCCCAGCAACATCAAGATGTCGGGCAAGTTTACGCTCCAGGACAACCGCGCCTACAACTGCGCCTCGGACGCCACGGGCAACCAGGGCTGCGGCGTCACCTCGGGCAAGGGCGGCGACTTTGGCGTCCAGTACAACAAGAACGGCGGCGGCGTCCACGTCATGTACTGGTCCGAGTCGGACGGCATCTCGACCTACTTTTTCCCCAAGGGCAGCGTCCCCGACGACATTTCGTCTGGCTCGCCCGACCCCTCCAACTGGGGCACGCCGCAGGCGCACTGGCCCGCCACGCAGTGCAACATCGGCAACTACTTTTACAACCACGTCGTCGTCTTCACCAACACCGTCTGCGGCGACTGGGCCGGCTCGGGCGCCGTCTGGGGCAACGCCATGAACGGCCAGACCCAGTCGTGCCAGGCCATGACCGGCCAGGGCTCGTGCCAGGCCTACCTCGGCAACAACCCAGACTTCAGCGAAGCCTACTGGTCCATCAACTCGCTCAAGATCTACCAGACCTCGCGCCGTTCGTGAGCCGACATGTCGACCAGGGGGCTTCAGCCGCGCTGCAAGGTGGCAGGTCCATCGCAGCGCGTCGAGCCGCCGGAATCGCTTCTTCGTCATACCTGGGAACACACACACACACACACACACCTCATATTCACATTCACTCCACTCCACATTGAAGCGATAGCGCACGCTGGCCGGGCGGTGACGACGTTGGCCTGGCGCCACACACGTCCCACGGCCGCTGCATGCGCCGAGCGGGCCCGAGCAGGTCTCGTGCCCAGCCGCGCTTTTCCCCCACTGTCAACCTAACCCCGTCGCGCTCCTTGCAACAGTGCATTTTTCGCGACTCACACCTCGTCTGAACAAGCGTCTGAAGGGCAGTGAGATTGCGATTCCTGTGAGGCCAGTTCCAACGGGGCAGAAGCTTGGACTTGTATGAATCAAGGTGGGGAGGGGAGGGTGGTGATCCAGTTGAGGCGGAGGAGGAGGGAGAGGAGGGGGCTGAGGACGTGCGAGGCTTGGAGGGTGGGGGAATGGCCGATGAGGATGAGTTTGCGTTTGGCGCGGGTGAGCGAGACGTTGAGTCGGCGGAGGTCGTTGAGCAGTTCTCCGGTGCTTCCGGCTGCTGTCTTGTCGCTGGGGTCGTGGTTGGCACGGGTGAAGGTGACGATGATCACGTCCTTGTCTCTGCCCTGTGACTGGTCTGCTGTGAGGATCTCTACGTCTTTGACGCTGTCGATTGCGTTCTTACCGAGTGCTACGAGCGATCGTAGCAATTTGATCTGCTGTCGATACGGTGTGACCACACCAATCCGATCCGCACCACACCCTCCTACCAGCAAAGCCTCGGTGATACGTAGCACGAGCTCGGCTTCAAACTGATTCTTCACCAGCTCGCCGTTCTTGCTCTCGCCCACCACTGCCAAGGGCAATGCAGCTGTGTCGATGAATCGAACCTTGCTCTCCGGTTGCAGCACTTGTTCCATCCAACCTCCTTGCCCTCCCGCCGCGGTCCCGCTCAACGCTGCGTCGAGTCGCGGAAGGCGCAGACATCGATCACGCACACCCTCGGTACCTGTCCTGAGCTGTCCACTGTACACAAGCTCGTTGGCCAGACGCATGATGTCCGCATTCATGCGGTACTGCGACCGGAGCGCCACCATGGCCGCTTCTCCATGCTGCTCGCACAGCAGCTTGAACAGAGACACGTCCAACCCACCCGCCTTTGCCTCGGCGTTCTTCACCAGCGGCGGCAGCTGAAAATGGTCTCCGACCAGCACAAACTTGTCTGCGAACCGCAGTGGACCCAGACACGTCGGCAACGGGATCTGCGACGCCTCATCCACGATGCAGTAGTCGAACAGATACTCCGCCTTCTCACCATCGCCATCCGGGCTTGCGTCTCGGCGGCTACGCAGCTTGGCCATGCCGGAGGAGAAGAACGTGTGGTGGACGCTGAGACACGTTGCCGCCACAACGTTGGGCGACTCGAACGCCTCGCGCAGCTCTTGCAGCGTCGAACAGCGCGGCAGCAGGAACTGATGCGCGTCGGGATGCACCTTGTCCTTGCTTCCCAGGCGCAGAATCTGCATCCCGCGCTCTTCGTCTTCCGTCTTGACGTCATCCGCAAGTTTACGCAGGATGGTATCGACGGCCGAATGCGTGTAGCTGGTGAGCAGGATGCGCTTCCCGAGCCGCACGAGTAGCTGGATGAGCTTGGCGATCGTCGTCGTCTTGCCCGTGCCGGGCATGCCGAGCACCAGCGCGTAGTCCTGCGCGCTCAGCACCTTGTCGATCGCCAGCCGCTGGTCCTCGTTCAAGCTCGGATCCGCACGCGCCTGAGCAACGATGGCAGCCGTGCCGTCACCTTCCATCTGGCCGGGCTGGACGAATCGTGGAGGTCGCATGTCGACGACGAGCTCACGGCGCTTGACATCGCCGCCCCTCTGCGCGGTCATGAAGAGCGCAGCCAGGTTGGCGCGGACCCGGCCCATGCCACTCCCCAGCTCGTCCTTGTCGATGCGGAAAACGATGCGATCCGCAGCCGCCTCACGTTCGAACGGTTTCCCATCGCTCGTATCGACGTCGCGCTCGAGAGCCCGCTGCACGGCCGCGTCCAGCGAGTGGTCCAAGCCGATCTCGACCGAGGTGGGCGTGAGCCGAGACACGAACCCCTGTGCGACCGAGAGCATGTCCGGCTCGATCGAGATCGTCACGGGGTCGTTGACCGAGATGTGGCCCGCCAGCACGCTTGCCTCTGCATTCTGACCCGACTCTCGCCGCCGCACGAAGCGGTGGACGACGCGGCGCATCGACGAATCGGCCGTCGGCTCTTCAGACGCTGGCGGCTTGACGTCCAGGCGCATATTGGCAAAACATCGGCCTGCCCTTTCGCGCTGTTCCGCCGACATGGTCCACATTTCGCGGCGAATGCGCACCGCATCCTCTTCTTCCAGACTGAGCAGTCGGTTCCACTTGCGAAAAAAGTCGACGTGCGAGAGCGACAGATGCGACGTCTTCTGCTCGTACAGATCCGCAATGGGCGTTCTCCTGGTCAGCATGACGCCTTTGTCTTCGCTGGTTGGCATAGAAGCCCCCTCTGCTGGTTCGACCACATTTTCGATGGCACGCCGGAAGAGCATGCACCCATCGACGGCGTAGCACCTGCCACACTTGTACTCGCTGTCGATCGTCGGTGGCAAAACCTGAATGCGCTCCGCCTCCGCCTCGCCAGAGACGGGCTTCGCGAGTCGGCTTGGGTCGTGACGGAGGTAGTGGGCTAACTCGTTGCGTCCGATAATGAGGCTGCGTACTTCGTTGCGACTGCGGCTGATGCGATGCATCTCGCCAGACTTGGAATAGTAGAGCAGTCCGTCGCTTACGCGCGTCGCATAGCGGTCCGACATCATGAGCGTGTACAGCATCGTCTGGGCGCGATGCTCCGTGGACACGACCTCGGCTCGACCCGTCTTGAGCTCAAGCGGCACCACCGACGTCGACACCCGCGACGCCGACTTCGGCAGCTGCTCCTTCTGTGCGCCACGCGAGAAGGCGCCATGGCTGTTGGAGTCGGCTTTTCGTGAGGACACGCTATCGGATCCCTCGACGATTTCGCATTCGACCGAAACGTCGACCTTGCCTTTGAGCCCAAAGGCAGGACTCCAAATATCCTCTTCCACATCGAGGACTCGCCTCAAGCGCACCTTGCCTGGGGCCGATGCCGGCGAGCGGCCTTGTTCGCGCAGGTTCGCCTCGGGATGGAAGGATTCGTCGTCATCCTGGAGCAGAAAGACACGCGCAAAGCGAGCGAATGCTGCCGCCCTCTCACGCAGCTGAACGGTGGCCTCCTCAGCGCTGAGCTCGATGGCATAGAGACTCTCGACGTTGGAGCGCACCTGCTCCTCGATCTGCTGGTCGACAAAGGAGCTGCTGAAGTCGCCGATACCGTGCCACTGATCTGGCCACGGGGACACCACCGCAGCTTCTTGTGTATCTTTGAGCTTTCTTGGCGGATGGGTCCCGACGTACGGTTGAGATGACGCCGTGAGGCAGGCCTGAAGAAGCTCATGGAGCATGTTACCCATGACGAGGCTGAGGGACACATCCGATGCGCCTCGTAGTCGGTCCTGCACCACGGGTTTGCGGATACACGAGGCGACGTCTGCGACTTTGGTGGCGGGCACGAGGACATCGGGATGGACCACGAGGAGGTTGTCGAGGGCATGATCAGCGCCTTTCGAATGCAGAGGCGAGGTGGTTCTGGAAGCAAAGATCATGACCTGAGCTTGCGGCGTAGAGTCGGATGCGAGCATCTCTTGCGTTGCGCACTGCGATAAGGATGGCAAGGACGCGAGGTCATCCCATAGCTCATCGTCGCTTTCCACGGATGTAGCGCCGTCCTTGAGCGCGCCTAAGCGTGGTGAGCGGTCTTTGGGCTCTTCGAAAGCGATCTCGATCGCAGGTCCGGACTTTACGTCGCATCTATACGCGTCTGCCCCGTTGCCTTGAGTTCCGAGAGCGATAGGAACCTTTTTTGTCGCGGTCTCAAAGCGGCCAACGAGATGAACAATGTCGCCCGTGCTGACCATGGTCTGCATCCAATCGTCGCGCAAGGAAGCTAGGTACACGACGGGCTGCTGAGCTTCAGCGGTCTGCGTTAAGCTCAGGTCGGCTCGCTTCTTTTTCTGATCATGACGATCAGTTTCTAGGACGAGCACCTTCTCCGGGCGTGAGCGTACCGCGGCGCTTTGACCATCGCCGGGCACGTCGTAGGTGCCTTCGACGATCGCGAGCACGCGGCATCGAATGTATGTGCACTTCTCTCGGGGTCTGCGAGGTCTTTGCATCGTCGAGCGAGGAACCCTTTCACGCCCATGGTCGAGCTTCTGGCGCTTCACAGTTGAGGTCGGAAGGGAATGTCGTGATGCTGGTTTTGGCGTGGCTGTTGGCAGCTGAAACCAATCCTCTAGATCCAGGCCGGAGGCCGTCTGTGACTGAAATCGGGTTGTCTCGCTAAGCGGTGACCTGGAGCGCGAGGAGGTCGGTCTTTGAAGCTTTGGTCTGGAGACAGGTGACGCCTGCGAGCCGTTCAGGCGAGTCGGTTTGATCTTTGGAGGGCTCTGGGATGGAGGTATAGAGAAGTGCGAGGCGTCGAGATCGGCGAAGAGCTCGTCCATGAAGTGCGCGTCCGCAGCATCGAGCGCCATCTCGGGCAGGGTGCTTGGCAGGTTGCGGACGCCGTGTCCCAGCTGGCTCGGCTGGCTCGTTGTATGGTTGGATACGTCGCGACGAAAGGGTGAGGATAGAAGGAACGTCGGCGCCTGTGAACACATGGCCAAATTTTGAGCGCTTCGCGAGTGTTGGTCTGAAACAGCGCCGAGCCGCCTCCACAAGGTCTGTGGACCCTTGACTCGGCTCCTCCGCACTGTGACTCTCGTGTCGTGTCGCGCGTCTGGCGCCATTTCTCACCATGTTAGAGTGGCATGGACGAGCCGTATCCACGACGGGCCCTGAGCGCTTTCGGACGATGAGATGAACCGGCAACCTGTGTATCACAGGCAACATGTTGAAAGGGAGCACACTGCGGCGTGACTATTGCGAAACGTCTAAAATTACAAGGACACCGTCGACGACACCGACAGGCTAGAACACACATCAAGTGGTGAGCTTGACCGAGAACGCCTGGTTGGGGCCAGCCTCGTTGTAGTTCTGCTTGGTGATGAACGCCTTGGCCTGCGGGTCGCCGAAGACGAGCTTGGCGTAGATCGTACCACCCAGGAAGGGTGCCAAGTCGGTGCGCTCTTTGAACTCGGAGAAGTAGTCTGGCACGCGCAGCGCGCGCACGTTGCGCGCCTGCAGCGGGTTGGGCTCGGCGAGCACCTGCGCCGCTTCGGTCTGCTCGGTCGCGACAAACTCGGAGAGCGACGAGATGGCCTCGATCTGGATCGTCTTGATCTTGGCGGGATGGCCGGTGAAGATGAGGTTCTCCCACAGCTGCGGTCGACGGTCCGCGTCCTCGACGCGCGAGATCGCGTTGGCGATTGCGAGCGGAAGCGGTACGGCCTGGCTCCAGTCTGTCGTCGCGGTTGGCATCTCGAAGCTGTCGTAGCTCGCCGCGGCATGGCGTGCGTTGCCGTCTGCGTCGCTGCCGTTGCTCTCGGCGAGCACGGGGCCGGCGCCGAACGGCTCGTCTCCCATGTGCACGTCGGCGGCGCCCGCCACATCCTTGAGCAGCTCGGGTCGGAAGAGGGGCTCGAGGAATCGGAAGCGTTCGGGACCAATCTTGAGCTTGAGCCCGCGGAAGTGGACGAGCACCGCCTTGTCGTCGGTCGAGCCGCCGGGTTGGCCGTCGTCGCCCGTGATGGAGGCGAGGATGGCTTCGTCGATGCCTTCGGCCTGATTGGCTTCGAACGCTCTGCGCCTCTCCTCGTCCTCGTCGTCATGCTTCTTGGCACCATCGACAAGCACCGCAGCAATGTCAAAGTTGCCCTCCTCGTCCTCGCCGTCTGCGGCGGAGAGCAGACCGCCGGCGCCCTTCTTGACGGCGTCGTCGTCGAGCACAAGCCCCTCTTCGACGAGCTGCTTTGCGAGCGAGAACATGGCGCTTCGAAGTGCCGCTTCGTCGTTCTGGCGCGGCCACGTCGAGGCGGCCTTGCGGGTATATCGGAGCAGCGTCTGGATGGCCTTGACCACGCTCTGGTCGCGACGCAGAAGGTGGGCGAGGTAGAGGATGCAGTGGCGCGCGCCCACGTCGGTCTTGACGTTGGCGTTGGGCTGCACGACGCACTCTATCACCGGAGTCACGTCGCAGCTTTCGTAGCCGAGGTCGACGACGCAAGCATTCATGGTGCCGACGCCGTAGCACGAGAGCAGCGGCTTCTCGGCGATGGTGATGGCGGCCGAGTTGAAGTGTTCAAAGAAGATCTGGGTGAGGTAGGCGTGGGTGGCGCGCGAGATGGGCAGCGGCAAGCTGACGAGCACGTTTGAGTCGTTGTGCGAGCGACGGATGGGCAAGAGGTGGAAGAGGACGTAGTTCCACAGCGCGATCATCTGCTGCCAGTCACGCACGTAGCCCTTGCGCATGGGCCAGAAGATGGCGACGTCATCGCCCCTACGCTCGGCCTCGTCGAGGGCCGATCCGACGAGGTACTGCGAGTAGTCGGGAGGAGATGCGCTCGAGGAGCTCGACGCGGTGGATCGTGCGAGGCCGACGCGGGCTGTTAACGAGATGGATGGACGCTTGAGGATTTCGTGGATGCCATAGCCGGCTGTGATGGTGTGCGAGCCGGTGACGATGATCACTGTCCTCGCTTCTCGAGCGCTCATGGCTGCCGGCGAGGGTACGAGGGTTAGGGTCTGTTTGCTGAGCGAGCAGGAGTAGGTTGCGGATGTGGAGCTGTTGCATGCGGGTTGCTGAGGATGGCGAGCGCGAGAGTGCCTGTGCTCCGACTCGCGTTGGCGACCCTTTCTTCGCGTCGAGCCTCTCGCACGGTAAAATGGTGATCGGACCCTTTGACGCTGTTACGCTTTTCGCCCACTCGTGGTGCGGCGCAGTGTGCTTCAGTAAGTCGAGAAGGCTTCGCGGCTGAGCCAATCCGCGATGGACGGCACACGGCTCCACTGCACGCTTGGGTCAAGCCGCTTGGGTCAAGCCGCTTGGGTCAACCCACTTGGGTCAAGCCGCGAGAATTTCTGGGCCGTAAGCCGTGCGCGGCCCAACAGCATCTCAAGCTCCATCGCATCTCCACTCTTTCGACACCATCGCTCTTGGGCTGCATTTCTTGCGATACATCCTCCCAACCCATCTTCGGCGCGTGTCCAGCGCAGCAGCTCTCGAGCCTCCCGACTCCAATTCAGCCCGCCGCAGTGGATCTCCACCTGACGACAGCATCATGAACCGCGGACCAAGTGGCCCACAGAACATCTTCCGCACGCTCGAGCGTTTGCGACAGCAAGCTCAGCAGGCATCGCAGCAATTCAACAATGCAGGCAAGTCAGGAGGAAGCACCGGCGGCTCGGGAGGCAGCAGCGGCGGTGGAGGACGTGGAGGCCCCCCCAACCTCGCCAACATCCTCGGCGGCTCGGCGGGTATCGTTGCGCTCGTCGCGCTCGGTTTCGGCATCAACATGTCGCTCTTCAACGTCGACGGTGGTCACCGTGCCATCAAGTACTCGCGCTTGTCAGGTATCAAGGACACCATCTTCAACGAAGGTACCCACTTCATGATCCCGTGGTTCGAAAAGCCCATCGACTACGACGTCCGCGCCAAGCCTCGCAGCATCGCCTCCCTCACCGGAACCAAGGATCTCCAGATGGTCTCGCTCACCTGCCGTGTCCTCTCCCGTCCACGTGTCGATGCGCTCCCCACCATCTTCCGCGAGCTCGGCGTCGACTACGACGAGCGCGTGCTGCCTTCCATCGTCAATGAGGTGCTCAAGTCCGTCGTCGCCCAGTTCAACGCCTCCCAGCTCATCACCCAGCGAGAGATGGTCTCGAGGCTCGTGCGCGACAACCTCACCGCACGCGCACAGCGCTTCAACCTCGTCCTCGACGACGTCTCCATCACCCACGTCTCCTTCTCGCCCGAGTTCACCCACGCCGTCGAGGCCAAGCAGATCGCTCAGCAGGCCGCCCTGCGCGCCGCCTTCCTCGTCGACCAGGCCATCCAGGAGAAGGCCTCCATCATCGTCAAGGCACAGGGTGAGGCCAAGTCCGCCGAACTCATCGGCGAGGCCGTCAAGAAGAACAAGGGCTTCCTCAAGCTCCGTAAGCTCGAGGCGGCGCGTGACATCGCCACCATCCTCTCCCAGGCCGGCACCAACAACAAGGTGCTGCTCGACGCCGACACGCTCCTGCTCAACGTCGCCAACGAGGATCCCAACCACTCTTAGTCGCCTGCATACCCAACCGCCCTCGGCTCTTGGTTCCCCCCAAGTGTGTTGCATGCGCTGGAGCTCGTTTTGTTTGTATTCTATGCCTGTTCACCAGCGTGCCCTTGCATCGTTCCGCTCCCGTCCAATCCCAACACATCGCTCATCACCTCCGCGCGTGTCTCCTTTGCCGTCTGGGAACAACGCAGCGTGGCCTGCCTTTTTCCGCACACGCCCGCAAGTGGTGCTTTGGCGCGCACCCAACGAACCTCCAGCGCAGACAGTCTCACCATTTTATCCATGTTGATCTCATCAACAGCCCTTACACGCGAACACGCACACAAGGTGTATCCGACAACAAAGGGGAACGACCGCTCTGTGCGAGACGGCCGCTCTGCCTTCAACGGCAATTTTGTAAATTTTGGTGGGAGATGAGTAGGTCACAAGATTAGCTCCCCTCATCCCAAGTCGCTTCCTCGTCGCCACCATGACGGTGGACGGGCGAGGCTTCGAATGGAACTGGGTGTAAGCGTGCGTAAGTGCTTTGTGGGATGCAAGCAACCTAGAAAGATTCATCGAGCCCGGTCGAGTAGACGAAGACGCCACCCTCATCGTCGGCCACGCTCTAGGAGGGCGGGCGACGACAGAGGCGGCGGCGCTTCACGTCCAAGACATGGTGAGCCGCTTAGAAGAGACGGTAGACCTTGCCCATGGTGGACTTGACGTGAAGCGACTTGATGTTCTGCCACTGCTTCTTGAGGAGCGAGATGAGGAAGTTGATGGCAAGCATGACGTTGGCGAGGAGCTGGTCGTCGGTCATCTGGACGTGGCCGATGGCGACGCCGAGGCAGAGGACCTTCTTGAGCTGGAACTTGATGGTGCTCTTGACCTCGGTGACCTTCTTCTCGAGGTCGTCGTTGTGCGAGACGGGGGTGGGGAACTTGCCGGCCTTGGAGAGACCGGGGCCCAACAGACGAGGGATCTGCTTGATGAGGGCCTCGGAGGCGAGGAAGGCGTCGTACTTCTTGGCGAGCTTCTTGACGAGCTTCTTGTTCTTGTTGAGCTTCTTCAAGTCCTCGACGGTCATGAACTCGAGGTTGATGAGCTTGGCACGGTCGACGTCGGCGGCGTCGGCCAGAATGCACATGCTCATGCGGGGACGGGGAACATGGGGAAGCTTGACGGTACCCGAGAAACGCTTGTCACGCTGGGGGTCGTAGTTCTTGAGGCCGATCTGGAGCTCGACGGTCTCGTTGAAGTTTCGGCGCTTGTCCTCCGAAGCCTTGATCAGCTCCTTGAGGGTGTTACGCACGCTGGACACCTGGATCTTGCTCACTGCGAGATGGAACGACGATGACAAGGGATTGCATCAAAGAGAGGTCAGCTCTCAGTCCTTTGCTGCATCGTAGCGAATGTCGAGCATCATCCTAGGCGTGGATGCGACGGCGATTGAGGCATGTGCTACTTACTCTTGACGTTGTCTTTGATGGGACTGGTAAGGTGAGAAGGAGGAGCTGGGCGGGTTACCTCCGTCCAAGGCCCGCCGCTCTCTGCCTGCCTCTTTGCAATTCTGGCGCGCTCGCCTGGCCTGCGCAGGAAATTTCCTCACTCCTGGCGGACCACGGTCTTGGAACGGCGGATCCGAAAAAACTTGCTGCGGCAATACTGCGATGCTTCCAAGTCTCGCACGAGTAACAGGAAAAATGTCGAACCACAGCAAAGACACAGCCATTTGATATGTTGAAGCGACATCGGTGATGTACAACATCGAAGCAGATGAAATCGGGGTGGGCCTGTCTCGGATGGGAAGATTTCGAGCTCATCAGAGCACAGAGACGGGGCGCAGAAGCGATGTCGACCGTGCGGCCTCGTCGACGAAATCACTTTGGCCCGGCCACTCTTGAAGCTGCCGCCTCGACATCATCATTCGACTCCGCCGCGCCATCCTCGAGAGTCTCGCTATCTTTGTTCCCATCGACCTAGCCTACGGACCTAGCCCACGAGCCTGAGCTCAACATCAACCATGAAGCGTCAAGCGGAGAAGCAAATGCGCAGAGAGGACGGCGACGAAGGATCCGACGACGACTCGCCGTCTTCTCAGACATCCATGCCAGCTACCCCGGCGGCAGGACGAGTCATTCGCGGTCTTCCCAAGCGTAAGGGAACTCCTGGAACTCCAGGAGCTCCCGTGGCCGGCGCTTCTCCTTTCGGCGCTGCCCCATCCTCGTCTCCCTTCGGCGCCCCCGCTGGCTCCAACCCCTTCGCAAGCCTGGGTGGAGGCTCCGGCTTCGGCCAGGCGGCTCCCTCGTCGAACGCGGCTCCAGCTACATCGGCACCAGCGCCAACATTCAGCTTTGGAGCATCTACCAGCTCGAACGCCGCCGCCACCACCGCCGCACAACCACCAGCAAAGGCTAATCCATTCGGCGGCTTCTCTGGCTTCGGCGCGGCCAAGCCCGCCGCCGCCCCCGCAAGTGCATCGCCTGCGACTCCAACGCCGACTTCAGCGCCAAGCTTCTCATTCTCATCGTCCGCCGCCTCCTCTTCCGCCTCCCCTTCATCACCGGCGGCTCCCGCCTCGACCGCGCCTACCAAGACTTCGAGCTTCGTTGCCGGCATCGTCAGCGGGTCGTCCTCGTCTCCTGCTGCCTCATCATCAACCCCATCTGCCAATGGCGCTTCTGCCTCCGACTCGTCTACCGCCAAGCAGAAGCTCCGAGCTCTTCGCGGTCTGAATCTCTCTTTCCAGACGACTCTGGCCCTAAAGATCAAAGAGCAACTGGACGCCGATCCCTTCGCTGACCTTACTGGCCTCGTCGACTCTTTCAAGGCCCAGTACCGAAAGCATCGGGATGCTGCGGACAAGCAGCCTTCCTCGAGCCTATCAGCTGGCGCTGCTTCATTCCAACCATCTAGCAATGGCTCTTCTTCGACTGCAGCTGCACCCTCACCTTCCTCTGCTTCCTCGTCCTCCCTGCCCACCTTCAGTTTCGGCAAGCCCGCAGAACCACCGAAACCGACGACTTCGGCTCCCGCTCCTGCTAGCACGCCTTCATTCTCTTTCGGCTCGAGCAGCGCCGCCACCAAGCCCGCTACCGCCGGCTTCTCCTTCTCGCCATTGTCGTCTTCGACCGCCCCCAAGCCGTCGGGTAGCGCACCTTCGGCATTCTCCTTCGGATCCTCGCTTTCATCGACCAAGCCGGCAGCCGTAGCGGTAAAGGATGACGATGATGGCGACGAAGACGCCCAAGATGATGACGACAATGAGCGAGATGACGAAGAAGAGGAAGATCAGGACGAAGACGACGACGATGACGACGAAGATGAGGAGGACGAGATTGATCTTGACGAGGAAGATGACGACGAAGACGGCGGCGAGGAGGATGAGGACGATGACGACGACGAAGTGGTCGAGACCGGATCTAAATTGGCGAATACTCCAGCATCAGCTTCCAGCGTCAAGCCGCCCTCGTTCTCCCTCCCGACGGGCGGATTCTCGTTCGGCGGCAAGCCGCTCAGCGCGGCGTCATCGGAGGAGGACAAGGGCAAGGCAGATGCGGTACGTAAGATGCCTGGCGCACCAAAGCTTGACCTCCCCACTGGCTCCGGCGGCTTCTCGTTCGGCGGCAAGCCCGTCGATTTCGGCAGCAGCAGCAAGCCCAAGGAGTCGGCGCCTCCTGCGACATCTGCAGCGCCTTCCTTCTCGTTTGGCAAAGCTGCAGATCCCTCGGCTTCCACGGCTCCAGCTTCCAAGGCCGCGCCTACCTTTTCGTTCGGTAGTGCTATCTCATCAAGTTCGGGCAAGGAGTCTGCCCCCGCATTTGGCGGATTTGGATCTTCGTCCACGACCTCCTCGACAGCTTCGTCGACGAGCACACCCGCGTTCTCGTTCGGCGCAGCGGCAGGTAGCAAGCCATCGGGCGGTGCATTCGGATCGTCGACGTTCGGCTCTTCACCCTCGACGAGTGCAGCACCCACATTCTCGTTCGGCGCCTCGTCTTCACCAGGCAGCTCGAGCAACTTTGCCAACCTCTCGGCCACCACCGCCTCCAAACCAGGCGCCTTCTCCTTTGGCTCCCAGGCGATCAAGTTTGGCGACGCCAACAACGACGCCTCGAAGAACAAGGACGAGAAGGACAAGTAAGGGGTGCCACAACTTTCAATCTCACGTCGACTTTCAACTCGCGACGGTCGTCCTGGGGAGATAATGTAGTTTCTTATGCTGCCATGAGACCGGACTGGCCGTGCGTGGCATTGGGGGGTATGAGAAATGAGTGCAAGCTGCGTCGTTTGGCGAGATCAGACCTTGAGGGCACGGACCGAGTTCCCCGCTGCAAGAGCGATCCAGTCCGAGTCGTGAGGTGCAAATCCAGAAGAGGAGCCGCCACCGCTGCCGGCGGTGAACTCGTTCCACTCTTGCACGACGCTCTTGCTGCCACTGGAGCCAGCTCCAGCTCCGAACCCTCCGACGCCAGGAGGGAGGCCGCCACCACCGGCGCGGAGCCAGGAGACATTGTTGACCATCTCCTGATTCGGCGTCGTGTAAGCGAGGAAGGGGATCTCTGCGCCGATGCCGATGCTTCCTGCAAGACTCGCGGTGGGCGCAGGACTGACGGTGCCGCCGAAGGAAGAAGTCGAGTGCGAGTAGCCGATCGAGCCGGGCGCAGGTGATGGTGCATGGCCGTTTCTGCTGCGCCTGCCCTGCGCCGATGCTGTGCGCAGCGTGGTCGACGCCAGGTCGTACACAAGCACCTGCGCATCGTCGGCAGCCGAGCAGACCATGCCTTTGCTAGGACCGAGCACACCGGCGCCGACCGACGGCGGCCCCCACGCAATGGCATTGACTGCCGCCGAGTGGCCGCGCAGCTCGAGGATGGGCGATCCGGGCGCGCGGACGTCCAAGATCTGGACGGAATCGGACTCGAGATGGAAGGTGGCGAGGTAGTTGGCATCCCACGGGTTGAAGGCGATGCGAAGGAGAGGAGCGGCAGGCACGCTGCGTGTGGATGTTGCTCTGGACGATGTGGACATGCTTGTGCCCGGACGCGATTCGGTGGCGCCGGGCGCGGTGCCGGTTTCGTAGATGATGGTCGAGTGTTCCAAGCTGCGGAGGTCGAAGACGCGTACGCTTCCGTCGGCACCTACGCTGGCAAAGACATCGGCGGAACCGGGGCACCAATCGACGTCGTAGACTTCGCGGTCATGCGCAATGAGCTGGGTCAAGGCGGTGCGCGTGGGAAGATCCCAGATGGTGCAAGTTGTGTCGATGCTGGACGTGACAACGAGGTTGGGAGAAGGCGTGTTCCACGAGAAGGAGGTGAGCGGAGCTGGCGGGCTCTTGGTGTTCTTGGAGTGCGCCAAGACGCTCTTCTCGCGAAGAGCAAAGGGCAATTGCGATGTGTCTCCTTTCGATGCACCGGCAGTATTGCCACCGACGTAGCCGGCTTGGTAGGGGTCGGCGTATTCGTTGCGATGGATCTCCCATATGCGCAAGCAATCTGCTGTGCTTGCGAGCAGCTCCCTATCTGGATAGTGATCAGGGCCTTCGGCGCCTTCGGACGAGAGGGAGGAGCGCACCTTGGCACCCCAGCTGCCGCGCTTTGCCAGCTTGGTGGTGGGGGAAGCGTAGCCTCGGTCGCCCGAGCCAGACTCTGTGTCGAGCGAGGCATCTCTTCTTTCGCTGGAAGAGCCATCGAAGAGGGTGGAGGGCTGGAAGCCGAGTTTTGTGGGCGGATATGGATGGGAAGCGTCGGCCAAGAGGGTGAGGGAGGAAGAGTCGCGTGGATGAAAGCCGAGGATCTGGATGCGGTTGGTATATTGCTCGACGAAGGAGCCCACGGCTATTCTGGCGCTATCTGGAGGACCTGGTGTGCTTGAGGCAGGCGGACCTGCGAACTCGTCATGGCGTCCCAGGGGCGATGGGGAAGGAGGGACGTATCTTGCGGAGCCGGATGGATTGCGCAGATGCTGTGGGGAGGAAGAGGAGGAGGAGGAAGAAGCGGACGGATGATTCGACCATGCCAGCGCAAAGACAGGCCAAGGCGCCTTGTATTCGGCTGTCGGAGGCATGCCGATGGCGGTGAGCGCGGCCGCGTGCCAGACGAAGCTGTCGGAGCGATGGAGGCGTCACAGCAAGACCGACAATCGACCGCGAAGGAGGCGGCGGACGTTCCGAAAGGATGCGAGTCCAAGCTGCTGATGCGCGGCGAGCAATCCGACGGGGCTCGAGTGCGTCGTGATGTGATTGGCAAGCGGCGAAGAGGATCGTTGTGACGAGTTAGGTGGTCAGCAGATGGCTATCGGCCACCGGGACCTTTCTACGCGTGTTGGTCTCGTGAAGGCGTCTCGACACTCGAACCCGCACGGACGTGAGATCGCGATTTTGCAGCTGGAGCCGGCGCTCTCGCCCTCGAGCTCGAGCTCGGAAGTTGGAGCGAATTCCGAAGAAAGCGGCCGGTTTTCGAAAGACTTGTTCTGTCGCTGCCTTTCCTCCGAGCAAGTAGACCACTTGCTCTCACCCTGGGACCCCAGAAGATGCAAGATCCGCACGAGATCGAGATGGCGACGGAAGCTCCGAACCACGTTTCCGTTGGCGGCTTGACTGAGCTCGAGGCATCCACGTCGGCTCTTCCGGTTGATGAAAATGCGAGTGCGACGCCGCAATGTCCCCTCTACGATCCGCTCTACGAGGCCAAGCAGAGCTTCGCCAGCCAGAGTGAAGCTGCCGCTCGCATTCATCCGCTCAATGCTAGTACTCAATCGCTCTACTCGGCTTCCAGCGCAGATGGCCGACTGTCCCGCGACGAATATCGCCAGCTTATCTCTCAGATCCGTCACTCCGTGTCGCAGTTCGCAGCCACCACCCCGGCGCTCAGAGCAACTGCCTCAGCTTCCTCAGATACATCCGGCGAGGCCTCGACTACCAACCAACTGCGCCGCTACATCTCGCTACTGGCCGAGACGTCGAGCCACACCACAGCGCTGGCTCATTCCATCGCTCCGTTCAAGGCTCAACGCGAGCACAGCGCCTCGACCGGCCTTCTGAGCTCTGCCCGAGCATTCCCTCCGTCATTGCAAGTCGGAGTCTTCCGCGTCGGAGATGCAGCAGCCTCACCCACATCGAGCTGGGCTGATGCGCTGCAGACGCTCGAGTCGCTCTGTGGCGCGCTCGAGCAAAAAGCTAGCAGACTCGGCCTTGAAACCTTTTCCGAACCGGCGCAGGAAGCCATCGACGAGCCCCCAGCGACAGACTCGACAGACGTGCTCGCTCGCACGCTGACGCTTGGAGCTAAGATCCTGGTCATCGACGTCGAATTCCTTCTCGTCGGCAGCAGCTCCGCTGCCCGCCTTCGTCCGAAAACCAAGTTGAAGCTCTCCTACGCAACGGACTCGGCAGATTCGCAAAACGTGCGCGATTCTCGTCTAGGCCCAGTCTTGCAGAACGATGTCCAGACCATCGCAGATATGCTCTTTGGCCATGCAGGCGCGGCCGATCTTCAGCAGGACCGCATCACGGTGGCCAGTGCGTTGGCCAACTGGACCGCCAACCTCTCCGAGCTCCTGGCTCTCGACGCCCTCGAAGCAAAGGCTACAGAGGCCTCGGCGGGCCAAGCACGAGCGACTGATCTCTTTGCGGCCATGCAAGACCTCTGCACGGCCGTTGTGCGTGTTTCTGAAGCCGAATGCTCGTCTGCAACTCCTGACGCCGTTCTGCATCGAGGGCATGGACTCCATAAGCTGCATGCCTCCAAGCCCTTCCTCCACGCCATCTTTGCCCGCGATCCCACCTCAGGACAGGAGTATACACTGTCCCTCGGAGTGCAGGCGCTTGATCTCCCTTCAGCGGATTCCACCAGCGCAAAGATGATCGTGCCTTCCTTTCCTCTGTCACCACAAGCAGAGGAAATCATGCTCTCCTCTTCGACCAAAGACCCAGCCAGGTCGCTCGGATTCGTCCCTTCGCCCACAGATGCCGACAAGCACGTTCCCCTGCATTTTGTCGTCCGACTCTCCCCGCCCGTCGTCGTCACTCGGCCTACGGCTGCCAAGCTCGCTGCCATCTGCAATCTCAAGGAGATCAGCCCGGCTGGCAATGCCGCCACTGCTTCGGCTATCCCTCCCACAGGAGCGACTTGGTTCGAAGACGTGCTCGCCTCTTCTTGGGCGCAACGCCCTGAGCAGCATGTCCTGCGCGACTCTGGCAAGCCTCCTCGATGCATCTTCACGCTTGCCCAGACGGTCGAGAGCGTCCGTAGCACGCAGTCCCAAGGTCTTGTCGTCGACTCTTTGCCGCTCTTGACCACTCCTTCACCGGTCAAGGACGGTGCGGACGAGACTGGCACCGGCTTCAGGGCCTCAACGCTAGCAAGGCTCTTTGCCGCCATCGAGGTCTTGCGAGACGAGATCAAGGTCACCGAGCTCATGCATGCAGCTGTCTCCGCTGGCCGAGATGAAACGACGACAGCCAGCGCCAGAGCAAACGGGCCTGCCGAGCCTTCCTTGGACGATCTCCTTGCTCCTACCAACGAGGAGAGCTCGACCTGCATTCCCGTCACGCTAGCCTTCCGAATCCCGATGCCGGACGCTGCCGACGAGGCGCGACAGGCTCTCAGCTTGCAACTGGCGTTCCGCACGCCCACCGACGATCGAGGCATCGTCGCCTTCGATGCGTCCATCTCGCCCTCCAAAGCTTCCGCCGGGTACGGCTGGCTGATCGAAGCTGACGTCGACGTCTTGCCTTCGGGAGAGCTGCCCTCCAAGAACGCTCGGCTCGAGAGTGCGTCTGACGAAGCTCAGGCGATCGCTGCTAAGCTGTCCGATCTCGACTCGCTCGAAGACGTCGTCCTCAGCCTCGTCGGCTGGGCCGAAACGCATCTGGATGTGCGCATTCCTAAAGCTGGCCCAGTAGCCGAGGCAGGCCAGGCGACCTTTGACCCGCTGTCATACGAGCAACAGAACGTCCATGCGTAAGTGCGTAGCCTTGCCCCTTTGCGCGAAATCGCCATTCGCAATACCCGCGTGAGCTTTCCTCACTCGCTACAGGCTCCCGGACCTTGTGCTTGACAATGAAGGAGAGGCTGATCCGTGTATGCTTCTTGCTGCAATGTTGATATTGTCTGTCGCAGAATTTACGAAACCATCGCTCCGCACTTTTCGAGCACGCGCTACAAGCCCTGGCCCCTGATCCCGGCGTTTCTCAGCACCGTTCCCGTTGGAAGCTTAGGTGCCGACCTTGGCTGCGGCAACGGTAAATACCTTCCTATCCGCTCGACGCTGGCCCATTTTTCGTCCACAGCGGAAGTGTTTACCGCGGAAGCAAAGCACGAAAGCAGCCTTCTCACCGTCGGTGTGGACCGATCGTCAAACCTTGTCGGCCTGGCTCGTGACAACTTCGGCATGCTCGAGGCGAGCGCGGCAATGGCGAAAGGTGCGCACGAAAGCAGCGACGCCAAAGGCACCAGGCGACAAGAGGTTGCTGTTGGAGATGCGATCCAGTCGTCGCTGCGGACGGGTCTGTTCGACTATGCGATCAGCATCGCCACCATCCACCATTTCTCGACCTGGGAGCGCAGGCGTGCCTCGGTTCAGGAGCTCATCCGCATCATCGCACCTGTCCCCGATGACGGCCCTGCCGATGCAGCTGCGCGCAGCGGTGACGTAGCGGATCCTCGTCTGCACGGCAGTTACGGCCGCGGGCGGTTCATGATCTTTGTGTGGGCGCTGGAGCAGAAGGACGAGGGCAAGCGCCACTTCGAAGCCGAGAATCCCGAGTCGCTCAAGAGCCAGCCCGAGATCCAGGACCCGAATCGAGACAAGGCCAAGGAACGTCTGGTCTCCTACAGTGGGCTGCAGGCGAGCGGGCAGCCAAGTGGGCCGTTTCAAAGCACGAACGAAGCCGAAGCACTAGCTGCAGACGTGCGCGTGACCGACGACCAGGACGTCCTGGTCCCCTGGGTTCTCTCAAAGCCGGCGGAAAAGATTCGTAAAAAGCCCAAGCAGCCGCGCGCTTCCAGAGCCAAAAGCAAGAAGGACGATGCTGCAAGTGTCGATACGCAGAGCATTGAAACGAGCGTAAACGCACTCAGAGTTGGAGAAGGGGCGACGAGCGCAGCGCAGAGTGGCAAGGAGGCCGACGAGTCGCGGCCCGTGTACAACCGGTACTATCACATGTTTCGGGCCGGTGAGCTCGAGACGCTCGTGGCGGATGCGGCGGCAAGCATGCCAGCTGTTCATCGCCAAGGTGCGCAGCTACGCAAAATCCGCGTCGTCCGTCAAGCCGGTGGATGGGAACGCGGAAACTGGTGGGGAGTCTGGTGCGTGCAGTGGGCCGCAAGCAAATGAAGACTCTGCTCCTGTGCTCAGCAATGCATGCACGCAATACCGAAGTTGAGCATGGATGCGCATGTGCGTTTGTTTCGACGGTTGTGCGCAAGGTGGGAGCGATGCATGGTGGAGAATGCGTCGGGATCTCGCCTCGCTCGTCATGCGTGCGCAGTGTGGGGAAAGTTCATTAGGCGTAACGCCGTGCAAAAAGATGAGGTTGAGCTCGCCCCTCCCGCCAACCTCAAAGCATTCCTGGGTGTATGGTGGGCGGATGACGCAAAGCAGCAGCAGCCGTCGCCAGGAATGGGCTTTCCGTTGCAGTCAGGAGCGATGACAGAGTCGAGCCCAAGACGAAAAATCAAGCGCAGTATGAGACGCGGGCGCTGCCACTGACAGCGCGTCTGAATCTGGCTCAAGCTCCAAGCAGCCGTCGAATTCAGCGGATGGCGCAGCCGCCTAATCACTGCACCGGTCAGTCGACAGATCAGATGAGATCAACACAGAGCACCATAGGACATGAGGCAGGTGCACACACTTGAAATCACAGCCGAAAGAGATGGGACCTTTGAGAAGATTGGGTATGAGATTGACGTGGTAGACAAGCGTACTGGGAAACAGTGACGTTTTGGAGACAGACGAACCTGGACCAAGACCAGGCTCGCAAACGGGAATGACGTGAAAGAACCTGAGCGACTATTCGTGGATCCGTGACTGGTGATTTGTGGAGTACATGAAGCATGCGAGCATCACAAGATCATGAGATCAGGATGTGACGTGGATGAGAGCCATCTCGCATCGCACGTTGGAAGCGTGAGCAGAGAGGAGCACATTTAGTACTTCTTCTCGTCGTGAGTAGCGAGCTCGTCGTCCTTGACCGGGGCGACGGCACCCTCGAGGTCCGAGCGGCGGGCGCGGATCTCGGCGTTGGCGCGCTGCGAGCCCATGGCGGTGCACTGCGAGTACATCTCGTCGACCTCCTCGAGAGAGAGCAGGCGGGTCTCGTAGATGAAGAAATAGGCGAAGACGGCACAGCCAGCGCAGGTGCCGGTCCAGATGAAGAACACCTTGGTGCCGAGACCAGCGTGGCCGGGGCCGGACTGGACGAGGTAGGGAGTGGCGAAGCCGATACCGAAGTTCCAGAGCCAGTTCGAGGCAGTGCAGAGCGAGAGAGCCTTGGCACGGATGGCCAGAGGGAAGATCTCACCGCAGACGACCCAGGCGGCGGGGCCCCAGGTGGAGGCGAAACCGGCAATGTAGATGCAGACGAAGGCGATGAGGGCCTTGCCACTGGACGTGTTCGTGTTGGGGACGGCGGTGCCAACGACAGCGACGATGAGCTCGCAAATGCACATCCAGACGGCACCCCAGATGAGGAGGTTTCGGCGACCGACGCGCTCCATCATGTACATGCCTGGGATGGTGGTGACGACGTTGACGACGTTGGAGATGACCGAGAAGATGAAGGGGTTGGAGCCGGGGAGAGCGTTCTGGAAGAACTGGGTGCCGAAGTAGAAGATGAAGTTGATACCAGTGAGCTGCTGGAAGGCCTGGATGAAGATACCGGTGAAGGAGCGGAGGAGGTATCGGCGGTCGTTCATCTTGAAGCAGTCGATGTAGGAGCCAGTCGAGTGGGTGAGCTCAATGTCGAGGTTGGTCTGGATGACCGAGAGCTCGGAGCGGACAATCGGGTCATCGACATCGGTGGAGTTGAGGCGGGCAAGCGACTTGGAGGCAGCCTCGTGGTTGCCCTTCTTGACGAGCCAACGGGGCGACTCGGGGAGGATGAGGAAGAAGCCGCAGAGGATGAGAGCGAAAGCGAACTGGATGCCAACGGGGATGCGCCACGAGCTGGTGTCGGTGCGGCTCTTGGTACCGTAGGTGGCGAGCGAAGCGCAGAGGAGACCGATGGTGATAGCCCACTGGTAGCCGGAGACGACGGCACCACGGATCCAGCGAGGAGCAGTCTCAGACTGGTACATGGGCACGATGGTGGAGAGGATACCGACACCGAGACCAGCGACGACACGACCGCCGGTGAAGACACCGAAGTCGGTGGTGGCCATCTGCATGACGACACCGATGCAGAAAACGAGGAGAGCAACCTGCATACCCCATCGTCGGCCGAGGATGTCCGAGATGGGAGCACCGGCCAGGGCACCGACGAAGGTACCGGCGGAGAGAATCGAGACGACGAGCGACTGGTTGCTGGTGGTCAGATCGAAACCGGGCTTCATGACGTTGGGGTCAGTGTTCGAGGGGATGTTGTCGAAGTATCGGCCGAACGTCTCCTTGAAGTTGTCCATGACAAGGAGACCGGAGATGGTACCAGTGTCATAACCGAAGAGGACACCACCGAAAGCGGAGGCAGCAGCGACCAGAATGGCGGGGAGCGACTGCCTCACGCTGGCGGGGCGGGCCACAGGGCCAGTCGAGGCGTAGCCGGCGTCGGCGACAGCACCTCCAGCCATCTTGAAGAGATAGTAAAGAGCGGTGAGGGGGGAAGAGGAGTAGTAGGGGAAGAGGCCTGTCTTGAAGGGGAAGGAGAAGCCTTGACGGATGATGGGGAAGGAGGACGGGTGATAGTGCGAGCTTGGGGGGGTTTATGTAGACGACGAGCAAGGATCTGTCGCGAGTGGGGAGGCTCGCGTGTGGTTGGCAGCGGGGGGGGAAGAGAGGGAGCGCGCTGGATGGCTTGGCTGCGCCGCGCCGCGCCCCAACCCCAGCAAAGCCCAGGCGACCTGGCAATGGACGCAACAGCGACAGCAACGGCGACAGGGCGTGACCCAAGAGAAAGAGAGGGGAAAAAAAAAGAGGGGGAGTGGGCCAAATTCCACCCACATGCGGGCGCCGAGCAGGGGCAGCTCATGGAGCAACAGTAATTGCCCATTGTGGCCAAAATCCAAGCGCGGAGAGGCCTGGTTCTGGGTGGCTACACGTCCGCAACTCAACACTGTGGCCCCGCCAACATCCAATCAACAACATTGGGGTCCCCAAACGGAGCGCAGACGCCCGGATCTGGAGAGCAAAAAAGCCAGGCGCACGGGAGAGAATGCAGGGTGGAGAGAAATGGCCAAGCGAGCCACACACGCGGGGCAAAGGAGAAAAAAAGGGCCAGATTCAGGGCAAAACAGCGGAGCGTCCCAGACTTGCTGGCGCGGGGGAGGTTCGAAGCGAGCTCGGGCGACGGCCAACGACGCCTGCGCAACGCGGCAAGAATGCTCCGGACGACAGCGCGGATGCAGCAGAGTACTGTACAGTACAGAGGGAATCAAGCCCTCGCTCGCTCTGGTGCGTAAATGCAGGAAGCGGGGACCCAGACTACCCAGGTTCGGTTGTAGCACGCGTCGACTGGGGCCTAGATTATTGAGTCTCCGACACATTTGATTGGCTCATTCGCCTATTCCTCCTTCTCCTCCTTTTTGCACCCTCGACCAACTCGGCCTCCCCTTGGCCCCCAAGCATCGTTCGTATTCGCCCATTGGCAGTGCGGCGCAGAGCGGCGCGGAGCTGCGCAGCCCGCCAGAGCTTGAGCATGGCTCCCCAAGCGCGCTGACCGATGAGCTCTGGTCGCCAGTCTCCATGTCTGAAGCGTCTGATGCACGGTGGCTTCGGGTCTCGGTCCTCCTTGCGCTTCAAACTCACCGTGTGGTTTTGGCCCAGCCTATGAGAGCTCGACTTGCAGTGCCTCCGGTCCTGGCCAGCGTTGGGATGCGCAGCTCGTGGTTCCTGCTTCGCTTTGGGGAGCAACATACTGCATGGACTCTTCGCTGCGCCCCGCGGGGCCCTCTGCCTCGAGTATTCGCAAAGCGGAACTCCATGGCCGAGTTGGGCCGCCTCGCCCTCTCTCATGCCAACAATTCTTCCCCGCTGGAAAGCCTTGTGAGGCGTTTGCTCAAGCTTGTCTGTTCACTTGAACTGTCCCAGCTGCGGCGCAATTGGCGAGTCTCTCCGTGCTGGAAGGATCTGAAAGATCAGCCTTGCTCAGTCCAGCCGTGTGCTAGACAATCCTCTTGTCGGCGATGCCGATGCTCGTTTTGCCACTACGCAAACCCGTGGTCGACTTGTTGGACGCGAGCCTTGATCCATCCTCGACGTTGCCAACACCGACTCGTCGCGCAGCCCGGCCCACATCACAGACCGCACGGGGAGCGCAAACCGTCCAAACGCCACGGCGAGTCGCTTTGAACCCGAGACGCCACATTTTTTCGGGCGTGTCGCCGGCCGCCTCAGCTGGCGTGCTACGACCGGTCAGTTTGGGCTGTCAGCCTCGATTGGACGTGCCGCGCACACTGTCACTGCGATGGCGAGGCAAAGATCTGTGCTCGACTCGGTTTCGATCTTGCTCCTGCAGCATCGACAAGGTCTCCAGATGGCACGGCTTTCCATCCGTGGCACTGGCCCAGTGCATCACCTCCATGGCTCACCACGGGAGCCGTCGCATGGCGCGGGGGAACATCGGGCTCGCTTAGATGGCCAAGAGCTGGCACTCGAGCAGCTTGGGCCCACTTTCCACCAGCCCCGGCCTCACAACAGTCGCTCGACGCGTCAACCATGCCCAGGTTTGGTGATTTCCTCAGGTCTACCGTCGGTCGATGGGTTTCACTCGCGCAGCTCCTTTCTCCGAGCTGCGAGCGGAATTCGAACTTCTGTCGCATTTTTTTTTTTCCTTTCTCTTTTTTGACGTTCCATTCCTCGTCGATGCTGCGCGACGATGCTTCCCTAGCTGCGCGTAAGCCAATGTGTCCAGCCTGTCATAGGGCTGATGCTACTCGAAGTTGCAGCGCGAAGAACATGACCTGACAGAGGAGTCGAGCGGCTCATACGCTGAGCGCACGCTGTGGCGACGGGCGAAGGAAAGCGCTCAATCGCCCGTCTTGATCTAAGCATTCGGAGGATTTACTGACACCTGCTCGAACGACGCGACCCGGACTTATGGGGTGGAAGAGAAGCTCATGAGCAGGCTCAGGCTCTTCGCGTGCTGTCAGCCACAGTCGAAATGTGCTCTCTCACGCATTCCGTGCCGGCAGGCTGCAGGTCTGAGCCGGATCGTTCTCGATCCGAACTGGCGGGCGCGAGAGCGAAGGCGGATGCCTTCTACCCAAGACGGGTGACAGCGATCCTTCCAGAAGGCGAGCTTGCCAAGCGTGATCCGATCGGCTGACTGTGCCATAGACCGTTTAATGCGACTCGACAAGCGATCAGAGGCATCATCAGCTATAGTGGAATGCGACCATCCAGATCAGGTCAACTTGGATCGAGCTGCAGGTACCAAGTCCCGCGAGTAGCCGGTCTGTTGTCATCGCCATGCGCATCGTCTCACGACCCAACAAGTCTCGGAGGCCCCATACTCAGAATTCGGGGGGGCCCGTGGGGCAATGCCATGCCCAGTCATGCTCTCCACAGACTTCGATTGGGCCCCGCCATACATCGTCAGTGCGCTTGTGGGGTGACAGCACATCAGCGCTCTGCAAGGTCGTAGCCAGGATGCAGGTACGTCTTCGCAAGCAACATAGGCAAGGAGAAGTGGAACCAAGCACGATCGACCCGTGGATCGACCTTAGTTCGACCGGCTAAGCCACATGTTGCCGGGGAGGCAAATGAGAGTGGGCCGCGTAGAGAGAAAGGTCTGGCCAAGACCGGGCCCAGATTGTCCAAGAAACTGTGCGGTGTTCCGGATGGCAAGCATTGAACGATTCGAACGAATCACACGCTGCTCGTGGTCGTGACATTGCCAAGGCGGCGACAGTTCGGTTTCGGTTCAAGCCGAGCGAGGTTGCAGCGAACTTTTGACGAAAATTCTCCGCTGCCGCCCAGTGCCGTGGGTGTGCGCGCTTTGGCCAATTAGCTGCGTGCTCAGCTGCCGCGCGCCGATCAGACCCTCGCAGTTTAGACTGGAAATCCGAAACGTCTGTGCCTGAGTCGCCCGAGTGTGCTCGACGTCACTCTCCCTTTGCTTTGTCTTGGCCGATGCATTGAGCGCATCTTGAGACGACCTCTAAAGTTGGAGTATGACATGGTCTGAAATGAATCAGCAGGAGCCAACGGCCATGACGGCCGCGCTCATTGAGATGCTGGAGCGGCGTGTCTCTAAAAATCAATCTCGGCCTCCCCTGCGTTTGCACGCATGCATGACCAAAAAGGAGCTTTTTCGGAGAAATTGGTTGACCGATTCGAAATTCGGCCGCCGAGCACTCAAACGCGCCAAATCTCCTTGAGCTGTGATGCAATGACACACAGGCGGCACAGCGAGCTTTCTGTCGTGAGCTCGCTACGCCATCGAAGAGCCAAGCCGAAGCCCAGATCGAGAGCGAGAGTTTCGACAGTCAAGCCGAGGCAGAGCGAGGGCCGTCTTTTCCTCGAGGGCCTCGCGTGGCGACCTGCTCGGCCCGCGTTGTCAGTCTCGACACCTCGCTTGGCGCACCCTGCCCTCACGAGGCTCGGCAAAAAGCTTCTCTGCAGCGTGTACCACACTCCCCCACCTCGAGCCAAACGCCATCGCCGGGAGAGCCAACCTGTAGCAAACCTACCCACTTTTCCCCCCTTGCTCACATCATCCGAGCAGAGACCATTGCTTGGTACGAAATCAAATTGCTACGAGGATGAAGTGGGTGGGTGCGGTTCAGAAAGGTGGGACACCGGGGCTCTGCCTTGAATGCAGCAGGAGGTGGGGCGACAACCGCAATTTGTTCAAGCCGCCTTGTTTTTTTCGAATGCAGAGAAGAAAAAAACCCGCACCGTCGGTGCAGCTGCAGCACTCAGATCACGCATGCACCGCAAGGCAGGATTTCGGCTGAACTTTACACCCGTGTCGCGTAACGCCTCGACCGACCACTTCGATATCTGGGTGTGGTCTCTGAACTTGCTACGGACCTCCGGCCGTGAGATCGGAGGGTGCAGCAGACGAGTGTGACCCACGTAGCATCCCCCCGCCCTTTTCGCCGTACGAATAGGCACTGTCCATCCTACCGGCCGCAAGAGCAACCCCTCCGCGAGCGAGATCGGGTATCGTATGGCCCGGCTGGATCCACATCGTCCCTTTGCCTACCAGCAAGCCTTCGCTTCGAAGTTGGCACGTTGCTTCCGTTCTGCCCAGACTCAGAGGCTGTAAGAGCGTGTGGCGCAAGGAGGCGTGGTTAACTGCACTTGGGTCTCGCCAACAAACTTTTTTTGCATGAAGAAATTATGCCCAGGGTTCCTCCGAACATCATCCGCCCCCGATCCGTCGTTCCAGTCCGGTGGTCTCCCCGCACTCCGCGCCCCCCGCACTGTGGCGCCTTGTGGCCCGCTGTGGCCTGCGACTTGCTCACACCCACACCATGTCGCTCGCACGCAGATGGCAGAACGGCGGAAGTTGTAGATCCGAGCTCGATAACGGAATCTCATCCAGTCTGTCGAAGCTTGGGCGACTCCAGCCCCGCACTTTCCCCTCCTTTTTTTTCGCAAAAAGCCCCGGACTGCTGCCACTTTGGGAAGCCCACG
This sequence comes from Moesziomyces globuligerus, assembly GCA_030849465.1. NCBI lineage: Eukaryota > Fungi > Basidiomycota > Ustilaginomycetes > Ustilaginales > Ustilaginaceae > Moesziomyces > Moesziomyces globuligerus. Next base: position 495,449 of record JARVLF010000008.1, read on the forward strand.
TGTAATTTTCGATGCCTCCTCTAACTTGGCGGCCACATCAGCTTCGTCTTGTACAACTGATCTCAACTGATCTTGGTCTTCGCATGCTCGGACCCCGCACTCGAGCAAAGTCACTCTTGACGACCCCGCAGAGCTGCTCAACTTTGTTGTCACGATTCTCCATTGACTTTGACATGTGCGCACGGAATATCGGAGCCCCACCCTCCGTGCATGTCGACATGCATCTCCCCCGCCCCATCAAACCCAACTCTGTCTCTCCGCGCCCCCCCCCCCCCTCCCTCACTAGTTTTCTCAAACGTACAGACACCCCGCATCGCGGAGATCACAAGTCCTACAGATTCAACCCTGCCGCTTCCCTCCTCGACAACCACACTTTGAACCTGTCAAGCTTGAAATTGCGTCCTATGCCGGGATCTCGCTGATCTGGGCCATTGCGCCTGATCCGCGGTTGCGCACTCTGCACTCTGGCCTTGAGCCAGGAGGCTGCTGGCCCGCAAATCGGAGATGAGATGGATTAAGCCTAATGCTTGCCGAGAAGCACCAGAAAGCGCCCCGAGCCTGGGAGCACCCATGTTGACCCTCCCGTGCAGATCTAGGAACGCGCAAGTCGCTGTCGGTGGCAGCGTCAGCAGCAACATCAAGCCGAAGACTTTCTGGCTTCTTGAATGTAGCGCACCAGCGCGGAAGCGTCTCCGGAAAGCGTCTCGTACACGAAAGTTCGCCCGTTGTTGACGCGGATGGTGAATGACTTGCCGCCTCGATACTCGAGTCCAGTGAGCAGGTTGGGAATCGCCGGCTGCAACGGGCGCTCTTGTGCCGATGCACCCGCTGCCTCGTCGTCCCCGCCGTCTTCAGGGTCCAGAGCCAACTGGGCCCCTCGATCCGAGCTCCTCTCAAAATCGCCTGAACCCTGCGGCACCGTAAGCGAAGAGCTGCGAGCTGGGTCCAGAGCCGAGCTCTCTTGCCTGTCGTTTCCCTTCAGAGGCAGCGCGAGGATCACCTCACTCTTGACCTTGAGTGCTACCGCCGTCTCCTTGACGCACAAAAGCCTTGGAAAGTCGGTGAGCACCAGTTGCCGACGCTTTGTGAACATCTTGCCCGTCCCCGTCTTCTTCTGCGCCACGGTAGTGCTGTACAGCATGAGCTCTTTGGGTAGCAACAAGGCTGCCCAACTCTGCTGCAGTCCCACTACCGACGCCGCGCCAGCGTCCCCAGGCCCCTGAGACTGATGCTCTCGCACGGTAGGGCTAGGACTGTGGCTGACGCCGCCCGGAGCCTGCATCGAGCGGGTGAAGGCTCTTGAGCCCCTTGTAGCGGCGGAGCTTGCACCACCGCTGCCGCCCTGCTGAAGCGAGGGCGAGGCGCTCGAGCTGCCGAGCGATTGAGTGCCGGTAGGGTTGGACATGAAGCGGCTTTGAAATCCATCTGCCAACCGTTGCAAGCCACTCTGCCTTCTTGGCAAGCCAGTCTCCCCTCTCGGATCGCGCAGGTTCGAACTCGCATCCGACAAGTCCGAGTCGTCCGCCTCGTCCGCTTGGCTTGGAGACAATGCGTCGACACTCAACGAGCTCTCGTCCGCACCTCCGTGCGGCTGATGATCGATGCTCTGCGTGTCGCCGTTGTAAGCCTGCGATTCGGATGAGCTTATGAAGCCCTCGTCGAAGCTGAAGTCGCTCGTGTCGCCGAAGTCGCGGCGCTGAGGCAGCGGTAAAGGCTGCACAAGGCCCGTCCTTATTTCCGGTGCGTCATTTCGCCATAGAGATTCAAAGTCGATGCCGTCAAAGAACCGATGCGCCTTGATCTCGGCAGCCGAAGGTCTTTTAGCTGGATCGAGCACCAGAAGACGATTGATGAGCTCCTCTGCGTCCTCTGGAAAGCCTTCGGGAAAGGCGAACTCCCGATTTTTGACCTTCTGAAGTGTCTGATACTCGTTGACGCCTTTGAACGGTGGCCTACCGGCCAGCATCTGGAACAGAACGCAGCCGAATGCCCACCAGTCAGCAGGCTTGCCTGCTGGCTGCGCTTTCTCCACCAGCAATTCCGGCGAGACGTATTCGGCAGTTCCCACGAAGCTCGCAGCTCGGGTCTGCTGGGCCGCTGGCGAGGTCAGGGCGGCGGAGGAGGAGTGTCCTGAAGCTTCTGAGCCTGGAGCATCAGCCTCACCCACTGCATGGACAATCTTTGCGCTACCGAAATCGGTGATCTTGATGCGATGAGCGGCGTCGAGGAGAATGTTCTCTGGCTTGACGTCGCGATGGACCACTCCTGCTCGATGCATCGCATCGATCGTGTACGCAAGTTGAGCTGCGTAAAACCGAGCTGATGCTACATCGAAACTTCCGTGCTTGCGGATAAAGTTGAGGAACTCGCCGTTGTTGGCCAGCTCGAGCACGAAATACAGGCTCTCGCGGTCCTGAAACGTCCAGTACAGCGTCACGACGCCCGGGCACTGGATCATACGACTCAGAGCCTCCTTCTCGATGGCGATGTACTTTTGCTTGCCCTGCTTGAGAATGTGGACCTTGTCGACCACTTTCACAGCGTACGACTTGCGCCCCGTCAAGTCGATCCTCCGACGACGCTTCCGCGCCGATTCGCTGCCCACCATCGCAGCTGCGGCCGGAGTGGCGTTCGGGTCAACAACTCCCGGCTCCTTGGGCGAAGGACCGGACAGCAGATCCCATGCCTCCAGCACTGTCGAGTAAGAGCCTTCTCCCAGCGTCTCGCCAAAGTGAAAGTCATTCGGACCCCGTGTGGATGTCGTGCGGGACTGCGATGGCGTGTTGGGACGCTCGGATCCTACAGACGCTGAAGACGGTTGCAGACGCGGACTGCGAAGGAGGGAGATGGAAGCCGGACTTCTGCCGTAGAGCGAGTCTGCGACACGTGCCGGCCCGATTCGGATCGTCTCGGGGGAGCGTGCTAGCTGTGAGGCTGGCGAAGCTGAGCGCGAATTCGGATTGGGGCGCACAGCAAGAGGCAACATGCCCCCGCTGGGTGGAGACAAGACTATCTGATGGTCGCGATCCAGCGCCAAGGGCAATGATGAAGCTGGGGACAGGTTTCCAGTAGCATCAATAGCGGTTGGCTCTTGAGGTTCGACGTTGCCACCGTCGTCGTCCTCAAGAATGACAGATACGTGTGGTGGAGCGCGATTGCCCATCTCGTTCCCTTGGGCAGTGCTGCACGAGCTGCTTTTTGAGTGCGTTCCTGACCGGGCGTAGGCCGCATCGTCAAGCGGCCCCTCGATGGGACTTTGGGGACCCGGAGAGGACCCATTGCGATCATGGCTGTGACTGCGCCGACTCATGGAGCTTTCGCTGGTGCGAGCACGCAAAACTGCGGGGCGCTTGGAATTGGACCACAGACGCTGGCGTTGAAGCGATTCAGGACGACGCGAAGTGCCGGTGCTCGTGCCGCCACCGAGTGACGCCTCGCTGCCCGCGCCACTGCTGGGACGTCGAAGCCGGGGCTGTGACGAGGAATCGCGTCTGCGTGTTCCAGATACGATTTCGTCCGCAGCAGCTGGTGAATAGCTGGCAGGGACGGGGGACGGCTCGCTCGGAGAGTCGGGAAGCGAGGCGATGCCGGCTTGCGCTTCCATGCGGACCACCTCGGCAGGGGTTGGATGTTGCGAGGCCAGCGATGGGCCATCTGATGCTTGGATGGACTTCGCTGGTGGCGTGTTGCAGGCTGCTGAACCTGGCGTGGACGATGTGTACAACGATGGCTTTGCCATGGGTGCCTGGACAACGTTGGGATCGTCGACACTCAAACCGGGAGAGGCAACGCGATCGAAAGCATCGTTGCTGCTCTCAGCTCGTACCAGTACTGGTTTCTGTGTCGCCGAGGATTTGCGTCGAGGGTATCGAGCCGCAATGGCGCCACTTGCTTCGCTCGCAAGTAAGAGATGCCCTGTCGTGTCATTGCCCAGGCTCAAGGCCGTGAGGGATTGTGCCTCATCCATGTCAGCATTGATGGCAGGGCCAGTGTCATGCGCAGGAGCCGCTGAGCCTGTGGGAGGGATCGGCTCTAGAGTGATCCTGGCTGCATACGAGTCTTCTGGATGCTTGGGGACAAAGAGTGGCGCATTCGTGACCGAGCTAGTTCGGAAATCGGCTGGAACGGGAGTGAGAGACGGATGGAGCGGCGTACCTGCGGCTGAGCTGGCGCTGTGTGGAGCCGAGGTGAAGTAGCTCGAGTTACGCGGCAATGGTGTGCGCATCGGCGGGACGAGATTGAGTTCGTCCTCGGAGCTGTCAAAGGGATTGTAGGCGGCAGATAGGTCGGAGGAAGCTGGACCGAGGCCGGTCACAATGTTAGCCTTGATTCCCAGACGACCTGCACCCTTGGCAAACTTTTGGCGCAGCACCTCTCGCGAGCGTTTGGCGGGAGAAGAGGACGACTGAAGCTCCTCGCTGGATGGATCGAGCGCCTCGGTAGCAGGCGGAGCGGGCGCTCGAGGCTTGTTGGTGCGCATACCGGGCCCCACGCGATACATCCAAGCGTCGGATGCAGGTTTAGGGACGCCCCGGTGTCGTTCGGATGTGGAGGCCCTCGGAGCAGAGGTGACGTGATCGGCGTCCGTTGGGAGAGCAGCTGTCTGAGTGGGACCCGCGATGGGATAGGCTGCCAGGTCGATGGAAGCGGTAGAGACGTCGTTCATGTCGGCGGGTTGCGTTTGCATTGTGCCATGCTGGCTTGAAGGGGGATGAGCGGTCATGGCGAGGGACCCATAGGGACTGTTGCGAGCATTGCGAGGAGCGGAGCGGAAGCCCGTGCCCGCACCACCAAAGCCGAGACGGACGTTACCAAGGGGCGCCTCGCGAAAAGGGACGGCTTCGAGACTGCTGGTGCTGTTGACGGAGCTGACGGAGCTGACGGACATGGCTCGGCCGAGGCTGACGCCTCCGAGGCTGGAGGCGCCCTCGCTCGCATCTCCGCTCCCGCTGCGGTTTCCAGAAGCGATGCTGCTGGCCGAGGAGCGCGGATGGGAAGGCGAGTGGGGTGGATGAACCGAAGAGCTCCAAGTGGAGAGGGGCAAAGACGACTGAGACGATTGGCGAGAGTTGCTGTTGGCGTTCTGGGGAGGCCCTCGGTTCTGAGAAGCAAAGCGACGGGGCATGGGACCAGAGTCGCTGATCATTGGCTCGTCGTCGTCGTCGTCGGTGGTGAGCGGATTGTGAGTTGCCGAGGCAGCACGGGAGGATCTGTCCTCTGCCTCACTTCCGGCCCTGGAGAGGAGGCCCTTACGGATGCGCGTGGTGGAGGCAGAGGACGAAGGCGGTGCGTTGGAGCGCAGACTGCTTTTGCGGGAGGCGGCAGCACTCGAGGAAGCCGAAGGCGCTTGGAGAGGCGTGGGTGCGCTCATAGGTGTGTCGGATGCCGAGGGATGCGGTGGAGGCGGACCATGCGGAGGCAGCATGGAAGCCAGAGCGGAGCTGTCCGGAGTCAGGGGCGAGAAGGCGCCGTCGATGTGGGTGGGAGAGGCGACGACGCCCGTGTGGTGGTCCGTTGCCGCACCGGCAAAGGCGGAGGAGGACAAGGGCTCGGCCATCTCGGAAGCGTGCTCAGCTGGAGCTGTAGCCGGCAGCGTATGCTCTAACTTGGCTGACTTGGCAGCAGAGGGAAGCGAAGAGCCCGACTCAATGGCGAAGCGAGGCTGTGATGCTTGTGCCCTTCATGGTCTGTTGCGCTGTGAGCCAGAATGCTTGTCGAACGCCTGTGCGATGGGGGCGAGGGAAATGCCGCCGGCGCGATTCCTATCTCGGCCTATGCGGGGGGTCCGGTCATCGTGAAGAGCGGAGAAGGTGCGAATGCTGAGACGAATGGGCGGGACCGAAGCAATTGAGGATGGTGGGAGTGAGCGGCTGGCAGGGTCCTTTGCTCGCGCATGTGCGAGACGGTCTCTGACTGATGCGCAGTGGGGAATGCGCATCCAAAGCGCTGTGCCACCGTGATTTTCTCTCGCTTGGTCTCGCTTGCCGCGCATTCGCTGCTGCTGCTGCTCCTCGCGTGGAGGTCCGTCCGCCGGACTCGAGGAAATGCAACGCATCGTATCTCGTGCCCGATTGGATGCGTTGCCAGATCGAGGCTATACTCGTACGAGAAAACCCCACCGCATCCACTGCGACTGATATTGGAACAAGTGAGTCACGACTCGAGAGCGCGGCGCAGTGATTGGACACGGCTCTGTGATTAGAGGCTCGAGATCAAGAGCTACTGCAGCTACGGTAGCTACCTCTGGCCGTGCGGGGCGGGGCGGGGCAATCACACACCGATTTCGCAGCGTCCGTGGTCGGTCGGCCATGCCTGGAAGAATGAATGCAAAGCTTCTGAGCTCAATATCTGAAGCGAGCCGTCTCGGTACGGCCTTCTTCCGTCCCTGCCATCGCTTTCCACATCCAGCCCAGCTCTCGCCAGGATGTTCTCCAGAGGCGCATCCTCGCTGCTGCGTGCGGCATCGTCGTCGGCGTCGCAGCCCATGGCGCGCCTGCCGCCCAGCGCCACCACGATCCGCCATCTCTCGTCGTCGTTCGTCGCCGCGCTCCCGCAGTCGTCGTCGCTCGAGTCCGACTCCACCTCGGCCCTCGACTACAAGCTCGCACACAAGCTCCGCAAGCTCCCGCCGCTGCCCTCGCTCGAGCCCCCTTCGCTCGACGCTCCCCAGGCCGTCTCCAACATCCTCTACAACACACCACCGCCCTCCAAGGCCCCCTTCAAGCGACACACGCTCAACTGCCTCGTCCAGAACGAGCCCGGTGTGCTCTCGCGCGTCGCTGGCACCCTCGCCGCACGAGGCTTCAACATCGACTCGCTCGTCGTGTGCGGAACCGAGATTCGCGACCTCTCGCGCATGTGCATCGTCCTCCGCGGACAGGACGGCGTCATCGAACAGGCACGCAGGCAGCTCGAAGACCTCGTCCCCGTCTGGGCCGTGCTCGACTACACCAACACCAAGGTCATCGAGCGCGAGCTCATGCTCGTCAAGGTCTCCATCCTCGGGCCCGAGTACTTTGAAGAGTCCCAGCAGGCTTCGAGCCCGGCCAGCACACCCGAACTCATCGCCGAGCGAGAGACCGACGCCACCAAGGCCTCGGCCGCAGCAGCTCAGCCGTCCCAGCAGCCCATGACCCCGCTCACCCCCACCGAGGCGCTCCGCGTCAAGTCGGACAACATGCGCTCCGTCATTGCGCTCGCCGAGCAGTTCCGCGGCCGCGTCGTCGACGTCTCCTCCACCAGCGTCATTGTCGAACTGTCGGGCAAGAGCAGTCGATGCGATGCCTTCCTCAAGCTCGTCCGTCCCTTTGGCATCCTCGAATGCGCACGTTCGGGCACCATGGTCCTCCCTCGCTCGCCCATCCCCTCGTCCTACGCCGGGGCTGAAGACCTCACCGAAGACGAGGTCGAGGCCATCGACGCTGGCGCCCTACCCCCTGGTTAGACTGCGGACCTGCCACACCTCAACTGCACAAAACCCCGCCTCTATTCGGTTGCATATCCACCCAGACAATGCGCAACACTAATTCTTGGCCCACCATTTCGAGTCTGAAGTCGCCTCGTTTCAGAGGCAGCCCAACGTGAGAAGTCGCGCACACAGACAGGGAACGTGATTGAGAAATTAAGATTGCGGTCGGAACCATGCCGACGAGATAACAAAGGTACGTGTGGCAGCAGATAATGCTGGTGGAGCTAGTATACAGGAGCAGGATCGGATCGGACAGAACAGGCAGAAGCGATAAGGACGACTTGGCGAGCAGTGGACCGACGGGACGCATTCGGAACGGGCGCAGAGGGATGCTGTGAGAGCTTGGTGCGGCAGACATGACAGACTTGGACGGGCGAATTAGGACAAATGGACAGCTGACGGAGGGAGCGACGCAACGACGAGGGCGACTGGAATGCAATCACCATTCGTCCATCATCATCTCGTTGATGCCACCGCCTGCGATGTGGGACTGGGCGTGCGCTCGCGCAGCCTCGCAATCGCCTTCCACGTGCTCCCACAGAGGCTTGCCACCGGCATGCTGCTGCGCGAAATATCGGTGGGCTGGTGTACCGTTGCCATCATCCGAGGGCGACGGTGTGGGTGGGAACTCGAGGCCCATGGGATAGCGCATCTGTACAGGAGGAGAGCTCGGCACCTCGTTCTGGTTGGAGGCAGTCGACGGCTCGACGACCATTTGGACATCTGCGTTGCCTTCGAGCAGATGCAGTTCGTCCGACTTGATAAACGTGTATCCGTACGACGTGACTACCTTGAGCCAGTGCGGGTTGTTGTTGGAGAAGACGGACGAGCATGCGTTCTCGACGCCCTTGCCCTTGGTCGCAGCGGACGAATGGGTAAAGGTGTCGCGCTGCTGGGTCGTGCTCAGATCATCGAGCGTGACGTCAGACGAGCTCGCAAACGGATCCTGCGCGTACTGGGAGAGTGCACGAGGCGGCATCGGGGGGTGTGCCGGGGACTGGTGCTGGGATTGAAGCGAGGCCATGGAGCGGGAGCCCCGGAGCGGGATGGTGGGGCGAGCGCGCTTGCCTGAGAGCGGCGAGGTTTCGGCGTTTTCGTCGCCCTCGATCCTGCGCTTGGGTGTAGGCGAGCCACCCGCCATGGTGTTGAGGTAGGAAGTCTTGACGGCCGGGGAAAGCAGCATGATGAGGATTGAGCTGCGTTAGCGTGTGGATGTGGTTTGGAGATGGAGGTGGAGGGGAGCAGGAGCGAACGAGACTAGGTGCGTCTGAGCGTGGTGTGTGGCGGAAATCGCAAGTGGCCGGCACTTGACTGGTAGAGAGAGGGATTCGAGATTTGCAAAGGTGCTGCTGGTTCTGGGAGGGGCTGAATGGGCTGTGACTTGAAGTGCAAGGAGTTGATGGTTGGGAAGGATGGAGGTTCGGACGCTCCACGCTCCAAGAGGCACTCTACGCCTTGCCGCTCGCGTTTGGCCCGATCGGAAGACGGGAATGCAAGGAGATCTTCGAGAGGCTCTAGCTCACACGGATCAAGCGCCAACCCTTGGGTCGCCTTTTTGCCGAGCGGCCTCCCCTGCCATGTCGGGCAAGCCGAGCGTCAATTTCCGGCAAAAGTTTCGGAATTCGCAGGAATAGAGCCTGAGGACTGTAGAAGGTGGATGAATCTGCAGACCGCCTTTACGCGGCGGCTGTTCGAATTGACGCGTAGGCTGGCCGGAAGAAGAGTGCTGCACACCCGCCAGGCAGAAAAAATGCGGAGGACCGTCATGGAGCCGCAGCGCGACGCGACCACACGACCTTGCTCCAGGCTTCTATCGTGCGTGTAATGACACGAGTCCATTCGCACGAGTAGGATAATTATCTGCTAGTTTCTTGGCCTTTTTTTTTTTTCACAGGGATGATTCAATTTTAAATTTACGTGTGGCAGTGATGAACTCCCGTGGGTTCGATTTCACACGACCCGATCGAGGTCGAACACCTCAATCGGGAAGTTACCGCTGTCCGAAGCAGTTGGGGTCACCCGAAGCTGTTGCGGCACATCAGAGAAGCAGACGGGGCGAGCCCGATACACGCCGATTCTGGGCCTGGGCGCCAGGCAGAGATGAGCAAAGCCGGCCAATCTGAGGCGGACAAGTTGCGCGTGCGAGGCAAAGCTCAAAGGCGTGGGGTCGTGGCGGAAGCGGGCGCGGAGTGGAGCCGCAAGGCTTTGCTGCCAGTCGAAGGGGTCACACGGCTGTCGACCTCACTCATTTCGGCCTCGTGCGATTCTCTTTCCGCGCCCCCCCCCCCCCCCCTTCCCCAGCATGCAGGTTCGTGTCGCTTAGAGGGGTTGCGCCGAGGTAGCTGGTCCTGCACGGAGCGTTGGCGTAGCAGCGGGGAAAGGAGCATCTTCGGCGGGAGAAGGATTCATGCTCGGCAGGCTGCACGAGGCGCCAGTGTTCTCGAGCGCTTGTGCGATGCGGAGTGCAGCCGGTTCAACAGAGCAAGGCGCGAAGTCTGACCGAGCGGGGTCTGAAAATTGCCTGCGCAGTCCGTGGTCAGAGGTGCAAGACGGCGGCCGCAGAATCCTGAGATGCAGCCACGCCGTATTGTCGGCAGAATACGATTCAAGAGCCCCAATGGGGATGGAACCAATCTCCGCCCGCATGCACCGGCAACGACGGGAAGCTAGCTGGACGCTCTCCAGAACAATGAACGGACCGGAGGTGCCCACGAGACGAGCGTGTGAGGAACGCGCCCAATTGCGGAGGCGACCAGCATCTCTCTGCGTGGGGTAAAATTAGAGCCGCACCCGTCGGCTGCGAGCCGTGGTCCATCTCGTCGACGCACCGCGCTTTCCACATATCCGCTCTCGCATTGCCAGCAGAGTCGCTGTCGCGCGCGCGGCGTCTGAAGCTCCCGCGACTAGCTTGCGCTCGAGTCCAGATGTACTCGGGGGCGAGGGCTCTTACATATGCAGACTACGGGCCATTGCTACAGGATTGTTATGCAGTATCAATGGTCATTATACAATTGACCGGTATTGTCAAGCGGGACGATTGGATCGGTGTCCGGTGCCAAGTTTCACCGCGATTCGAGCTGCGCCGCTCCGACTCGGTGCTTCAAGAGGCCGCGCCAAAACCCCACCCTGACTCGCGGCTCGCAAACAGCGCCCAGCTGCGCACTCCCTGGCATCGGTCAACTCTCTGTCAGCTCGATCTCTCGTGTGCTAGTCCCGAATACTGTACCCTCAGCTTTCGAACGCAATGCGACCGAGTTTGCAGCTGAGCTCATGCATACGGCTCTTCCACCAATCACAGTCCTGCCCCCCGCATACCTGCCCGCTCTCATGTCTGATGGTTCTGCCGCAGGGTCTCCGGGCCGGGTGGAGCGGCCAACCCCAGACTTGCCAGTGGCTCTCTACCTTTTCCCCCGCAGCGTATCCCCCCGCGTTTTTCGCCCACGCGTCGGCGCGTCCAGACTGCCCTGGTGCCTCGAGCCGTGCAGATTCTTCGTATTCTTTCGCTGCACGGTGCTTGGGCAGCAGACATGCGGGGAAGGCGCAAATGGACGCATACGCCTGCGGTGCGCATCCGAGACGTGCAGGCCAGCCAGCATGCCTCTGTTACGCTCCCCCGCGCTCGCCACCGCAATGCAGCTCGGGGCGCTAGCACGTCCATGCAACGTCGCAGCGCTGCACATTGACAGCCCTCCTTTCGAACCGTATCGATCCCCACGATCCTTTCTCACCAAGCACCTCGTCCGTTGTGGGGAAAAAATCACATGCTCCGGTTTGTGGGGTTCCGCGCTTCCCCAGTACGCCTCGTGGCCTCGTCCTGCCTCGCAATGCAGCAGTCATCGTGCGCATCGCTCCAAAGGGTCACTGCTGCCATGCCGTGAGCTAGTAGGCCTCCATCGCCCGTTCCTGCCTCGCTCCCTAGCACACGCGAGCTTTGCTGGTGCATCTGCTCAGACGTATAAAGTCTCCTCCCATCGCGAACCACACCATTGCCGGATGAGACACCTATCCCACCCACCTCCTCGTCCTCACCTTCCACCCAGACCCTTCAGGCCTGCATCAGGCTCCAACTCGTAACGTCATGGGCCTCTTCAACAAGAACAACGGCCCCGCTGCCGACCGCGCCGTCACTGCCGCCACTCTCACCAAGAGTCAGCTCTACTTCAGCTTCGCCCTCGTCTCGTCGCTCTTCTTCGTCTGGGGTCTCTCGTACGGTCTCCTCGACTCGCTCAACAAGACCTTCCAGGATTCACTCCACCTCACCAAGGCACAGTCGACCGGTCTCCAGGCATGCTACTTTGGCGCCTACCTCATCAACGGCCCCATCTCGGGCCCCCTCGCTAGGAAGTACGGTTACCCCTTCAGCATTCACGGCGGTCTCGGCCTCTTCAGTCTCGGCGCCATCATGTTCTGGCCTTGTGCAGTGTAAGTATCCACGAACGTCGACACCACCAGCGTGCAGCCGCCTGCAAAACGCGATGCCAACAACTGACTCACCTTCTCCTCGTCGTCGCACTTGTTATCTTTGCAGCTACTACTCTTACCCTGGCTTCCTCGTCTGCACCTTTGTTACCGCCTCGGGTCTCGCTTGGCTTGAGATGGCTGCCAACTCGTACATCACCGTCCTCGGTGGCCCCGATATGGCCGCTTTCCGTCTCGTCTTTGCCCAGTCCTGGAACGGTGTCGCCTCCGTCCTTGGCCCTATCATCGCCGGCCGCACCTTCCTCAAGACTGGCCATTCGCACACCCTCAACCACCTGCAATGGGTATACCTCGGTATCTCCCTTTTCGGATGCGTCATCAACTTCCTCTTCTTCATCGCCAAGCTCCCCGAGGTCAAGCAAGAGGTCAATGCCTCCCTCGATGCCAAGCCCGTCTCCATCTGGTCTCAGAAGCATCTCATCTTCGGTGCCTTTGCCGAGTTTGCCTATGTAGGCGCCCAAGTGGCCGTTGCATCGCTCACCATCAACTACTACGTCGAGCAGCCCGGTCTCAACATTTCGGTCAGCCGAGCCGCCGACCTCTTCTCAGTTACCCTGGCTGTCTTCACCATCGCTCGATTCATGGGTGTCCCCATCTTGGCCAAGGTCGATTCGGCTCTGATGCTCTTCATCTGCGGCATCGGCTGCATCGTCACGTCGATCCTCACTGCAGTTGTCCCCGGAAACGGTGGTATTGCCTGCTTGATGCTGATCTTCTTCTTCGAGTCGGTCTGCTACCCGATCATCTTCACGCTGGCCACCTCGAACCTCGGCTCGAACCAGAAGCTCGGAAGTGCCCTCGTGGCTGCCGGTGTGTCGGGTGGTGCGTGGTACCCCAGTGTCCAGGCCGTCGTCGCCGACGCCACCAGCACTCGCCGATCCTTCTTCGTCCCCATTGCTGGATTCGCCGTTGTCGCATGGTACGGCCTCTACATGCACATGCGCGGCTGCAAGCAGCAGGGCTACTGGAGCTGGCGCAAGCTCGACAAGGAGACCGCCATGGCCGTCACCGCCGGTCGTCCTGCCGAGTCCGACGTCGAGCACGACGGCTCCGAGAAGGACGTCAAGGTCGCCACCCCCACCTACGCCACCGTGCCCTACCAGCAGTAATGTCTGCGCTCTTGTTCCGCTTTGTCATTCTTCACATACAATGCTTCTCAAGAGTCGTCTTTCGCTTTGCCTTTGGCCCTCTGTCACACGGGAATATATCCAATTGGAGTCTGTATCACCATCTCCCTTGATCTGATCGCTCTGCACACAACTACATGGAACGGGCTGAGTTGCTCGTACAGTTCACTGCTCGTGAGCGTGCCCTTTCCCACCTGGCGGATCGGGAGTTTTCCGCAACCCGAAGCGCACGGACATGACAGTGTAAAGAGAAGGCTAGATCATCTGTTCGCCGGGAAATTGACCGATAACCGTTCACTGCGCGCGCTCGTTCTCAACGCGCTGACACTTCGATCTCATCACTTGTCTTTGAACCATCACCACCGAGAAGCAACGCAATGTCGACAGCTCCCACACTCTCACTTCAGAAGACCTCGGTCGCGCTCGTCCAGCTGGGCTCGACCTCGTTCGACAAAGCCTTCAACCTCAAGCGTGCACGAGATGCAGTGCTGCGCGCGGCGGCCACGCGTCCTGGCGCCTCGGCTTCGATCTCGGCACCCGTAGGCATGGTGGTGCTTCCGGAATGCTTCAACTCTCCGTATGGCGTCAAGTACTTTGCTGAATATGCCGAGTCTTTCGGCGGAGCTTACCAGAAGATCAAGAAGCCCCTTCCTTCCGCGCTCGCTCGTATGGGCAAGGGCAAGGAGGAGATCCGTTGGACCATCGACGCCTCGACCGACCCGAGCGCCGAATCCAAGCTTGCCCGCGAGAAGGGAATCGGAAAGCCAGTCGACATCGACGACCGCATCCAGAAGCTCTCACCGAGTCTCAAGATGCTTTCAGAGACCGCGCGCGAGGCCAAGATCGTCCTCGTTGGCGGAAGTGTCCCCGAGCGAGACGATCTGACCGGTAACATCTACAACTCGTCGTGCGTCTTCAACGAGCAAGGTCAGCTCATCAGCATTCATCGCAAGCTTCATCTCTTCGACATCGATATCCCAGGCAAGATGACCTTCCAAGAGAGCGAGACTCTGGCGGGTGGCGATCGAGTCACCGTCTTCGACTGCAGCTTGGGCCGCTTCGGTCTTGGCATCTGCTACGATCTGCGCTTCCCCGAGCCTGCACTGATCGCAGGTCGCCTCGGTGCTGGCTGCATCATCTATCCTGGCGCCTTCAACACCACTACAGGCCCTGTCAGCTGGGAGCTCCTCCTCCGTGCCCGCGCCACGGATAATCAGGTCTACACGCTGGGTTGCAGCCCGGCTCGCCCGAGTCAGCAAGCATTGGACGGCGCCCTCACCGACAAGGACGGATGGCGCCAAGGCGAAAAGGCTTATCCTGCTTGGGGTCATTCCAGCGTCGTGGGCCCGCTCGGTGATGTCAAGGGAAAGCTCGCAGAGGACGAAGATACGCTCTTCTTCACAATCGACCCCGAAGAGGTCAAGCAGACCCGTCGCAACATCCCCATCAGCACCCAGCGTAGGTTCGATGTTTACCCCGACATCACCTGCGGTTAGCGCAGAACATCCGTGTCAGCATGGCTCGTTGCTTCACTGCATCTCCGCAAGTAATCCCACATCTCCTATCTGTGAATGCGTCTCGCCGTCTCCAGCACACGACGAGGTCCAAGCTCATGAATCGTCTGCATCGCGGCTCTAGGCGCATCGACTGTGCTCATGTGCTGGTTCAAGGCCGCTTTGGCGTGGATCATAACAGAGTCGGAGCAGACGCGGCAGATCCAAACACTCCGCTCCAATGCTGGACGACATCTTCGTCCTGATTGGGCAACGAGTTGATCTGGCTGTCCACATCGTCGTGGAACTGATGGGCGTGTCTCGACCTCTGAGCTAACCAATCGCAGAAGCGACACAGGCCATCGCAGCGGGGACCAGAGATGGCATTCTTATGCAGACTATCTTATCAATAAAGGCGCGGAGAGAAGTCAAACAAGACTAGCGTCGAGGTTGAGTCGATGCACCAGAGGCGAGCGCAGGCTCCTCCTTACGGTCGTGCGACTCGGCGACGGTCTTGAGCTCGAAATGGCCGTCGATATGGGTTGGTCCCGGCGAGTTCGGGCGGGTAGCGTCTTCGACCTTGCCTTCCATGCCACCGACGATGCCGATTGACCTGAGGCGTGCGAGAGCGACAAGGATCGAGAGGACGGAACAGGCGAAGCAGAACCAAGAAGCAGCTTTGTATCCCTGTAGCAGTGCCTCCACTGGCACCGCTTTGTCCGCAGCGCTCGTGTCGACTGCACCACCGGCCGCGCGTTTGATGAGGCCAGACCCGGTGAGGAGCATGGATGGATGAAGCGAAAGGCCTCTAGAGACGAGTTGGGGAGCGTGTCCGGCAGCCTTGGAGACGGCAGCCTTGGTCACCGAGGTCGAGATGGTCGAAGAGATGGCGAGCCCGAGCGAATTCGCTACGCGGATTGTGGTGTTGAAGAGAGAGCCTGCTAACGCCTGATGCTGTCGGCCGACGGACTTGGAACTGTAAAGAGAACCTGCTGGGAAGAAAACATCCGGCCCGACCTGGAGGATGAGCACGTACAGCATGGCCTTGTAGTACGGCGTGGTCGGTGTGACGGCCAGCGAGAGAATGAGGCATGCCGCCGCCCCTGCAGTGGCTCCTCCGACGATCAGCCAGACCGCTGGAACCTTGCCGACGACGGCGCCGGCAAAGACGTTGAGCGCAAGACCCATGGCGACCATGGGAAGGAAGAAGAGCGAAGTCTTTGTGGCCGAGACGTTTTGGACCTGCTGAAATACGAGGGTGCTGAGGTAGGACGTGACGTTGAAGGAGAGCCAGGCGAGGAAGATGACGAGGAGCACAGCACCAAAGCGGGGGGCTCGCCAGATGGCAGGCGGTAGCAGCGGCGTGGTGGGTGGAGCCCTGAAAAAGGTTGCGTTGCGCGGTTGCTGCTTGGTGACGGCCATGGAAGCTCCGGTCTCGTAGGTGCGCTGCCTACGTTCGAGATACCTTTCCCAGGAGATGAACGCGGCGAGGAGTGCTATGGATGTGGGGAGGAGCGCGAGCACGTACGAGGTCTTCCAACCGTGTGGGGCTGACTCGGCATCCGCGAGTGCAAAGGTGAGCATGACCAGGCCACTGGTGGACATGAATGCGCCGAACCAGTCGAAAGTCTTGAGCCGGAGAGAGCGACTGATGCTGTCGTTGGTTCCGTGAGGCAGTGTCGAAGCCGCCGACGCAGCAAGTTCGTCGAGGTTGCGCGGGGCGGAAGCAGTCGAAGCGCGTCCATCGACCGAGACACCGGCCGCATGGGTAGCGAGATTGAGGACCGAGGTGGCACGCGAACTGTTGGCGTTCGGAATGAGCTCTTCGCCTTCATCGGGGAGGGAAACGAATGCACATACTCCGAGAGCGACGGCGAAGGCACCAAGGACCCAGAAGATGATGCGCCAGTTGTTTGCGAGGATACCTCCGAGGACGAGGCCGAAGATGAAACCGATAGGCTGAGCAGCGCCAATGAGTGCAAAGCTGCGATTTTTGATGGGGCCTTCGGGAATGGAGCTGCCGAGGATGCCCATTCCTGCTGGGATGAGCATCGCAGCGGCCAGACCCAAAGCGGCGCAGCACCCGATAAGGCCTGCGCCGGTCTGCATGAAGGAAGTTGTGATGGAAGCTGCGGCAAAGACAGCGACGCCAAGGAGAAAGACGCGCCTGCGTCCAAAGGCGTCGGCCATGGCGCCTGCGATGAGCAGCAAGGCGCCGCTCACCAGCGAGAACATGGAGAGCGGCCAGGAGAGCAAGTCTTGCGAGAGGCCGATGGATTTTGCCATTGAGGGGAGCGCGACGGTCAGCGCTCCGCCGAGGAAGGTGTTGAGTGCGGTGACGCCACTGATGGCAGCGAGCGAGAGGATGATGCGTGTCAGAGACGAGATTTTGGGCGGCGAGAGGATGCGGGTGAGCCTCTTGGAGGAGAGGCCGCCACGGCGAAGCTCGGACAAGCTGCTTGATCGCTGCATGCTCATGTTGAATGCCAGTGGAACGTGAGCGTCCACGATTGGAAACGGACAGCGCTGCGATGGTGGTTGAGCATGAAGAGGGAAGGCTCCGGTCGCTTCTTCGACCACAGTCAGTTGCACACGAAAGTTACGGCTGTAAAGTTAAGTTACACTCGGACTTCCCTGGTCGCAGTCGTATCGTGGGGAGCGCGTTCTGTACCCGCCTTTAGCCGCGTCCAACCGACCGGCATCCTGGCAGAGCCTGCAGCCTGCAGATGACTCCACGATTTTTCCTTTGTTATTGTTAGACCTTTGACCTTTGTCGGCTGCGCTCGATGTGAATCACCATGACCTCCTCCGGAGTCGACTGCAGATGGGCCGAGCGAGGAGCGAAGAGGCGTAGGCGGAGAGGGTGCGGTATAGTCAGCGCTCGGCATAGTGGGTCCAGGCGTGCTGCTTGATAAGCGATGGTTTGTCGCCCAGCAAGTGGTCGGGAAATCCCAAGAGAGTGAGGATGTTGCGAGCGGTGATCTCGCACATGAGTTTGCGCGTCTCGGTCTCGGTCGAGGCAGAGTGCGGGAGGATCATGACGCGGTCTCGGAGGTCCTCGGCGAGGAGCGGATGGTCGGGGCCGACGTGAGGTTCGCCGTGGACGACGTCGAGCAGGGCTGCCGAGAGTGTGTGAGAGCGTAGTGCTGCGAGGAGATCGTCGTTGACCACGACGTTGCCGCGAGCGACGTTGATGAGCACGGCGGACTTCTTCATCCTAGAGAGCACGTCGGCGTTGATGCTGGCATGCGTCGACGGGTTCGCCGGGCAGAGGAGGATGAGGATGTCTGCTTGCGCTGCGAGCTCGGCGAGATCCAGCTCGTTTGAGATCGAGGTCTCCGGATAGAAGGATTGGCGTAAGGGGTAAAGTCTGGGGAAGTTGGCCGTGTTGAATGGTTTCGGGCGGGAGGTGGTATAGATGATGCGGGAGACGCCGAAAGCCAAGAGCTTTTCGGCCGCCTTCTGAGCTATTCTGCCAAAGCCGTAGAAGCAGATGGTTTTGCCGGCCGGACTGAAACCGCAATTGAGCGTTGGGTCTTGGAGGACGTCGAGCGCTGTGTGCGGGAAGCGATCGTTGAGGACGAGCTGCTCGAGGTGGACCAATCTGCGGCAGTAGTGGAGCAGCATGGCGATGGTGTACTCGGCGACCGCGTTGTCGCTGACGTAGGGGGTGTAGCCGATCTTGATGCCGGCGTGTTGGCAGGCGACAGCATCGATAGCCTCGGTGCCGACACTGAAGGTGGAGACGATCTTGAAGCGACCGTGCTCGCAGCCTTGCGAGGGATTTGTGGCTGCGATCTGCTCTGCGCCGAATGAGCCAGCGACGGGCGAGACGATGGCAGCATGTGCGCCGTCAAGCGCTTCGAGCAGCCATTGCTGACGATCGGAAAACGAGAGACCAGGCGGTGGGCTGACGAGCTCGATCAATCCTTCGGCTGAGAAGCGGTTGAGGATTTCGGAGGGGAGATGCTCAAAGACCGAGACGATCTTGGGCACGCCTTGCTTGCCTTGCATGTCAGAGGCTCGACGCAGAATTGATCGTGTGTGGTCAAAGAGAATGCTGGAGAAAGCTTGACGTCCGGCCTCCCCGCATTTCAGGGCCGTCAGTCTGTGACTCGCGGCAATTTCCAATTGAACCGAGCCGACTCGCCGATGGGTTCCTGGCGAGTGCTGTCAAGCCAAGCTCCGAGCGGACCGAGCCCTCACGAAGGACAACTCTGACCGATGGCTCTGCCACATGGGCGTGTTGCATGCTTTTCGACATGATTGGACCCTGTCCGGTCAGCCAAGGGCGAGTTTGTGATTCACGCAAAAGCTTCGAAGCTTCGCATGGCTTGCTGCTACCTTAACCCTGCTCTGGCGCTGCTGCGCTGCTGCGCTGCTGGCGCGCTCGATCCGAGATCCATCCGAATCGGCGCGATGCAAGCGAGATTCACAATCGGAGACACGTTTTGGGCCGAGCTTTCTTTTTATGAGCGGGAATCGGCCGGACGCGTGCTCTCTCACGGAGCGCCCGCTCAGGGGAAGCGTAACTTAGCGTAAAGGTTAGCGTGCAAAGTGGACGCGCGCTGCCAAATTCGAGCCAAATTGGACGTCCCGGCGTTGCCTTCGTGCGAGTACGGATGGAACCCCGCTTGACGGCCCCTCCTGTCGGCCACCATCCTCTCCATCCCCACCTACCATATCCCGCGCTTCGTCCTCATCTTCACCCCAGGGCAACGCACGCTCTCGTAACGATCTCTCACGACCCTGCTCCGAACTACTGCTTCCACCTCCGAACGCCACGCATCTTCTCCGGGCACATGCCATCCTTTTCAGCATAACATGGGCGTCCAACGCGTGCAGACCATCGCTCCCTGAAGCAGCACCCTTCAGCATCCACACGCCGATCGCCCTCGCCGCCACGAGCGACTGCACACTGATTCTGCACGACCTTTTTTTGCCTCGAGCGCGCCCCATATCATCTCCATCTACGTAGCTTCATCATGGATAGCCATCCAGCAAGTGCGCCGTCAGCAGCCGCACCTTCCACCTCGCAGCCTCCTCTCGCTGCGCCCCTCGATGTCGAGACCACGAACTGGAATGCCGTCAAGATCCTCGCCGTACAGCACGACATCCCCCTCAGCCTGCTCGAGTCCGTTCGCGATACGCTCTCGGGAAACACCGCTTCCGACTTCTCCTCGCACGACTTTGGTCTCGACACTCCCTTCCACATCACCGCCGTCCGTCTCGATAACGGCCGCGTCGGCTTCCGCTTCCGCTCCCGCCGTCCCGACCATGCTGCCAGTCCATCGCTGCACTCCCAGATCCACCATGCCATCCCACGTTCCAGCTCATCCGGCGCTGTCGCCTCCCCTCACCCATCCGATCACACACCCATCCACGCCAAGCCCAACCCCAGCGCAAGCCTCTTCCGACGCACCGGCAATCTCAGCCTCAAACACTCCAGGTCCATCCCGGTTCTGCGCCGCAAGGCCTCGGGCGCTTTCGCAGCGTCCCTCGCTGCACCCGCCACTCTCAATCCAACTCATCCTCCAGAGTCATCTGCACAGCCCCCGCTTGCAACCACCCACGACCCGCCGTCGTCTCTGCTTGCTCCAGCGCTACCAATAACTTCGTCCTCTACATCGCATTCCACTCAGAACGTCACCGATCATCTCCATCCTTATCGCCTCGCTGGCCCAGCCGTGCTCATGTCGCGCGTCGGCAGCTCTCCCGTCAACGGTCCGCATGCCAACCGGTACACCGCAGACCACATCCAAGAAGGCGATGTGCTCGGTGCCATCCTCGGCCTCGGCCACGCAGATGTGTGGGCAAACGCCCTCACCGATTCACAAGCCGCGCCCCACCAACGTCCTCTTCAGCCGAGCTTTACGCGCAGGCGCTCCTCCGGCAACTCCTCCATCGCTTCCCGTGGCTCCCCTGCCAAGCAACTTTCTCCGCCTCGCTTGCGCCTACCTGAGCTTAGCTTCGATTCGGACCACTCCGCCTCCCCCAGGCTCCGCCAGCTCAGGGAAGCCCAGTCGTTCGAGTCCACCGTCTCTGACGCCACCGCCCGCGGCGGTCACAAGGAGCCTTCCATCGATCAGTACCCAATCGATCTCCAGCCGCTGATCAGCTCGGATCATGCGAAGACCGGCCGCCGCGACGCTGCCACCCTCATCTTCGACGTCATCCAATGCTACCACAGACCTCTTTCCTCACCTGCTTCACCGCAACAGCCTCGCCTCAAGCCGCCCAAGGACTTGGCCTCTTCAGAATCCAGCTTGGACAAGCGTCCCGCCCTCAGCGATTCCCAATCGTCTGATTTCCTCGCTCAGGCCCATGCTCTTCCAACCTCGGCTTCGCCCGGCGACGACCCCCGTTTCGCCGTCTGGGCAATCAGGAACGACTCGAGCGATGGTGCCTTTGTCGTCTCCAACCGCTTCGGCCACACCCAACGCGATTCCACCCTCTCACACAACTCGCCTTCTTCCCCCGCCACCACCTCCCCTGCATCCACCACCAAGCGTCGCAACCGCAAGAGCCAATTGCCATTCCTTAGCGATGCAGCACAAGATGCTTCGCAAGAAAAGCCTACCCAAGCGCACCACTCCAAACCCATGCTCCTCGCCGCATCAGCAGCTCGTCTCGTCGCCGAGCTCACCGCCGAGATCGACTTGCACCTGCGCAACGACTTCTTCTACACTTACCGCGCCTTCATGACTCCGCTCGACTTGCTTGAGCTCCTCATCCTCCGCTTCGAGTGGGCCATCTCCGATCCCAGCTCCGCAGAGGACGAGGCTCGTCGTCGCATCGTTCGTGTTCGCACGTACGTCGTCATCAAGCACTGGCTTCAGAACCACTTTGATTTCGACTTCCTTCCCGACCGTGCCTTGCGCCAGCGCCTCGCATCCTGGCTCAATGCCATCGCCAAAGACGAGCGCATCACCGAGCGCCCTGCTGACCTTAACATCGTCAACAGCCTCCGCAAGATCGTCAGGGCGCTCAAGCAGACCTACTCTCACTCGGGTGTGGGCGGGCTCCTCTTGCACGATGCTGGCCGACTTCCTGACAGCTCCCCTGCACTTCGCAAGACCGACAGCCTTTCCACGTTTGCCTCGTCCTCTCACGATTCCGAACTGAGCTCCGGCAAGCCACCCAGCTGGGCTTCCAACGAAGAGCATGGCTTCAGCAGTCCCAACTCCAATCCGTCGACCATCGAAGACGTCAACCTGGACTTTTCGGAAGACAACAGCTCGCTTGATGCAGCCCATGTTCGTTCTCCGTCGTCCGACCACCAACAGAGCCCTGCGAGCAAATCTTCGCGAACAGATTCCCCAGGCGCGTCACTCGCGGCCCGTAAAGCAGCTGCAGAGTCTGTCCTCGTCTCCCACAGACACACCCTGGCGCCTGCACTCTACAACCCTGCAAGGACAGCGTCTTCCTCTGGCAGCTCTGCTCCTGCACCTCTACCACACCCTTCCAACGCCTGGTCTCGCGCCTTCGTGCACACCGTAGGCCGTCTCTCCAAGTTCAAGCGCGTGCTCGGGAATCGAGGCCTGGGCATGGACACTGCCAACGATCTCGAGGCCGAAGCTGAGCAGTGCAACGATCTCCTCTTTGTCAAAGGCGGGCTCGAAAGCCTTTTGCAGTACTTCGCCTTTGATCAGGCTCGGCGCCAGTCCTCATCGGCGATCCGCCAGACAAATCTCCCCCGTCAGCGTCCACTTTCGCGTACCGAGGAGGCGAATGAAGACGAGGAAGAAGGTGGCTTGAGCCAGGTCTCCGAGGGCAGCACCGGTCAGGAAGAAACGCCGAGTCTGGCGGGCGCATCGACGAATCGATCCACACCGGCAAGCTCAATCGACCTCACTGCGCTGTCCGAAAAGGGATCCTCCGCAAGCAGGCAGGCCAGCCAAGGGCTTGGCATCCGGCAAGTTGACGACGAGGCGATGCATCCCGAAATTGCTCGCGGTCACGACCTGCTCAGCCTCGACCCGTCCTGCGTTCGCCCGCTCGACTCGCTCGTCAAGCGCAGCACTAAGCGCGAAGAGCCTCTGCACCACGCTACCAGCGAACAGACGCTTCGTTCCGTGTCGCGAGCCCCGTCCGGGCGCGAATCCGAGGACTCCGCCCGAGGCGGTCACGGCTCGATCGACAACGACGGGACCACGTCTCGGAAGGCGCGTGGCATGCTGAGCCGTGGTCCATCCATTCGCGATTCAGTCATGAGCAACGGCGCGCCTCGGATTGTCCAGATCGACGACATCGACCTGTCCAGCGACGACGATGACTTCACCGTCCGCAAGGCTCTGCGAAGACTGCCAGGAGCAAGGGATCTGCGCCAGGCAAATACCATCCGCGACCTTGAACCTGCTGCATCGCAGCCTGGACGGGAGAGCATCGATTCGATGGCATCATCCGTCTTTCGACATCCTGCCGCTACTCGTCATGTGCACATCGGCTCTTTCAGTCGGGGTCATGCACGTGGCCTCAGTGTCGATAGCGCGTTGCACGTCTCATCGGAGCTCTGTGGCTCAACGCCGGCGCTGGCTCCCGCTCCTCCCATGATCAGCACGGTGCAGTCCGAAATGCTCGACCCCGATGAGGCGTTGCAAGGCTACGAGCTCGTCAAAGGCTTCCGACTCGATGACATCGAGAGTGACGACGAAGAACCAGGCGACGTTGAAGCAGCTCTTCGCCGTCTGGAAGGCATCATTGACCAAGATCGGCAAAAGCAGAAGGCCAACAGAGTGGAAAGACTATGGCAGCGTTCACTCGCACGCAACGCACGTGCCGACCACGCCGAGGGCGAGAACGAGGATGCCTCGCTCGACAAGCGAGCGAGCCAGGTCTCCACTCACTCTCGCGCCGATCGCACCCTGTCTTCTTCGCTCACGGGTGGATCACTTGCGGACGGCGAGGACGAGGCCTCCAACGCGTCAATGCATCCTTGCGATCGTTCCTACGACGAGGTCGAAGCAGCGTTGTCAAAAACATCGATCTCGGGCGACGCCGAGGCCCAGGCGCAGTCTTCGTTTCTGGACCTGCAAGACAGCCGATCGGCGTCCGAGGCCGAGGACCATGGCGACGCAGCACAGGCTGCGGCAAGCGTGCTCGAATCTGGACCGAATACGGTGCAGGGATCGCTTCTTCAAGCCGCTTCGCTCCCCGGGAGCGCGACTTCTGCAGCGAGGAAGAATGTCGGTGCAGCCGACCATGCCTTGTCGGCGTCGGGTGTGCATTTGTCACCAGTGCGAGGTCTGGCGCCATTGCCTCCCATCCACCGATCGTTCTTGCTCTCGTATCGATCCGAATCGGTGGCTCGTCAGATGTGCCTGATCGAAGCGGAGCTGCTCCGATCGGTCACATGGGACGAATTGGCGTCTTCGAGATGGCGCGAGCGCCGCTTCGGCTCGGAGGTCACCGACTGGGAGGCATTTTACCGAGATCGCGTGCGTGACCGGCTGGAAGCCCAGCGACTCGGTGAGGCGCACGAGGAACGTGCGGTCGAGGCGATCGTTGCGCGCTTCAACCTCACCTCAAACTGGGTTGCCAGCGAGGTGGTGCTGACGCAGAACATCGACGAGCGTGCTGCTTTGATTTGCAAGTTGATCCGCATCGCGTGGAAGTGCTACCTGCAGTCCAACTTTGCCTCGCTGGCGCAGATCATCTTCGGCCTGAGCACGCCCTGGGTCGAGCGCCTGCGCAGGACGTGGAATCGCGTCGGCTACTTCGAGATGCGCATGTGGAAGGATCTCAACAGCTTCGTCGGACCACGCCACAACTTCCGACACTTG
This sequence comes from Moesziomyces globuligerus, assembly GCA_030849465.1. Taxonomy (NCBI): domain Eukaryota; kingdom Fungi; phylum Basidiomycota; class Ustilaginomycetes; order Ustilaginales; family Ustilaginaceae; genus Moesziomyces; species Moesziomyces globuligerus. Next base: position 519,798 of record JARVLF010000008.1, read on the forward strand.
CGCAACGCCATGCTGCAGTTTTCGGAGGGGGCGTCCGGTATCGGGGAAGGCATGGGCGGCAAAGGTGGAGCTGTGGCCGGTGGTGCTGGCCTTGCATCCGAAGCAACGACGCCGGCTTCTACTCGGGGCTGCATCCCCTTCTTTGGTCTGTTCGTGTCGGATCTGATGCAGTTTGACGCCATGCCAACGCTGCTCGACCCGACGTCGCCGACGGCGGCGGCCGATTTCACGACCACACACAGCGGCAAGCTGCTTGTCAACCCGTCCGAGCCCGATGCATTCGCACACCTCGCTCCGCTTCCCCCAACGGTGCAGCTGAAACCACTCATCAACGTTCTCAAATTCAGGAGCATCGCCGAGGTCATCCGGCAGGTGTCGGTGTTCCAAGGAGCTGCCAAGAACTACGCCGCCATGTTCGAGGCGGAGAAGGGCGCGTATGTGCGCTGCTTGAAGCTGCGGTGCCTGCCTGGCGAGCTTCTCGCGCGTCTCAGTCACTTGATCGAGCCATGATCCGGTCTGGTCACCACCGACGGTTCCAACTTTCCAGTACCCGAATCGATCGCCCTTGCTGGCATCGGTCGCAATATACCCGCTATTGATTCGTCCTCGCTACACAGTCATTCATAGCAGTAGCATCTATCTGAACATGTCTTACAAACACTGTCATTCTCTAAACAGTTCCGCGGGCTTGTAGCGTCACAGCAATATCGTGCTTTATCTTTTTTTCTCCGGTCGAGCGCGACTCAGCGCTGCGGCGTGCTGAACACGACGAGGCGAAGGTTGTGGTGCGACTCGGTCTCGCGCGAGAATCCGTCACACAGAATGGGCAGACGCGTCCCCAACGCGTGTCGAGCCTAGAGCGCGAGTTGGTCGGCATGTGGCGTAAATTGCTACGACGCGTCTCGAGCCTCGCAGCACCGTCGTGTTAATTGCTGGCGCGGAAGCTGGTCTTTTTCGCGAGCGGCGCAGATCAACAGTCGACTCTGCCGAGGAGCTCAGTGTGCTGCGCAGTGTTGCTAAGGCGCAGTCGGCTGTCTTCGCTGAATCCGTCCGCCCTCCATCTCCATCTCCGTCTCCCCCCTCGCCTCGCCCTTTACATTCACGCCCACCAACATCCACTCTTCGGAACTCGACAACATACAAAGCATATTTCAGCGCAGGCTGACGGCTGCAATTCTTCCTCCATCCACGCGACCAGGACCACCTTCGGTCACCCGTCTCCCTATCCTGCAAGAGCACCATGTCGGGATTCGACTCCGGCCGCGTCTTCTCCGCCCAGGCCCTGGCGGGTTCGGAGGCCTCGCGAGCGCCCGATGCTCCGGCTCAGACCGAACAGACGCTGTTTAACTTCGTCCAAACTTTCCGCACAGGCAGCGACTACATCTATCGCGATCGACTGCGCGCCAACCTGCTCGCCAAGCAGTACGTCCTCGAGGTCCAGCTCGAGCACATCCAGCTTTGGAGCAATGACCTGGCCCAGGCTCTTCGCGACACGCCCTCTGACATCCTCCCCCTCTTCGAGTCGGCGGTCAAGCGCGCAGCGCGGGCGATCCTCTACCCTGTCATCACGCCGGATGAGCCGCGTCCCGAAGCACCAGACTGCCAGGTCACCCTACGCAGCCATGCAAACCTCACACCAATGCGCGACCTCCACGCCGATAGCATCTCGCACCTCGTGCGTGTACCAGGCATCGTCATCGGTACCACCACCCTCTCATCACGCGCTACCCACCTTCAGATCATGTGCCGTGACTGCCGCGCCACGAAAGCGCTTCCCGTCGTCTCCGGTTTCGGCGGCTTCACCCTGCCACGATACTGCGACTCGACCAAGATGGACACGACCGCTCCGCAATGCTCCACGGATCCCTACGTGATCCTGCACGACAAGTGCCGTTTCGTCGACAACCAGACGGTCAAGCTGCAGGAGGCACCAGACATGGTGCCCGTGGGTGAGCTGCCTCGTCACATGCTCATGTCGGTTGACCGTGCGCTTTGCGGGCGTGTGGTGCCCGGCTCGCGCATCATCGCCACGGGCATCTATTCGACCTTCACAAGTGCCAAGGGCGGCAAGGGCACCAAGGCCGGGGCTATCGCGCTGCGCACACCGTACCTTCGCGTCGTGGGTCTCGAGATCGACGCCGAAGGTGCGGGTGGCCGCGGCATGGCGCGCATCTTCTCTGCCGAAGAAGAGGAAGAGTTCGCTCGGCTCTCGAGGTCCAAGGACCTGTACGAAAAGTTCTCGGCAAGCATTGCACCCAGCATCTTTGGGAACCAAGACATCAAAAAGGCCATCGCCTGCCTCTTGTTCGGCGGCTCCAAGAAGGTGCTGCCGGATGGCATGCGCTTGCGTGGCGACATCAACGTGCTCATGCTCGGTGATCCTGGTACAGCCAAGTCGCAGCTGCTCAAGTTTGTCGAAAAGGTCTCGCCGATCGCTGTCTACACTTCGGGCAAGGGTTCCTCCGCAGCGGGTCTCACGGCCTCGGTGCAGCGCGATCCACAGTCACGCGAGTTCTACTTGGAGGGCGGCGCGATGGTGCTCGCCGACGGCGGCGTGGTGTGCATCGACGAGTTTGACAAGATGCGCGACGAGGATCGAGTGGCGATCCACGAATCCATGGAACAGCAGACCATCTCGATTGCCAAGGCGGGCATCACGACGATCCTCAACACGCGAACCTCGGTGCTCGCGGCGGCCAACCCGATCTTTGGACGATACGACGACATGAAGTCGCCGGGCGAGAACATCGACTTCCAAACGACGGTGCTGTCGCGATTCGACATGATCTTCATTGTCAAGGACGAGCACAACGAGCAGCGCGATCGGACCATGGCGAAGCACGTGATGAACATCCACATGAATCGCGCCAACGATGCGACGGCGGCGGGCGAATTCGACATTGAGCAGATGAAGCGCTACATTTCGTTCTGCAAGGCGCGATGCGCGCCGCGGCTGTCGCCCGAGGCGGCCGAGAAGCTGTCGTCGCACTTTGTGGCGCTGCGCAAGCAGGTTGCGCAGGTGGAGCGCGACAACGACGAGCGCTCCTCGATCCCGATCACGGTGCGTCAGCTAGAGGCGATTGTGCGTATCTCGGAGTCGCTTGCCAAGGTGACGCTCGCGCCGACGGTGGGAGAGGAGCATGTGGACGAGGCGATGCGCCTGTTCCGTTCGTCGACGATGGATGCGGTGCAGGCGGGCAACGTGGAGGGCATGACGCGAGGCGAGCTTGCCGAAGAGTGCCAGAAGCTGGAACGCGAGATCCGCCGACGGCTGCCGATCGGCTGGAGCACGAGCTATGCCAAGCTGCGACACGAGTTTGTAGAGAGCCAAGGCTACACGAACCACGCGCTCGAGAGGACACTGTTCATCCTGGAGAAGCGCGATGTGATCCGCTTCTCGAACCAGCGCAAGGCGCTCACGAGGACAGGCGTATGAGCGGAGTGGGGAGGTGGTGCACGCCACCGGCCACCGGCCCTCGGTGTTCTGTGTTTGTTTACGTCTGTATGGCTTCCTCTGGCTCGATTGTACAATATGTTTCGGTCTCGCTTTGTGTCTCTGGTAGTGCGTCGGTAATGCACGTGATTCTAAGTCCTTGTGATGCTTTGTGCCCAGCAGAGCGCGTGCAGGAGATGCAGCTCGGTGCTAGTGCTAGGTTCCGACGGCAAATGGGTCGTCTGCGTATGTGCACGGCGGTGCTGGAATGGAGCGATGGCGAATGATCAATGCGAACGCCACGCGACAAGCTGCAGTAGCGGGCGGCTACGCACTTGTGCTCCCTGATATACCGGTCTCGAGCACGCACACGCGCATCGTCGCGGCATCTGCAGCAGAAGGCGAGACTAGCTTCGCTGGTGTTGCAGACAGAGCCAGGCGTACAGTAGCGCTCGCGCGTGCAGCTGGAGCTGTAGCCGCAGGCCACTTCCCGCGTCTTGTGTGCCGAGCCGAAAGCTGTTCAGGGCGGCAAGGCGGCAAGGCGACAAGCGTCCCCGATTGCTGCAACTCACGAAAGCGCATATGTCCGCACTGGCATGGAGCACTGTGTCAAGCCCCATGCACCTCCGAGATAAGACGGGCGAGCTCCGATGGCAGAGAGAGCAAGCCTCGTTTGGAGCTGTCTCGGTGGAACCCCGGAGATGGCGCGGTCTCGCAAGGTCATGGCATGGAGCTACTGCTTCGGTCCATCGCGGCGGTGGTGAGAGCGGGACTGCTGTCCGCCTGCACCCTTGCTGCGTCGAAGGCCCTACCACCACTCTAAAATAAGAAAGGGCCGCAAGTCGTCAAGCCTTTAACCCAACAATTTCTCAATTTAATTTGCCTCGAATAGAGCGTGCCCGCAGCGCTCCTGGCTCGAGAAGCGTCTCCCCAAAGTTTCGAAGAGCTGCTCTGCCGCCGAACGCGTGGAGACAGTCGCATTTCCCGAGCCGCTTCCCGACGCGACCGCGCCGAGTGCGAACGGAGGCTTCGAGCTTGGCAAGCTGGGTCGGGCTCAAGCGACTTGCCCTCAGGCATGACGATCAAGGCTGCACCGGTAGCTTTGGTGCGGCGCGTTGCTGCGGTCCGGAGACGCACAGCATCTATCAACGCAAGCAGCTAGTGCGACCGAGGTTCGCGCTTTTGCTTCCAAAACGGCTGCCCACGGGACGTTGCTTCCGGCACCCGGGATCCCAGAGGGGTTGACGGGCTTTTCGACGAAGCTGCGTCCCGTACAGTGCGATGAGACCAAACCGTGGCGTGCTCATTGGCGCCTGATCCTCATGGCTGACTCCGCGAGCGCACATGTCGGCACGCCAAGCGCGCAAGCAGCATGTAGGGATGAGAGCGCCGCGATGCAGTGCCACAGTGCGATTCTAAGCCAAGTCGTTCGCTATCGGATCGCGCCCGGGAGCGCACGATAACGCTGGAAGCTATGCGCATGATCAATCATCGAACGGTCAGAGCCTTGCATCGTGCCGAGTCTGTCCCAATCGCACGGCCAGTCCTCAAGAGAGCTGCCAGCGAGCCTGCTAAGAACCACAGTCTTGGGCGAGGGCAACGTTGGCTGCATCGCATGCTCTGCATCGCATGCTCGACACGTACGGCACATCGCGATTGCATATTTGACACAGTGACCCAGCCTAACAGCAAATTTCAAAAAAGGCAGGAAATGCCGCCGCACAGAGGCTTGCAGATGGGCGACTCGGCAGTGCAGGTAGGCCGCCGCCAGTTTTTGCCCCAACCGTCCGTCCACGCGGAAGAAGGTCGAGTGCAAAAAAAAGGCGAGGCAACTGACGGGCAAGACGCCTCCCTCTGCGGCTTGGTTTTGGGGCAGGCGTTGCGCGGCGCCACGCAGCGCTCTGCAGACGAGCGGCACTTGGACCGAGGCGCACGGCTGCCGTAGGCTGCACACGTCCGCACGACCACTCAAGCTCACGGCACTGCGCCCACGCCCGCTCTCGCCATCCACCTCTCGCACCCGCTCCTGCAGCAGCCGTCTCGCGTCCAGGCTCGCTACCTGGCTCAGCCCTCTCTGCCTCGCCTGCCTGCCTGCCTGCCTGCCCTTGCCTCTCCCCTCGCGCTCCCTTTGCACTCTCGCCAAGCCGAAGGAGCGTATTTGCAACCATCCACCTCCCACCCACCTCATCACTTCATCCGCACTCTTTTACCCCCTTCTCGTGTCCATCGTCCGCCAGATCGCAGTCACTGCTCTCTCTAACTCAAGGTCAACACTCGACACATCGTTCCACCATCCAGCAGCCAGCTCGATCTCAAAGCAAACCTCTGCACCCGTCCACTTCTCGCCGTCCTTGAGCGAGCTTGCCGCTCATCACCTGCTGTGCAAACACTTCTCCCGTCACGCCCGATTGTCGCACACTTCGCCAGCTTCTGCCATTCGATAAGATCAGCTATCGAAGCCTTAGCACGAGGCAGCGCGCATCTGCGCTCGACTATCCGATCAAAGCATTTTGCCCTCTCCGCCCATTCAGCCCTCGGCCATGTCTACCAGCTTCGCAAGTGCTTCCCAACCACCCCAATTCAGCACACAACTAGAATCGCAGTCCACATCGCCGCCGGGCCTCACCAACACCAGCAGCCCTACATCGAGCGACTCCACTGGCGACGAAGACGCGGCCGACAAGTCTGGTACGCGCAGCAGCGCTTCCACTCGCCGCGCACGCCACTCAGAAACTACGCCGGCTCGCTCCGACCCGCCAATCAACGCCTTTTCACCCAGCATCTGGGGAGCACAGCATCAGCATATCATTCCCGGTCTCGACATCAACGACATCCAGTCTCACCAACGAATCAAGTCGGGCCTCGACGGCATGTCTTTTGCAGGCTGGGATCCCAACTTCTCCACCCTCGCAGCTGCCAACGACGCCGATCTATCCATGGACATGGATTCAACCTCCAGCACCGACTACGGCTTCTCGCCACGCTCCATGCAGTCGCCAGCCTCGTCTCACAACGCCATGCCCAGCTTCTCGGGCGCCTCGCACGCCATGACCCAAGATAGCCCCAGCGGCTCGGACAGCAAGACCGGCTCGATCTCGCACAACCCCGCATCCGTCGCCGGCACCGTCAGCTTTGCCGGCAGTGGCGATGACTCTGACAGTCACGCTCCTGGGGCATGGAATGGAAAGACGAGCGACAACGACGAAGCCATGTTTGACTCCTTTGTCCAATCAGGCTCGTTTGGCTCGCCCGCAGTCAAACCCGAAGCAGCCTCCTTCCCGGCCAACGGCTCCAACGGTCATGCCTTTGCTTCCATGAACATCCCTACCTCCTCGTCGACATCCATGATGCCGCCTTCCGCTCCGACTCCCAAGCTCTCTGGCCCGCGCGCTTCCAAAAGCAGTGCGAATGCTACCGCCAGCGCCTCCTCTTCTCGCAGGAATTCGGCCGAGTCGTACGAGCCCAAGAAGTCCGCCGGAGCTGGCTCGGTCGCGCAGCGTCGCATGGGTTCGCAGACGGCAGTCCACAGCAACAACCTCGATGCCGATCTGGGATACTCGGCCTTTGAGGTCGTGCGTCCCAACCGCGAAGGCCTCAAGGATCTACAGGTGCACATTCACGGCGTCCCCATGCACGGCGCAAAGTCGCGTGTTGAAACCCAGATCCGCATGCGCATCGAGCTCGTCAGGCCCCGCACCGTGTCTGCAGGTGGTTGGGAGCGCATCGGCTCCTTCACCCACATCAAGCTACCTCCACTCAGCGGAACCAAGCGCAAGTCGAAAAAGTACCAGAAAACCGACGTGCCCCCCGAGAAGACGCTGTTTGTCGATGCAACCGTTGTCAACGCCACGCCGCCGCACGACCGTGTCTTCGTCTGCAAAGGCTGTCGGCAGCGAGAGCGAAAGCGCGCACACCGCAAGAAAGATCCAAAGACCCCGCTCGAGAGCCAGCCCACAGACGAAGAGATGAAGAGCCTCGGCATCGACCCTTCTGCCCCTGACGCTGTGGAGAAGACGCAATCGCGAATGGAGGAAGAAGAGAAGAAGCGCGTCGTCCTCTTCAACTGCGGTGACTTTGTTGATTTCGAGGAGGGCGAAGCGGTCCTGCCTACCCGCATCACCTGCTACTGCCGACACCACAAGGAAAAGGTCGGCTTCTGCGTCATCTTCACCATGCGCGATTGGCAGGGTCGCCTCATCGCCACGGGCTCCACGCCTCCGATCATGATCACTGATGACCACAAGTCGATGGGCATCGCCGCCCAAGCTGCTCAGGCAGCAGCCGCAGCCGCAGGCTCTTCCAGCAACGTCACCTCGCCCTCGGCCACCGCCTCCCTCGGCGTGATCAAGCAGGTCAACGGCGCAAGCCCACGCAACCCGCCTCCGCAGCCCTCCCCTCACAGCGACGGTCCATCCGCTAATGCCAATTCCACGAGCGGCAGCGCCACTCCCAACGGCAGTACCTCCACCGAGCCGGCGACCAAGCAAAGGAAAGAGCGCTCCAAACCCTACGACGGCAATCGACGCCGGCGCAATACCTCGGGCAAGGACCTCAACATGACGCCTTACTCGGGTACAGGGCAGAACACGCCATCCATGCCCGCCACCTCGCCCGCTCCCGTCGGCAATGGAGTCGATTTCAGCTCCGCCGATTTCTGGAACGCATTCGCTACTGCGGGTACCGCTATGAACGGTCTGGGCCGCAGCAACAGCACCAGCACAGGAGCCAAGACTCCTGGCGACGCTTCAAGCATCGGTGGCTCACCCACGCCCGTCGGCTTGGTGGGAGCTGGATCCTCGCAAGCCATTTCACAGTCTCAGGGCCCACCGCAGCAACCTTTGCAGCTGCCGTCCATGCCCCCACAGCTGCAGGCTCAGCTCGCACAGGGCTCGCTGTCACCCACCTCTTTGCAGACCAATCTTGCAAGCCTGCCCAACTTTGATCTCGAGCAGTTCTTCCGTAACGCCCAAGCAGGAGTATCAAGCAGCGTCGACTTTGCGCAGTTGATGGCCATGGCCGCCGCCGCTGCGCTGCCTCCCCATCTCCGACCCAACTCGACCGGGCCGGTTCCTGCTCCAACCTTTGCTCAGGCCTCGCCCCCTGCACCGACCCCCAGTGTCGATCTCCCGCCCATTCCCAAGATCTCCAAGCTCATTCCCGGCGAAGGTCCTACCAGCGGTGGCATCGAAGTCACAGTACTGGGCGAAAACTTCACCGAGGGGATCACGTGCGTATTCGGCGATGTTCCGGCCTCCAACACCAAAGTGTGGGCTAGCAACACCCTCGTTTGCCTGCTGCCGCCCAGCACGAGTCCTGGACCAGTGGTGGTCAGTGTCAAGGGCGCTACGCAAGTGGCGCAGCCGCCACCAGTGAACGGGCCACTGCAGTTGTTCACCTACATCGACACGACCGACCGGGCCCTCATGGAGCTGGCGCTTCAGGTCGTCGGCTTGCAAATGACCGGGCAGATGCGCTCCGCTCGCGAGGTTGCGATGCGGGTCGTCGGCTCTGGTGGAGGACAGCAGCCGGGCATGCCCGTCGCTTTCAGCGCTGGTGGAGCTGGCGGCAACGGCATGAACCATGCTCAAGCGCGCGAGGCCGTTGCCGGCCTTTTTGCCGGCCGATCTCAGAGCTCGAACTTCCAGGACAGCGTCATCCAGTTCCTCTCATTGCTCGATACCGACGTCAGCACGATTCCAGAAGCGCAGCCACGTGTGGATGCCATCCGTCTGGCCAACAAACAAGGGCATACGCTGCTCCACCTCGCCACGCTCATGGGCTTCCATCGCCTTGTGGAGATGCTAATCAGCCGCGGCTGCCCTCTCGATGCTCGCGACCGCAACGGAGTCACTGCGCTCCACTTTGCCGCCATCCAGGGTCGCGTCACCATCACCCGCATGCTTCTCAGGGCTGGCGCTCGTGATGATGTCGCCGATGCTTCCGGCCTGTATGCCATTGATCTGGCCCGAAACAACGAGCAGGTGGATGTCGAAATGATCCTCGACAACACTGCTCGGACAGGCCATTGGCAGACGCGAAGGCTCTCGTCGCACGCTGCTTCGAGCCTCCACTACGACGAGGACGAGGAGGACCTCGTCTCGGACGAGCTCAGCAGCGAAGCTAGCGAGTCGGACCTCGACGAAGACAATGTCAGCACCAGCTTCGACGAATCCAGCGATGATAGCTGCTCGGTTGGCGGCGACGACGAGGCTGATCTTCTCCCTCGTCGCAATGCCGAGACCGATGCCGCTGACGACCTCGAAGCTCGACAGGCTCTCTCGGAGCTTCCGATCCCTCTCATTGACGAGAAGGCTTCGCTCAAAGCCGCAGATGCTCGACTTGATGAAGCAGATGCTGCGCTGCCCACTCAGAAGCATGCCGAGAGCAAGCTGGACCGGGACAGCTCGACGAACAAGTCTTGGCTGACGAAGGCAGGCGACACAGGCGCGGATTGGATGAACCGGGCCTTCCTGCCTCAGACGGTGGCAGACAAGTTTGCTCAACTGCACATGCCCGCCATGCCCACGATGCCAGCCATCAATGTGTTCCATCTCGGTCTGCCTGCTCCGGCATTCATGCCGTGGTCGGCAGCTCAGCGCGCCGACCGAACGATCGAGCCAGGCGCTGCGGACGACCCAACAGTGGCAACCGCGCGTGACTCCGTTAAGGGCAAATCGCGGTCGCACGACGCGGCGGCTCACCAGGGCTGGGAGCAGGACGAACGTGGTCGTCTGCTCACCCTTTGGAAAAACATCGTGGAGGAGGGTGCTTGGGGCCTCAACCCTCTCTACTCGCCCCCTCCGGCGTACGAATCGGTCGCAGCCGCCGGAGAGCACGACGACAACCTCGTGTCGTCGAGCTGCACGTCATCGACTTCTACCCTTGGCACCACCGACAAAACGTCAGATGTTAGCACTCCCGTCGCCGGTCCCTCTCGCCGCAACTCGACTCGCCGACGCCCTGCGCACGCCAGCGCGGAGGGCTCGGCCTCCTCGTCGACCCCTGCGTCAGCCCATGCAATGCGGGCAGGTGCCGCAAACAGCACTAGCAACAGCAGCGCCAAGGTCAAGTCGTCCACCGTCGTGGCAAGACGCCGCAAGACCCAGCTTCACCTGCGTGACGACGCCATGCTCGTCTGGTTCTGGATCCCCGTCTTGCTCATCGCCGCCGTCGTGCTGCTTTTCTCCAAGAGCTCGAGCATCTTTAGCTACGCTGACTTGATGAGCTACCTTGACCTTCCGGCGGTCGGTCGCACACGGGATCCCTAGACATTTCGCTGCCCTCGGCGCTCCTTTTCGCTATGTCTTTATTGTCCCTTTTAAGCAAGCTATCTCCTTTCGTCATTTTGTCATGTGATCAGAACCTGAGCTGCCGCCGCTACGCACGCTCATAGACTGCGCGCACACCCATAGGGACAAGGACCCCTTTTTCCGAGCCACAGCAACTGTCTCTAATGAAGAAGGGCCGGGAGCCTGCGGCCCGGATGTCATAACGTAATTACAGTAGTTGCGACAAATATGTAGTTCCGACATGTTTTTGAAATTTGAGATTTGACCGAAGCCTGATGGTTGTGGCCTGCATGATTGCAAGCGCATTGTTTGTACCTTGCATGAGACTCACCAACCCAAATTCCTGGACCCTATCAGTCACTTGAATCGCCAAGGGGCTACCAAGGGCGGCAAGTTGCCAGGATAAAAAGTTCCTTTGTCTTGTCAAAAGGATCAAGGGCAAATAGCTAATTTGCTATTGGCTTCCCAGTGGCAGATTGGCGCGTAGAGCTAAGTCCGAGGATATTTCAGCCTAGATACAATCCTTGTGTTAGAACCGTAGGGTCTGGGTACCGCAGGGCGGCTACGGTCGGTCGAGGTCGGCCGGGGAGGAGAGGCTGAGAGTGACGGAGTTGGTAGGCTGCGCAACAGTGCGTCGCGGTGGTCGGGGCACGGCACTGCTATTGCTATAGAGCGACAGAAGTAGTACATGCGACGGGGTCCGTAGACAACCCCCGTTGGGCGAGCGTGAGAAGAAGTCTGTCGGTTGCGCCTGGTCGCGCTGCCGGGAGCGTTGCGCTCTTGGCCGGGAGGGCGCGACCGCGTACAGCGGGCCGGACGGAGCTGGGGGTCCTGACATTACCCCCCCCTGCCCAAGTCGCTTGTCCGCGAGCGACGACGGCCCGGCAGCGTTTGCTGTCGGGCGTTGCGACCACAGTTGGTGGCGGCCGGGGGTTGGTCGGTCGCGGCTCGGACGGTCGCGCCTTGCGGCGGCAGGCGCGTGTCACGCCGTTGATCGCCGCGTGTCACCGCGCTAATCTCTGCAAGCCGCCGGCTTCATGTCGGCAGAGTTGCGCGCACCCGTTATTGCGCACCGCGCTCCCATCATCTCAACCTTGTTTGCAAGCGAGATTTTGCAAGCGCACCAATGAGAGCTTTGTGCAAGCGCGCGCGGCGCGCACGTTCTGCGCACGCTTTGTGCACACCCACCCGTCGCACCCCCCTTGGGAAAGGATATATATGACCGCGAGTACGTCCACCCGGCTCTCATCCTCCCAACCTTCACCATGTTGCCTCCCCCCTCCCCTCAATACCCTTTTGCGTCGGGCCTTTACCCTCCCGCCCGCACGGCGCGCCCTCAGCGCGACGACGACGGCCGCGACGGCGATGTTGCGATGGGCGACGGTGAGTGTTCTTGCGTCGTGGTGCTCCGTCGGCGTTGGTCGGGCTGCGTGACTGACGGTCGGGGCTTTGGCGGTGGTGGCGGCGACAGGTACGACGGCGGCAACGCGCCCGGCGGCCTCGCCCTCTCCCTTCTCCTTCCCCGGCGGCATCAACTGCCACATCTTGGGTAAGTTGTGCGGTCGTGGTGTCTGCCGGGACGTCGCTAACCCCTCGCCTTGCCTTTCCTCCTTTGTTTGTAGATTGGGCCGACCCTGCTCGCTTGGCCAACTGGGCGCCCACGCCCGTCGCGCCCTCAACGGGCCCCTCGCGCCCGCAACGCGCCGCGGCCGCGCGCGCCGCGCCCTACCAGCGGGATGCGCCATTGCCCGAGGATGTGCAGCCGCGCGTCCGTCTGCCTGCGTTGCGGGGCGCTTCCTCCTCTGCGTCAGCTGGCGCTCGTTTGTCCGCGTCAGCTGGCGCGCGCGCTTCTCCGGTGCCCGTCACCGTGGTTGGTAAGTTGGTCGGAACTTGTTTTGTCGGTCAGGCCTTTACTGACCTTGCTGTGCCTTTTTTTTTTTTGATAGACGACGACAACGACGAGGCCGATGGCGACGTCGCGATGGCGCCGGTGCTGTCGGCCATCGCTCCGCCCGCCGTCGCTCTGCCCGCCACCCAACCCAAGATCCCTCCCGCCGCTACGCCCGCCGTTCCCGCCGCGTCGGCCGCGACTGGCCTCGTTGTGGCGCCGGCCGCCTGTCAGGAGTCGCGTGCCCAAAATCCTTATTCGGCGAGTGACGTGGACTTGGCAAATTATTTGACTTGTTCGGCAAGTGGCGTGGACTCGACGGATCGCCTGAGTTATTTGGCGAGTCGACGCAACTCAACGGATAGCGGCTGACCACTGTGAGCACCCCGTTCAGAGGTAGCGCGGCACGACTCGATTGTTGCAGACGCCTTTGGGCGTCGTGGGAAGGACTTCCGTCTTTGCACGAGTGCTCGTAATGCTCAGACAGTTGTCGAGGCACTGGTTGAGGTTCCAGGGCCGCAGTGGAGGTACTGCCTACGGTGTAGGTGCCGTAGCGTCGATGAAGGTGTCGACGACGTCTGAAGCGGTGATACAACACACACGCAAGTAGTAGCAACGCTCTGCAATTGCTACTGTGAGACGAACTGGTTGAAGACAGTGATACTGACAACTGATAACGACTGGTGATGTAAAGTAAAGTAGAGTGGATGGGGCGCAGCCCCATTGCACTCGGTGAGCTGAATCTATAAGTACTTGCCCTCACCAGGAGGGCCCGCGTGTGGCAGGGCGCCGTCTCGAACGGCCCCTGCTAGCATCTCATTGATGCCAGGAGGTTTCGCCCACCCCCTCGAGCTCAGGCCTCCTCCCGTGCATGACTCCCCTTTGCACGGTACGCTCGTTGCCCCCTGGGCCAACAAGCACCCCTCTCCCCCTCCCCTTTGCCTCCGAGCCGGGTCCGTCCATCGTACGACCCGCTCGTCGTTTTCCGGGGTCGCCGCAGGCCGTCTGTCGAGTGGGCCTCACTCGGCGAATTATTGGCGGCATTCGTCGAGTGGCCTCCACTCGCCGGACCGCGACTTGGCGCGCTCGTAGCCCGTGCTACGGATTTTCGCCTGCGCCCTCCACACGTGCCTGCGACGATCAGGGTCTGATCCAGGCCTGTAACACCGCCCTTTGGGCGGAGGCTGCTCCGGTGGAGCATGTTGCGCCCGACGTCGTGGGTGAGGAGCTCCCGGGGCTGTGGGAGGGGACGTGGGGCAATTGTTTTGCCTGCGTCAAGGCGGGCGAGGAGTGCGTCCGCGTGCCCGGTGTTACGGGCCTGGATCAGACCCTGGGTTAGGTTAGGGTTAGGTTCCAGATCCTTTTGACGGTGGGTTTCCAACTTTTGGACGCGCTTGGCATCCAGCGGTCCCTGGTCTGCCCTCATGGAAGACGGTCCAATTCAAAAATCTGACGCGTTGAATTTCACAGGAAGACAGTCCGCTTCAAAAATCAAAACAGTCTGCTTCAAAAATCAAGACGGTCCACTTCAGAAATAAAGACGGTCTGCTTCAAAAATGGAGACGGTCCACTACAGTCAGAGAGACAGTCGGCTTAAAAAATGGAGACGGTCCACTACAGTCAGAGAGACGGTCCACTACAGTCGGTGAGATGGTCAGCTACAAAAGGGAGACCGTCAAGGGCAAGTAGCAGAGATGTGCACCCGTCAATGCCCATCACATCACCCACTCCCCTCCGCCAGCCAATATGTCACGGACAACCTGCCCTGTTTGCGGTCTCTCCTATGCGGCAACAAACATCACCAATCATTTGCGCAAGGCGCACAGCGGTGCACACGTCAGTCAGGAGGCTGCTGCTGCTGTTGGGCTGGTTGCATGCCAGTGCGGCCAGGTAGTGGTGAATGCTGCGGCACTGCGCAAGCACCAGGGCATCCGTAAGTGCCAGGGTGTACAGTCCCAGCCCACAGCAGCAGCAGCTGCAGCAGCAGAAAATTTTGCTCCAGCACAGTCAGAATCAGCGCCGGCAGAGCAGACTGCAGCAGCAGCCATTGTGGCAGCTGCATCAGCGCTGGCGCAGGCTCTGGCCCCGCTGCCGCCTCCAAGTGCAAGCCCAGCACCCGTGCACACAGCATCACCGTCCTGCAGCTCACCACTGGCCCCGGAGGCAACAGGCACGGAGGCAGATGTGGAGGAGGAGAATTTCCAGGAAATTGACGCGTCTTCTGGTCTGGTGCCCAGCCTGCCTCCAAGCCCAATCTTGGATTTTCCAGCGGAGACACTCATCTCTGATTCTGAGCGGGAGCCAGATGTGGATCCAGAGCCAGAGTCTGGGCAAGATGGAGACGGAGACGGACTGGAGATGGACATTTCCCTGGAAATTGACGCGTCTCCTGGTCTTGTGCCCAGCCTATCTCCACATGGACCTGACACCAACACGGACTCTGACCAGGAGTCGGATGGAGAAGAAGACAGAGAGACGCTACCGTACCTTCCCCAAGAAGGACCTGCGGCACCAACACAAGCACGTCCCCAGCATACGCCAGAGCTGCAAGATGTTCAAGACATGCCAGCAGACGGTATTGTGGTACTGCTGCCTGCTCTTGACACCGCTGAGGAGGAGGCAGAAGCACCGTCTGCACCCCAGCTGGTGCTGGACACAGGGGAGCAGCTTCCAAAACTCCCGCCTATCCCAGCCATGGCACCAATTTCCAACTGGGATGTGCCTGTCCACACGGATGTGGACTCCTTTTCGGTGACAATTTCTCCTGCCAGCATGCTTCAGATTTTTCCAGCTGGCTGCTACGCGTCCTTGATCAGCCATGCACCTGATTTCAAGGACATGCACGTCTTTGACAATTGGGTCTATTTTGCCGAGCTCAAGGTGGTCTTCCGCTTTGAACCGCAGTTCAAGCTCCCCCTTGTAGCACGGCTGCAGGGACCGCCACAACACGCCATCCTTGTCCCCTCTGAACACCCCAAGACGCTCACCTTTGGAGAGCTGCGGGTGGAGATCAGCATCCTGGTGGAGGCGCTCCAGGACATAGGCTGCCAGAGTGTACGCATGGGTGCGTACGGCTTCAAGGTGCCCATCCACCGCTTCCTGGATCCAGCTGCGCTAGCAGAGCATCCAATGCAGGCGTTCAATGTGTTTGACATTGGCTGCACGGTGGACACAGGCCACGTCACGCTGCTTGCACCCAAAACAAAGAAGGGCGGCTACAAGCAGTATCCCAGCGCTCTGCGCATTGGCCGTGGTTTTGGCAGTGTGGAGCTGCGGTGGACTCACCGTGCTGATGGAATTTCCCATTTCAAGGCATATTCCAAACTCACGCACCTGCTCAAAGCCGGAGCAGCAGGTGCCGGGCAGGGAGGTCAGCCGATGATCATGAAGACGGTGAAAGACCGCATTGCCACACTGCAGAGGTGGAAAGAGCGCGTCTCTGGCACAGCACCAGAGGTGGGCAGCGGCATCCGGCTGGAGCTCACCGTGCAAGCGGCCACCATGCAGCAGGCGCAGCAAGTGGCAAAGGCAAGCCGCTTCCTTGATCCACGCTACCTGTTCACCGCACAAGCAGGAGTGCAGCAGCTGCTGACGCACACCATCAAGAAAGAAGACATGTTCAGGGATCTTGACGTGCTGCTTGCTGTTGCAGAGCAGAAGCAGCTCTTCCGGGGCAACAGCAGCAAGCAGTCCACACGGTTGCAGCGGCAAGCCGTGGTGGACCTATACAATGCAATGGGTTGGCATCCGGGCAGACGGCCCACAGCGCTGGACAGTCCCACCGCATGGTGGGTGTCCAACCAAGCTGCGGTGGATCTGGCGCAAGAGCTGGAGCGGTTCAGCACGCCCAAGCGGACCAAGAATTTGTTTGGGCACATTCAAATCCACCTGCGGTGCCAGGGTTGCCGGCGCGTGGGCACGTACATCCTCTGTGGAGGTGCCCATCAGTTCCGCATCCGCTGCACTGAGTGCCGAGCCACCCTTGGCGCGCAGAAATTCCGCATGCACATTGCCACGCTGGCATTCAACCGGCAGCTGGGCGTTGACCTCAGCACGCTCATTGTGGATCCAGCACGGCTGCTGTTTGCAAGCATACCTGCAGACCAAGCTGTCCGCAAGCTCAGCCAGCGGAGGGACCTCAGCGGTCTTGTCCGCACGCATGAGTTTGCCAGCATGCGCAAGTCCATGCTGGAGTGCCTCTCCTTTGCGTTGGAAGATCAACACGGTGGGCCAGGTCCCATTGAGATCCAGGAGGCAGCAACAGACTGGCTGCGGGACAACACTCTGGCAGTGGAGCATCACATTGGTGCACGGAGCAGGGTTGCTGTCCATGCCTGCATCAACAAGCTGGCTGTGCGTGATGCAGAGCTCAGCACGGAGGAGGAGGTCTTGCTGCTGCACGGTGTGGCAGGTGCGTTCAACACTCACATTGCCCACCTCATGCTTCTGCGCAGAGCGTGGTCCTGCCAGGTCATTCCGGTTGGCGGCGTTGGGCCATATGTGGGCCTTGTCAAGCTTATGGGTGATGGATACGAGGTGCTGACACACTCTAGGCAGTAGGAGAATATCATTTTGTTCACGTGTGTTTGTGTAAGCTGAACAGTGGTCCGGGTGAGCTGGATGAGAGCTGGGGGTACCGTGTCCAAATTTTCATTTTGGCAGGGGAAGTTGGAATTTTGAGGCGGTACCCCCAGATGGGCGCGCTCTTTCCAGGTGGAGGGGGTACCGCGTCAAAATTTTCACTTTGGCTCAGGAAAGTTGAGTTTGGAGACGGGACCCCCACCTCATCTCCATCCGTCAACATGCCAGCAAAAACACCTGAAGCAATTGCCCGCAAGAAGACGGCAAGGAAGGTCCGTGAAGCAGCTCAACGGCAACTATACCAGCAAAGCAAGCAGGAGGAACTTAGGGTTAGGGTTAGGGTTAGGGTTAGGGTTAGGGTTAGGGTTAGGGTTAGGGTTAGGGTTAGGGTTAGGGTTAGGGTTACAAGGTTGTCTGATCTGATCTGCTCAACAATCTCAAATCTGTACTAATGGAATGTGTAGGGATACCCCCAAGGAAGCCACATGCAAAGTCTGACGTTACCACGTAACGCGGTTGCGGAGCTACGGGTTAGGGTTTACAAGGTGGACCCTTTTATAAATTGATTAGGGTTGCTTAAGCAAAGTTGTAGAGCAGATCAAACTGAGTATATTTCATTATCTGACCCTACGCTGGAAGCATAATATTTTCCTGCGTTATGGTCCGTCGAAGTTTGGCCCTACCGGGGTCGACACGTCAAAAAAGTCAAATTTTGGACACGTGCCCGTAATGAAAGATGACGCTGATGACACCCTCAGAGCACCCTGAAAGTGTCACAGCAATAGCACAAGTCCTCATGGTGTGACTGTGGACTTTGCGTTTTCCAAGATTTTGGCGGGGGCACCAAGGGTCCCCCCTTGGAAACATGAAAAATGGACCCCCTCCAAATGCTCTGCTACCTTAATAGAACTTGTACACGCATGCTTGGAGATGCTAAGTCCAGAGTTTCAGGCAGATTGGTCAGCTGGGGGTGGAGGTATGGCGACCCCAATGTCGTCCAACCCTGACCCTACGTGACTCATATCACGCACATCACAGACACATATGGTTGGCTATTTACAGGGGATGTTTTTGGGTTTTTTTGTGCTATCCTATGTACATACAGTCAGTTCTTTGCCACATCACACACACAGCACCTCATAGTGGTTGCCACCGAGGTGGATGAGGCCCAGGTACGGCCCTTCGGCACCACCTGGGTAGGTGGCTGTGTGGTCTGCCTTAG